>CM073608.1:36633000-37233000 GCA_037074985.1 Solanum bulbocastanum
TGTATCGCCATGCTATTAAGCATTTTTATTTAAGTTCTTTTCTTTCTAACAGGTGGAATAGAATAACCCGGTTGAAGCATAATGATCATACGTCTATAATGCATTGTATGTCCCATAATAGGTCCCATTCTTCTACTCTTTCCCGGAAGTCGATGACTATTCATAGCTATTACCTTGACACCAAAGAAGAGTTCAACCAAATGCTTTATTTCTGTTCTAGTTAATCCTGATTTGACATTAGAAGTACATTGATTTTTCCCCAATAACCAAATACTTTTGTCTGTAAATACTGCATATTTGATTCCATCTATAAATTTATTTTCTTCCTTATGAGTTATAGTCTTAATAAGAATGCTAGTTCTTATTGTTCATATATTATGATATGAATATACCACATCAATTCGTTATGTATGGATGATGAGGTTCCATTGAAACAAAGCCAATTCTAGTAGTCTTATTGGAGGGTCCCATTGGCGTGCATCCAATAGGAATTGAACCTACGAATTCGCCAATTATGAGTTGGGTGCTTTAACCATTCAGCCATGGATGCTTAGCGGGGATCCTCGTACATGGTGAATAACCAAATTCCAATTGAAATGAAATCTTTAGGATAAATCAATGAGAGGACATTAATTCAAAACCTGGATTTTCGAATTGAGAGAGATATTGCGAGAGATCAAGAATTCTCACCATTTCGTAGATTCATGAACCCAATTCAATTCAATGAGATCCTTCATTCACATTTTTTTCCACCAAGAACGTTTTATAAAACTCTTTGACCCCCTAATTTGAAGTATCCTACTTTCACACAATTCACATGGTTCAACAAACAATCAATATTTCACGATCAAGGGTGTAATACTCTTTGTAGTAGTGGTTCTTATACATCGTATTAACAACGAAATATGGTCGAAAGAAAAAATCTCTATTTGATAGGGCTTCTTCCTATACCTATGAATTCCATTGGACCTAGAAATGATACATTGGAAGAATCTGTTGGGTCTTCCAATATCAATAGGTTGATTGTTTCGCTTCTATATCTCCCCAAAGGAAAAAAGATCTCTTAGAGTTGTTTCCTGAATCCAGAAGAAAGTACTTGGGTTCTCTTAATAACTAAAAAGTGTAGCATGCCTGAATCTAACTGGGGTTCACGTTGGTGGAGGATCTGGATTGGAAAAAAGAGGGATTCTAGTTGTAAGATATCTAATGAAACTGTCGCTGGAATTGAGATCTTATTCAAAGAGAAAGATCTCAAATATCTGGAGTTTTATTTTTGTATATTATATGGATGATCGGATCTGCAAGGATCATGATTGGGAATTGTTTGATCGTCTTTCTCTGAGTAAGAGTCAAAATAGAATCAACTTGAATTCGGGACCGCTATTCGAAATCTTAGTGAAACACTGGATTTCTTATCTCATGTCTGATTTTCATGAAAAAATACCAATTGAAGTGGAGGGTTTCTTCAAACAACAAGGGGCTGGGTCAACTATTCAATCAAATGATATTGAGCATGTTTCCCATCTCTTCTCGAAAAATAAGTGGGCTATTTTTTTGCAAAACTATGCTCAATTTCATATGTGGCAATTCCGCCAAGATCTCTTTGTTAGTTGGGGGAAGAATCCGCCCGAATCAGATTTTTTGAGGAACGAATCGAGAGAGAATTGGATTTAGTTAGACAATGTGTGGTTGGTAAACAAGGATTGATTTTTTAGCAAGGTACAAAATGTATCGTCAAATATTCAATAAGATTCCACAAGATCTAGTTTCGTTCAAGTAACGGATTCTAGCCTACTGAAAGGATCTCTGATCAATCCAGAGATCATTTGGATTCCATTATTATTGAGGATTTGGAATAGCACAATTGATTAATCAAATAGAGATTCAATAACGAAAAGAAAGATCGATTCTTTGGGATCCTTCCTTTATTCAAATTGAACGAAAAGAGATATAATCAAGCCGATTCCCAAAATTCCTTTTTGGATATTCCTCAATGTGCTAGCTATTCACGGAACATGAGAAGCAAATGATTAATCATCTGTTTGCTGAAGAAATCGAAGTATTTCTTAGGAATCCTACAAGATCCGTTCGTTCTTTTTTCTCTGATAGATGGTTAGAACTTCATCTGGGTTCAAATCCTACTGAGAGGTCCACTTGAGATCAGAAATTGTTGAAGAACCAACAAGATATTTCTTTTGTCCCTTCCAGGCTATCAGAAAAGAAAAAAATGGTTAATATATTCAAGATAATTATGTATTTACAAAATACCATCTCAATTCATCCTATTTCATTAGATCCGGGATGTGATATGATTCTGAAGGATGAACCGGATATGGACAGTTCCAATAAGATTTCATTCTTGAACAAAAATACATTTTTTGATTTATTTCATCTATTCCATGACCGGAATAGGGGAGGATACACATTACACTACGATTTGCATTAGAAGAGAGATTTTAAGAAATGACAGATCTATTCACTCTATCAATAACTGATCCACATCTGGTGTATCATAAGGGATTTGTCTTTTCTATTGATTCCTATGGATTGGATCAAAAACAATTCTTGAATGAGGCCAGGGATGAATCGAAAAAGAAATCTTTATTGGTCCTACCTCTTATTTTTTATGAAGAGAATGAATCTTTTTCTCGAAGGATCAGAAAAAAATGGGTTAGGATCTCCCGCGAGAATGATTTGGAAGATCCAAAACCAAAAATAGTGGTATTTGCTAGCAACAACATAATGGAGGTAGTCACTCAATATAGATTGATCTGAAATCTGATTCAAATGCAATATAGTACCTATAGGTACATAAGAAATGTATTGAATCGATTCTATTTAATGAATAGATCCGATCGCAACTTCGAATATGGAATTCAAAGGGATCAAATAGGAAAGGATACTCTGAATCATAGAACTATAATGAAATATACGATCAACCAATATTTATCAAATTTGAAAAAGAGTCAGAAGAAATGGTTCGAGCCCTTATTTTAATTTCTCGAACCGAGAGAACCATGAATTGGGATCCTGATGCATATAGATACAAATGGTTCAATGGGAGCAAGAGTTTCCAGGAACATTTGGAATAGTCCGTTTCAAAGCAGAAGAGCCATTTTCAAGTAGTGTTCGATCGATTACATATTAATCAATATTCAATTTATTGGTCTGAGGTTATCGACAAAAAAGATTTGTCTAAGTCAATTCGTTTCTTTTTGTCCAACTCACTTCTTTTTTTTTTCCAAGTTGCTTTTATTTTTGCCTGACTCACTTCCTTTTTTCTATGTGAGTTTCGGAAATATCCCCATTCATAGGTCCGAGATCTACATCTATGAAGAATTTAAAGGTCCGAATGATCAACTCTGCTATAAGTTGTTAGAATCAATAGGTCTTCAAATTGTTTATTTGAAAAAATTGAAACCTTTCTTATTGGACGATCATGATACTTCCCAAAAATCAAAATTCTTGATCAATGGAGGAAAAATATCACCATTTTTGTTCAATAAGATACCAAAGTGGATGATTGACTCATTCCATACTAGAAATAATTGCAGGAAATCCTTTGATAACCCGGATTCCTATTTCTCAATGATATTCCACGATCAAGATAATTAGCTGAATCCGTGAAGTCATTTCATAGAAGTTCATTGATATCTTCTTTTTATAAAGCAAATCGACTTCGATTCTTGAATAATCCACATCACTTCTGCTTCTATTGGGACACAAGATTCCCATTTTCTGTGGAAAAGGCCCTTATCAATAATTCGGATTTTACATATGGACAATTTCTCAATATCTTGTTCATTCGAAAAAAAATATTTTCTTTGTGCGTCGATAAAAAAAAACATGCTTTTTTGGGGGAGAGATACTATTTCACCAATCGATTCACAGGTATCTAACATATTCATACCTAACGATTTTGCACAAAGTGGTGACGATACGTATAACTTGTACAAATCTTTCTATTTTCCAAGTCGATTCAATCCATTCGTTCGTAGAGCTATTTACTAGATCACAGATATTTCTGGAACACCTCTAACAGAGGGGCAAATAGTCAATTTCGAAAGAACTTATTGTCAACCTCTTTCAGATATGAATCTATCTGATTCAGAAGGGTAGAACTTGCATCAGTATATCAATTTCAATTCAAACATGGGTTTGATTCACACTCCATGTTCTAAGAAAGATTTATCATCCAAAAATAGGAAAAAATGGAGTCCTTGTCTAAAGAAATGCATTGAGAAAGGGCAGATGTATAGAACCTTTCAACGAGATAGTGCTTTTTCAACTCTCTCAAAATGGAATCTATTCCAAACATATATGCCATAGTTCCTTACTTCAACAGGGTACAAATATTTTAATTTGATATTTTTAGATACTTTTTCAGACCTTGCCAATACTAAGTAGTAGTCAAAAATTTGTATCCATTTTTCCTGATATTATGCATGGATTAGGTATATCATGGCGAATTCTTCAGAAAAAATTGTGTCTCCCACAATGGAATCTGATAAGTGAGATCTCGAGTAAGTGTTTACATAATCTTCTTCTGTCTGAAGAAATGATTCATCGAAATAATTAGTCACCATTGATATCGACACATCTGAGATCGCCAAATGCTCGGGAGTTCCTCTATTCAATCCTTTTCCTTCTTCTTGTTGCTGGATATCTCGTTTGTACACATCTTCTCTTTGTTTCTCGGGACTCCAGTGAGTTACAAACAGAGTTTGAAAAGGTAAAATATTTGATGATTCCATCATCTATGATTGAGTTGCAAAAAATTATAGATAGGTATTCTACATCTTAACCGAATTGTTTTTGGTTAAAGAATCTCTTTCTAGTTGCTCTAAAACAATTAGGAGATTCTCTAGAAGAAATATGGGGTTCTGCTTCTGGTGGCAACATGCTTGATCCCATTTATGGGGTCAAATCAATGCATTCTAAGAAGAAAGATTGGAATATCAATGTCATTGCGGTCATCGATCCCATCAATCGAATCACTTTTTTGAGAAATATGAGACATCTAAGTCATACAAGTAAAGACATCTATTCATTGATAAGAAAAATAAAAAATGTGAATGAGGATTGGATTGATGAGAAAATAGAATCCTGGGTCGCGAATAGTGATTCAATTGATGATGAAGAAAGAGAATTCTTGGTTTAGTTCTCCACCTTAACGACAGAAAATATGATTGATCAAATTCTATTGAGTCTGACTCATAGTGATCATTTATCAAAGAATGACTCTGGTTATCAAATGATTGAAATCACACCCCAAGAGATTGGGGTTTTAGCCACACATCACAAAGTGTAAAGAAATTATACCTTGCATGAAATTAGCTACGAGTAACATGAATTTGAGCAATTACAAGTAAACCCACTTTGAATTCAACCTCAATTTATCAAATTCAAGATTACCAATTCAAAAACCCCCAAAACTAAAAGTGTTTGTTTTTTCGATAAAAAGTCTTCTCTCTCCAAAATACTTAGAACTTTCTCACCAGTTTCAAACTTTTTTTTTTCTCTCCTTTGGGATATTTATAGTTTCTCAAAATTTGGTCTAAAACTAAATGCACTTCTCACTCGGAGATGTTAATCAGGCTCGTCGAGCTCATTCAGAGAGTCACCAATCGTGCTTCAATTCATCTTTTACTTGCTCTAGGTTTCATGTGTTTGAACATTATTTGGCGGTCCCATTTGAGTTTGTTTTCTCGTTCGGCGAGTCACCGATCATCACCGTTATTTGCCTTTTGAATTTCTAATTTTTCATTTCACCTTTTGCATTCAGCGCACGTTGTTTCTTCGTGAGTTTGCCAACCAGCCTCGAGTAATAAGCTCAGTGCACAAACAATTTGGGAGATATCGTACCCATTAGGCGATCTGTCTTTCTTGTTTGGCAATCAATAGTGTATAGTTTACACTTCTTTGTAAATTTTTCGCCATTCTTTCACACATTCATCCTTGCCTTGTCCTCTAGCCTTCATAGCTACAAATCATTAAAATATCATTAGAATAGAACATTATTAGGCATTGAGGACACTAATTGTTGAGCTAAATAGGCTTCAAATGAGTGCAACTCTACCACTCATCAACACCCCTAACTTAAACTTTTTCTTGTCCTCAAGTAAATCAAGAACACAATTAGCTCAATAAGGGTGTCTATAAAAATATTCAATGAGAACGAACATCCAAGTGTCATTTCAATACAACTCTCAACAACATGCTACACTCATTCATGATCAAGAAGCTTCGAATGATGACTAGCTGGTTTCAACACACGCTCAAACTTACTATAGCTTCTTCTCTAATATAAGACCATGTTTCAACAAATGCATTCAAGTGCCCTTGAATCAAGAAGGATTTCATGCTCTCACAAAGAAAATTAACAAATAAATACGGAGTTAATGCAACTCTCATTCTCTAAAAAGAGAAATGCATGCAAGCTTCATCCCATAGGTTTTCCCATATTTTCCAATCATCACACAACCTAGTTCATGTAAGATCTCAAGGGTCTTTTAGACTTGTAATAGGGCTGAGGGCTAGGGTATGGTCAATTTGGTTCAGTGACTTCACTTTTTCAAAGCATTGTTGCAATCATCTTCACCTCTTCTCAAGTTCTTTTCATTCTTTTTTTTTCATTTGAGAATTCAAACTTTGACTTTTCCACTCACTTTATTTGGAATATCCTTTATTTCATCAAATTCTCTTTTTAGTTTCCATTTTTCAAATTTTTTTATCACAATGTTTTTTTTTATTTTAAGAGGGGCTTCTTCTTTTTGTAACAAACTTCAAAGTTGAGTCTCATTTCATCTTTCTTTTCCCTTCACTTGGCTTTCATTCCTTCTTCCTTTCCACACCCCAACTTAGGATTTTTGGCTTAAGTTGGCTATTCAAGCATTGCAATGCTTCAAAAAGGATTTTGGGTGAGAAGGTGGGACAATTTGGCTCAAGAAGTTTTAATTTTGTTTTGTCAACAAATGGTTTTGGCTCAAACGGTGCCAAAACGGATGCCCATTCTCACAAGGTAGTCACAAAGGATATGGAAGTTTAGGTTCCCTCTTAGAATTGTTACCAAAGATCACACCTTACATTTATCAAGGTTTAGACAATTAGACTAACAAGGCAAATTCTAGGATTCCAACACATGCTTTCAAGTGAGGCCTCACCACACATGACACTTCGAAATACAATTATTTAGCACAACTTGAAAAGATCAAAAACATACGTGCGATGTTCATTGCCAGGCCCACATCAAAATACAGCTAGTAAACAAAAGATTCAAAGAGATTGGTCAAAAGTACAACCACAATGATTTCATTCTTGCAACACCAACACTATGCATTATGCTCATCATGAGTACTATTCAAGACATCGATATTGAACACAATCAATCCTCAAATTATTATTAATGAAAAATCAAGAATTTCACGATTTTCCAAACTCATGGGTTAATTGCAAATCTGAGAAAATGAGGATAAGAGAGATGAAACTACAATGAAACACTATCATAACAACATACACATCAAAGGGGAATATTGGCACAAATGCCCTCACCTCACCAAAAAGTAAAATATAGTGTCCTCAATGTAAAGAAACAACATGATTAAGTGTAGCTAGAGAAACTCCCTGAACGATTTTAGAATGGACCTCACTGATCCATTCAGCGGATCGCCAAATATAGGTTGATCATCAACTGCGCCTATAGATTAGGAGAATTTATACTCCAAATTTGTGGGCTGCAGCATGATCGCCTAAAGTCAATGGGCGAATCACTGAACGCCTATGTTCATTGCCAACATTCTAGTGTATCCCCTAATTTGTGCCCCATATCAGGCGAACTATATCGGGTCCGCCCAATCATATCAGCAAATCACCAAGTTAGGGGTACAGTCCGCTGAAATATATAGTGGTCACCTAAAGTTAAGCAGCCCATTAGGTGAGCTCGGCGGATCTTCACTTAGTTGTATTGGCGCATCACCGAATTCATCTCTCAAGTGTCGATCTTCAATCAAATCCTGCACAAGTGACACCCTCATTATTGAAAACTACTTACACTTGGGTTGCCTCCCAAGAAGCGTCTGATTTAACGTCGCGACACGACATGGATATACCTTCAAGAATCATCCAAGTACACCACTTCAACAACTCTCATATTGCAACATTCCCCAAAGTAAACCTTCAACCTTTGACCATTGACTTTGAATCTCACCCCCTTTGTTTCTTCAATTTCAGTTGCGCCATTTCCATACACCCTCATTATTGTGTACGGACTAGTCCACTTGAACTTAAGCTTTACCGAAAAGATTTTTAACCTTTAATTAAAAAGTAGGACTAGCTCCCCCACTCTAAACTCACTAGGCAAGATCTTTGCATCATGCAACTGTTTTACTTTGTCTTTATAGAGAGCGGAGCTTTCATATGCTTGTAGTCAAAATTAATACAACTCAAGGATTTGACACACACGATTCTTGGAAGCCATTTCCCTATTCAAATTTATCCTTTTCAATGCCCATAAGACTTTTTTCTCTAGCTCAACTGGAATATGACATGCCTTCCAAAATACTAACTTATATGGAGACATACCAATAAAAGACTTGAATATTGTGCAATAGGCCCAAAGTGTGTCATCAAGTTTGCTAAACCAATCGGTGCGGTGGACATATACCATTTTGGCTAAGATTTTCTTTATCTCTCGATTTTACACCTCAACTTGTCTGCTAGATTGCGGATGCTACAGTGTTGCCACTCTTTTCTTGAATTCATACTTTTATAGAAGTACTTCAAATTGTCAGTTGCAAAAATGTGATCCCCCATCACTTATAATGGCCCATGGGGTCCCAAACCTTGTGAAATATTCTTCTTGAGAAACTTTGTGACACTTCTTCCTTCATTGTTTGGTAATGCCATGGCTTCCACCCATTTGGAAACATAGTTAACTGCCATAAGAATGTATTTATTCCCAAATGAGCTAGGAAAAGGGCCCATGAAATCAACCCCCCAAACATCTAATAACTCAATTTCAAGGATTTGCGACAGTGACAATTCATGTCTCCTAGAGATAATCCTTTTCATTTGACATTGAACACAACATTTGCAAAAGGAATGAACATCTCTAAACATAGTGGGCCAACAATAGCCACATTGTAAAACCTTGGAGGTTGCACATATGCCTCTATTATGTCCACTTGCAGGCAATGCATAACACACTTCTAGTATTTCTTGCACCTCCACTTTGGGTGTATAACACTAGATAATATTATCAACACATTCTCTAAAGAGGAAAGGTTCATCCCATATATACTTCTTCACATCAAACAAGAACTTCCTGTTTTGATGGCTACTCAAATCATTAGGTAACAACCCACATACAATAAAATTTACGAAATCAGCATACCAAGGGATAGAGGGTGTAGAAATTAACATACCAATTCATCAGGGAAAGCATTGTAAATATCTCTCTCCTCAGCCACTTTAGCATCCGCTTCTAGCCTTGATATGTGGTCAGATACTTGGTTTTCACACCCCTTTTTATCTTTTCTTTTAAAGTCAAATTCTTGAAGAAGGATCACCCATAGGATCAGTCTTTATTTTGCCTCTTTCATTGCCAATAATGGCAATAAGTATTGTAGAGCGGCATTATTAGTATGAACAATCACTTTGGTACCCAATAAGTAAGCTCTAAACTTCTCAAACACATATACAATAGCCAACAACTCTTGCTCAGTCACAGTGTAATTCTTTTGAGCACAATTCAAGGTTTTGCTAGCATAATAAGTGGAATGAAAAAAAACTTGTTTTTGTGTTGCCCAAGAACAACCCCTAGTTTCAAGCCTCTAGCATCACACATCATTTCAAAAAGGAGATTCCAATCTGGTGCTATGATGATAGGGCCTAGACGAGTTTCTCCTTCAACATCTTGAAAGCTTCCAAACATGCATTATAAAAAAAAAACGTGCTTTCCTTCTCAAGAAGCTTGCACAACGGAATAACAATCTTGGAGTAGTCTTTAATGAACTGCCTACAGAACCCTTCATGACCAAGGAAGCTTCATACTCCCTTTACTAAATTTGGGGGAGGTAATTTTTCAATTACTTGGATTTTAGGTTGATCAACTTCAATACCCACCCCAATTTTTTTTTGCAGAAGCACAATTCCTTCCTTCACCATAAATTGCACTTCTCCTAATTAAGAACCAAATTCAAATCTACACACCTTTTAAGCACCATCTCCAAATGCTTCAAACATTCTTCAAAAGAGTCTCCTACGACCAAAAAATTATTCATGAACACTTCCATGGAGTCTTCCACCATATCCACGAAGATAGATAACATGCACCATTGAAAGTTAGTCGACGCATTGCACAACCAAAAGGGAATTCTTTTGAAAGAAAATGTTCCATAAGGGTATGCAAAAGTTGTTTTCTCTTAATCCTTCAGTGCAATGAAGATTTGGTTATACCCGAAATACCCATCAAGAAAGCAATACCACCCCATGCCCGCTAGCCTATTAAGCATTTGATCAATAAATGATGTGGGGAAATGATCTTTTTTGGTCCATGAGTTAAGCTTACGATAGTCCATACACCCACGCCACCCGATCATGGGTCTAGTGGCAACAAGTCTAACTTTTTCATTTGGAACTACTGTGATACCACCCTTCTTAGGGACACATTGAACTGGACTTACCCATTGGCTGTCCGTAATTGGAAAAATAACTCCTACGTCTAACCATTTTATAATATCCTTTTTTCACAACTTCTTGTATTGGGGGATTCAACTGTCGTTAGTGCTTAATGTTTGGTTCGCAATCTTCAGCCAATTTAATTTTGTGAGTGCATACACTCTGTGAAATTCCCACGATTTTGGCAATTGAATACCTCAAGGCTCTAATGAGCCTCTTCAACACTATGAGTAACACCACCACTTGCTATAGTTTAATATCACTCGAAATAATCACCGAGAGTGTGTTGTTATCCCCCAAAAATGCATATTTGAGATGAGGGGGGAGTTTCTTCAGTTATAAATTTGGTGGCTCAATAATAGATGGCTTGGCTGATGGTGCCTCTCGACTAGTGATGAGTCCGAGATTTGGACTCATTTAGGGGTTTATTTATAATGATTTAGTGTCCTCAAATGCTTATTTTGTGCCAATAACTGATATAATATCCTTGATTTCTAGGTATATGGATTGAGGAACAAAGCAAGGACACTAATTTGCAAAAAGAAACAAAGCGAGATGAAAGAATG
This sequence comes from Solanum bulbocastanum, assembly GCA_037074985.1. NCBI lineage: Eukaryota > Viridiplantae > Streptophyta > Magnoliopsida > Solanales > Solanaceae > Solanum > Solanum bulbocastanum. The sequence continues at coordinate 36,644,244 of CM073608.1, forward strand.
AAGAAAAGCAGGCCCGGTGATTGCAAAGTCCACTTGGCGAGTCGCCGAATGGCCACTTGACCACCTAAAGTTCCAATGTGCCAAGCCCTAAAGGAAAGAACCAAGTTGGCGAGAGAAAGGTAGTCGACGGATCGCCGAGTAGTTTCGCGATGCAATTTTGGATCGCCCAAAGTTACAAACCTTGAAGATGCTGAATGCCAAGGCAGAAGGGCGATGGAAATGACCAAAGGGCAGCTCACCAAGTGGTTCGGCATGCCCGACTTACTTCGCCGAGTGACTCTTCGTAGAACATTTGGCGACTATAAATACATTTTGGAACATTTAGTTTAGTATTCATTATCATAATATTTTATCATTAGCTCATATTTTTAGAACTGATACAAGTTTTCTCTAGTTTTTCCTAAGTGTTGAAGAATTGAAGTTTTCAGGAAGTGGGTCTTTGAGATTCTTCGAATTGGAGCATTGTAAAGACGAATCTACACTGACCCAATTGATGGAAAATCAATTTGGTAACTATTTTTACCTTTTAATGATGTCTAGCTAAAACCCCAATTCTTGGGGGTGTGATTATGGGCTGATTTAGTTTATGGGTATTGCTAATTGTTAGTTTAAATGCTATTTAGAAATGATTTTTATCATTAATTGTGGTTTAATTTAAGAATTGTAGTTGCAAATGTAGTTCTACTCTTGTGTTTTTGGCTTGCTCGAGAGCGAGGTTTTAAAACTAAGGTTTTTGATTGATGGTTAGTGGGTATTGGGTTGACCTGGGTTCAGCTCGAGAGAGTGAATCCTAAACCCAATCCCACACATTCAGCTCTAGTGAGTGAATTGACTAAGGTGTGGGCTGTTGTTATTTTGCATGCTTGTTGATGTTCAAGAGAAATCGACTTGATTCAGGGTAAATTGTTCAAGAAAAAGTTCATCTCATCTATAGCCTAGCTTACTTACTAATATCTAGATATTTTCTAATAGTTGCAATTGCCCATTTGTCTATATTAGCCTATAATCGAATCACATACCAAGAATCCGTCTCACTATTGTTATTTTGTATTGTTTGCCGCTGTTTGTAGTTGATATTTCCAAACCAAAACCCCCTATTTTACATTCGTGTCACCCTCTGATTTGAATGATATCTTTATTCGATAATTTTTCTTCCTATGACTGATTTGACCATGTTCATACTTCCCAATTGAATCTAAAACACGTACCACTCCTTGTGGGATTCAACCCCAACTCATTTAGTTGGGTTTATTACTGTTTAATGACCGTTGATGCTTAGAATTAAATGAAGTGTCTTTGAGGACGTTACCGCTAATCAAGTAGACAAATCAATATCAAGTTTCATTTGAAACGAAGTGTGTGAGCCCACGCCCACAAGAGCAGCCACAACTTCATCCTAGTCGCTAATTTTGGCTTGATCATAATTAAGTAGCACTTGAGCCAATGGTTCCCCACAATACTGCATCTTCAATACTTGCCAAAACTTCATCAATCTGATCCAAGTGAGATACAAAATACATATCGCTTGGATATGTCATTTATTTATGAATATTGAAGCTAACTAATTCATCATTAACTTGGAATATCAATTCACCACCTTCCACATCAACTATGCTTTGCCCGTGGCCAAGAATGGCCTACCAAGGATAACCCACATTTGAATATCAATTTCACAATCAAGCACTACAAGTGGAGAACACAAATCTATCAACCTTCACCAATTTATCAGAGACCACGCAAACTAGCCTCTTTATTGAACGATCAGCCATTAAGAGTTTTATGTTTGTCGGTTTTGGTTCATCAAGCCCAAGTTTATCAAATATTGTCAGTGACATCAAATTTATACTTGAACCAAGATCACACAAGGCTTTTGAAAAAGTGCACACATTAATAGTGCATGGAATAGTGAAAGCTCTTAGATCATCTTTCTTGAGGACTGTATTCTTGGTCATCAGCGCATTACATGTTTGTGGCATTTCAATTGTTTCACAATCTATCATCCTCTTCTTTGTTGCAAATTCCTTCATATATTTGGCATAACCTGAAATTTTAGTCAAGGCATCCACCAATGGAATATTCACTTTCAAATCTTTCACTATCCCTACGAACTTTTGAAATTATTCATTTCCATTTTTCTTTCTCAATCTTTGAGGAAAAGGAGGCTCTATCTTGATTTGGGGCCATGTGGATGAGGTATCAACACCGCCTTCTTTATTTTTCTCACGCTCTTGGTTTTTCTCTTTTTGTTCCTTTAGCATCCCCAAGTGTAAAAGTGACACATAATCTTCACTCGTATACCAAGCTTGGTTAATTTTGGTCGTCTCATCGAGCAACCTAGATGCTTCTACGAATGATTGCTTAACTATACCGCCTCGAACAAGATGATTAACCAATCCTTTATTTACAATGTTAAGACTTTGATAAAAATATTGTAACAACAATTCATTAGGAAAACAATGTCTTGGACATTGTAACAACACCCTTCTAAAATGTAACCATACTTGATGAGCGGGTTCTCCATTCATTCTTTTAAAATTTTGAATATCTTTCATCAATTTCATTACATTAGACGGAGGAAAGAACCTCTCCAGTAAAGCTTCAATCAATTCTTCCAATGAGGTAATAGACTTTCTTGGCAACTCAATCAACCACCTAGTTGCTTCCCCTATTGATGAAAAAGGGAATAATCTCTACCATATTGACTCTTGTGAAATACCATTAGCTGAAAAAAGGTTACACACACTCACAAACTTGCGAATGTGCTTATTAGGATCTTGTTTGAAGCCCCAAAATAATCCGCTCAATTTGATAAGCTGCAACATGGGCTTGGTATGAAAAATGTGGTATCTTTATGTACCGGTGGTAACCAAATTGCTCCAACTTCATTGGTGATATGAGAAATTGCCTCATCTTCTTTTCAATCATCATTGTCTTGCCCATGGAGACTAGAGTCCAAAAGAGCACAAGAAGAGGTCTAAGCATAAGTTTGTTCAACTACAAAACAATTAGTATGCAACTTACTTCTCAAATTGAATTCCTAACTACCATTCACCGGCAACAACACCATTTTTTGTAACGCTCAAATCACTCTCTAAAACAAATCCAAAGAGTGAGCGGTCATCATCAATAAAAATACCCAATTAAGAGTCGGGATCGAATCCCACAAGGAATGATGCAAGGTTAAGGATCCAATTAATGAATTAACTCGCAACTAATCTAGTAAACATGGCAAATGAGGGGATGATTCCACCTAATTTAACAACCCAAATTTAGGTGCACAATATTAAAGCAAGCAAAAGTTCACGAAATTATTTGACTCTAGGGTTGTGGGAATGGAACATTCATATAACTAGGTGTAGTATAGAATATTGCTCAATAAAACTAATTAATCATACATAGGCTGGGTCATCTTCAATAATGTTAGTCTTCTTCCAATCTCATAACACTAGGTCATGAAATCTCATTTCGGTCTCATTCATGTGAACTTCAATCCAACCTAGTACCTTGGAATTACAATTAAGCATAACCAAATTGCAAACATCAAACTAATTACCCACTCTTATTCGTCTGTTTCGAGCACCAAAGTGAGATTGAAGCTAAAATCAAGTTGGCCACCTTAATATATGAAATAATCACATGGTAACAGTTCAAAACCATGATTAACAACTATAAGACTGAGCAATTCAACATACTTACTAAATTAAATCAACACCTAACCCCATAATTACACCCCAAGAGATTGGGGTTTTAGCCACATATCACAAAGTGTAAGGAAATTATACCTTGCATGAAAATAGCTAGGGGTAACATGAATTTGAGCAATTATAAGAAAACCCACTTTTAATTCAACCTCAATTTATCAAATTCAGGATCACCAATTCAAAAACCTCAAAAATTAAAATTGTTTGTTTTTTTCAATAAGAAGTTTTTCTCTCTTACTCAAAACTTTCTCACCAATGTTGAATTCTTGTTTTCTCTTTTATTTGGGCTATTTATAGTTTCCCAAAATTTGGTCCAAAACTCAATGCGCTTCTCACTCAGTGACGTTAGTTGAGTTCATCGAGCTCATTAAGTGAGTCACCAATCGTGCTTCAACTCACCTTTTTTGCTCCAGGCTTCAAGTGTTTGAACCTTATTTGACGGTCTTGTGTGAGTCTACTTTTTCTCGTTCAGCGAGCCGCTGATCACCACCATTGTTTGCCTTTTGAACTTCTATTTTGTCATTTGGTATTGTTAATTTCAACAATGTTCACCCTGTTCTTCTTTTTCATTCGGCACATCAACGTTTCTCCATGAGTTCACCAACCAACCTCGAGTAATAAGCTTAGTGCACTGTTAATTTGGGTGATATCGTACCAATTAGGGAATTTTCCTTTCTCGTTTGGCGATCAATAGTGTATACTTTATGCTTCTTTTACATTTTTGGCCATGCTTTCACACATTCATCCTTGACTTGTCCTTTAGCCTTCATAGCTACAAGTAATCAAAATATCATTAGAATATGACATAATTAGGCATTGCATACACTAATTTTTGAGCAAAATAAACCTCAAATGAGTACAACTCTACCACTCATCAACATCCCCATTGCGAAAAAGAGGGTCTAGACAAGGGCTTCCTTTACTATTGTGAGTAGGTCTTTGTTAACACGAATATCGTAATCGGGAAGATATCTTTGGGATTGCGAGGCTTGCAACACCATAAACACAATCGATACTGAAAACATTGAAAGGACCCTAGAAATTCATTCGAAACCTTGCACACACAAACCATAGATGCAATTTGACCAAACTCAACAATCAGACTCAATGGAATCGTTGAAACACAAATCCAAGGTCTTGTTGACATGAAACTTTTGAAAGTCACATGAAACTAACATAACACCTAAAAATGCTAACTCTAGCTCAGGACCAATGAAAATTCAACCAAGATCTCTCCTAGGTCTAAAATCATCCCCCGAATCCAATAGAACTATCAAAATTTTGATTCGAGCGTCTGAACCTTAAATGTTGACTAAAATCAACCCAAAGGCTAAAATTTCACTAATTTCCAATTTAAGACATCAAATCCTAAGAACGACTGAATCTAAAACCCACAACTCTCTTAAACCAATTTCCACATATTGGGACTAATGGAATCGATGGAATTTCATTTTGACACTCGAAACTCCAAAAACCATTTTTAATAATTTTAGCCTTTAAAACTCAAATATCAAAAAGTTCACAAATTTTTTTTTATCAATGTTTACTCAATGTTTGAAATCAACTTTCAAAAACTAATCAGAAATAACTTAGGGACAATATCAGGAGGAATAAAAAATGGTAATTTGACAAAAAATTTCAAAAATGACCAATTGGGTCATTACAATATTCACTGCTTAAAACTATGTTTTTCATCTAACATAAAACAAAAGAAAGTACCTGAAGCCTAAAAAAGTTATGGATATTTGGAACACATATCCAAATCTGTCTCCCAAGTATTCTCACCAACTGACCGGTGCTTCTACTACACCTTCACTGAAGCAATTTCCTTGCTCCTAAGCTTTCAGACTTGTCTACCCAAGATGACTATAGGTTCCTCCTCAAAGGACAAGTCTAGACCCAACATCAATATCGAATCAAGTGAAAGTACATAAGACTTATCTGACACGTACTTCCAAAGCGTGGTGACATGAATCACATGATGCATTATCGACAAGCTAGGTTGCAAGGACAATATAGGTTAAATTTCTCACTCTGCTCAAGATCTTAAAAGGTCCAATGAATCTAGGTCTAAGCTTGCCCTTCTTTCCAAACGTCATTACGCCCTTCATGGGTTACACTCAGAGCCAAGCATGATCACCCTCCATAAAATTTAGGGCTCAAAATATCTGATATACATAACTCTTCTGTCGACTCTACACTGTCAACTATCTACCCTAAAACATATGGACTTGCTCAATAGCATTTTTAAGCAAGTTTGTATCTAAAGAGTCCATCTCAGCTAAATCAAACCATCAAATCGGAGATATACATCATCTGCCACACAATGCCTCAAATGAGGCCATCTGAATACTGGAATGGTAACTGTTGTTGTAGGAAAACTCAGTGAAAAATAAATGTCGATCCTATCTAGCACCAAAATCAATCACACAAGCTCGGAGCATATCCTCCAACACCTGAATCATTCGCTTGGACTGGACATCTATCTGAGGGTTGAAAGTTGTACTCATGAATAAATGAGTACACAAACCATGTGGTAAAGCCTCTAGAAATGGTAAGTGAACAAAGAACCTCTATCAGAGATAATAAAAATAGGGACTCTATGTAGTTGCACAATCTGACTGATATAAAGCTGAGCCAATAATTTACTAAAACTTGGATGAAATTAGCAGACTTGGTCAGCCTATCCACAACCACCCAAATTGAATCATAACCACCAAATGTGGTAGGTAGACCCATAACAAAGCCCATAGTGATATGCTTCCACTTCTAAGTAGGAATAAACATCCTTTGATATATACCTCTGGCCGCTCATGTCACGACCCAAAGTATACCTAAGGCATAACATGCTGTGTAGGACTCGAAAAGACCCTACATAAGCCACTTATCATACATCATACAAGATAATAGAAAATCAAGAGATTTTAAAATACAATTTCAAAACATAAGTGTTGATAAAATGTAGGGGAAGTCTAACATAGTCTCATAGTCATCTTGTACATCAGAAGTGATTGGAACGTAACCCATACATCACATACAATACTAAAGAGAAAGACAATAGGCAATAAAGGGCTCAGTCCTTAGAACATGAGGACTCACGAATCTTCCAATCTACTAAAGTGATCACAGGCCATGGAGATGTGGAGTGGGAACGTCAAAACCTACATTAGTGAAACAATGTAGGCAAGAGTATGTGTTAGTTCATGGAATTTACCAAGTATGATAGCAATGCATGAAAAATATTAAATCATGCTAAAAAGGACTTTGGGTTTAGAAACATAATTTTGATCATAGTCAACGCAAGTAGGAATCATCTTATAAACACACGTGAGATACTTCTTAAAGTAACCTTAGTCCATTATTGTGGGAGATTTGCCTTTAACCGACATGTAGAGACCATGTGAGCTATAACATGGAATCTAATGTCTAACCCACACTAAAAATAGGTGTTCTTACTTGCCAAGGTAAGAACCATGAACTTCTAGCTTAAGTGGATCCACTAGCTAATGTCTATCTAGACAAACCTATGGTGGCACATAGTTTATGGGACATGGGTAATTGCCACTTGTCCACTCGGTGCTAAGCATAAATCCCACGGAATAGTCATTAGTCTTATCTTATCTTAACAATCATGAGACATGGGTATTCACTGCTTGTCTTATCATTAGAGGACATGGTTAATCACTACTTGCCTCATTATCATTAGTATAACTCCTTAACTTGATTCAACTTAGGTGAGAAAATCTTTCAACCTTATGAATTCTTTATGTGAGAAAATCCTTTCACAATCATATTATGAGTAGTATGTGAGAAATCCTTTCACAACAGCAACAATCACATTGATACTTCACTCTCAAAGCATCCTTAAATCATTTTCATCAATTTCATAAAGAACATGCATATGTTTATAAATTCATCTTTCATAGATCAAAATATTTTTCATGTGATCATAGTCTAGAAATCATGGATTTCACATGGGTTCATGGGAATTCCACTTAGAAACATGAAATTGCTTCAATTCATGCATATAAAGACATAAAATAATCAATTAGATCATAATTGAAAATAACCCATGAGATTGAGTAAAAATCCTAACTTCCATTGGAGATTCTACCTTACAAAATTTGAGAATTTAGGAACCATACGGAGGAAAGGACTCCATAGGTGTATACTATCATACCTTATTTATAAAAGTTTAAAATAAATGGTGAAATCAAAAACTTGGCCTTCAAATCCCCGCCTTCTTCTTCAAACTTTCAAGAGAGATAAATATTTGGGGAAGAACTTTGATCAACTTTGAGAATTTAGAAGAATGAGTTAAATTGGGGAAGTTTAGGGGTAAAAACATTTATATAGGCTCTATAATAGGAGGTAAAAGAACATGGTGTTGGGTTAGAATAATTAGGAAAAGACCCAAAAGCGTTTTAAAATAACTGTCAAACCGTCACCAATGCCTAACCTATGAATCGTAGGTCCCATCACGTACCGTCCTGGTCGACCGTTGGTGGGTTCAGAGACCACCAATTTTGGTCCCCTAATAACGAAACCCCAAATTTGTGCTCTTAAAAACCTTGTGCTCCGAATTCCAAGTTTGTTACGACCCAAAGTATACCCTAGGCGTAGCATGTCGTATAGGACCCTGAGAGGCCCTACACAAGTGTAACGCCCCAAAATCTAATAGGCTAAGCTAGGGTTAAGTGCTAGGGCATGTGCCAAGGAAGAAGGAAAGAGCCAAGGGAGAGGGCTAGTGCAGCCCAAATTTCCCTATGCACTGTGGCCCACCATCCCACGAGAGCCTTCACGGCTTATGGTGGTCACCACGGATCGTGGTGCCACTTGTGGTGCTGAGGCAGTAGCCTCTTCAAGTTTGCCCAAGTTAGACTCCTCCACATAAGCCACTTCAAGGCTTGTGAAGGCCTTGACAGGCCATGGGACGGGTGGTGGTGTTGCCTTAGTCTTTTAGGGGTTAAGGGAAGGTGGCCTAGCCACTAATTGGTGACCACAATGGAGACCACGACTCGTGGTAGGGACCACGGTTCGTGAAGCCCCTCGTGAATGAGGGTAGTCCACTGTTAAGTGAAGGGCTTTTCATTAGACTTAGAGTTTAGGGTCAACTTCAAACGATCACATCTTTTCGCTCAAAACTAATTAGGTGGCCCATGACCTATCAAATTAAAGGTCTCTGAGTCCTCTTTCCAACGCCACCAAGTTTTCCCAATACCCATCTCGGAGTAAAAATTTATGCCCGAAATAGTGAAGCACTATCAGGCTGAATTTCTTCACGACCGGTTTGACAAGCCGTGGTTGTCATGACGACCCGTGGTGAGCTTCCAGTGAGCCAATTTGGCAGCTTTTAAGTAACGGGTTATTGGGTCTTTTGCCAATTGTTTTAACTCAAAGCTATGTAGTTTTACCTAAGCCTAGGACCACTATAAAAGTCATTTTAACTCCAAAACTCACCCATTCAAGTCATTATTTCCAAAACCCAAAAGAAATCCCAAAGTCTTTCTCTCAAATATTTCTCTCTCTAGAACTTAAAGAAGAAGAAAGAGTTGGAGCTAGGATCAAGGTAAAGTCTCCATTCCTCAAGAATTTGTGGGATTTGATAACAAGGTATGATGGATTTTCATCCATGAAATCCTTTCACTCATGGAAGCCCCATGATTTCCCCAATTTAGAAGAAGAATTCCCTAATTCTTGTTAGGGTTTCTTCTAATATTATGGGCTTTGATCCAATTGAGTGGATTATGATTGCTTATGATTGAATTGATAGAATTACATGCTATAGGATAAATTACATGTACCCATGCCTAACCCATGTCTGGAATGATGAATTTGATATAAATGGTTCTTATGCCATGAAAGGGAAAATTATGGATTTAGATGTATTTTTCTAGAATTGATGAGACACATTATAGATTGCTTGAGGTTGAATCATATAGACACGAATTTCTTAAAAGTAACATATAGACATGAATTGATTAAGATCAAGTATATATGATGAATTATGACTTGTAGGATTTGAGATTAGGATTGTCTTGAAACTAAGGCATGTATGATGAATGATGATTAGAAGGGCTTTTAGAGTAAAGCTTACTTGATGAATTATGATGATTATGGCTTTTAGAGTAAAGCTTATATATATATGAATGTTGATTAGTGGATAAAATTGATTTGGAAGGATTTACCCACATGATCTACTCTCTATGCGTATGAATGTATAATGTCAAAGGTTTTCTCACATAGATTGATTCTAGGTTGAAAGGCTTGAAGTAGTGATATGAGATCCCTTCATGGATAGCCTATTTGCCATATTTACTTTAAGATCATGGGTACTCGCCTCCACAACACATCATATGACACGAGTACTCGCCTCCACATCATTTCATAAGGATCACGAGTACTTGCCTCCATGACCATTCATCTTAATAGGAACGCAGGGAATTACCTCTTGTTTAATTTTAAGGAATATGTGAAATCACTCATATCCTTCTCATATGGAGGTCAAGGGTAGTCACCTCTAGCCTCATCATTTACATAGTCTTTTAGACTAGATTCATTTTAGGTGAGCAATCCTTTCAAACTAGAATCATTCATGTGAGAACCAAAACTTCAATCCTTGATCTATAATGATCCTAGCCACGGGGATGAGTGTCAATGTTGCCGGACCTTACATTTTGATAAGAAATGTAGGCAAGAGTATGCGTTAGTACAAACATGTACTAAATATGACAGTTAGCATAAACAACACAAACATAATGGTTAGTTAATATAAACCATAAGCATAAGCAACGCACATAATCATAAATAAAGGAGGAATACTTCTCAAGCAACCTCTACTTATCCATAGTCTAGACTTGGGTCATCCACCTCTAGTCATGCTTACTTCATGGAAGGAATCTTAAGCCACAATCCAAGCTATTCATTCTTTATAACATAATTCACATTATTCATACTTACTTTTAAAGACATGGGGATTCACCTCTTTGCCTAGCTTACAAAGGCTAATGGGTATTCGCCTCTTCCCTTACTTACTTTGAGATCATTGGTACTCGCCTCCACAATCACATCATATGACAAGAGTACTCTCCTCCACATAATTTCATAAGGATCATGGGTACTCACCTCCATGTCCATTCATCATAATAGAAACGTAGGGAATCACCTCTTGTTCAATTTTAAGAAATATGGGAAATCACCTCATATCCTTCTCATATGGAGGTCAAGGGTAGTCACCTCTAGCCTCATCATTTACATAGTCTTTTACTCTAGATTCATTATAGGTGAGCAATCCTTTCAACCTAAAATCATTCATGTGAGAAAGCCTTTCACATTCATACATTCATGATTTAGCAATTCATGTGGGAAGTATTTCTTCCACCATACTAACATCAATTAACAACAATTCATATCATAATATTTATTCTCAAAGCATCAACATCTCATGACCATTATCTATGCTTAACTCTCAAGCAATTCTAATCACAAATCATCAATCCTATGAGGATGTATCTACCCCCATAAAGTTTCCCTTCATGGTATCAAACCAATTATATCAATTCTAACTTAGAAACATATGATAAGCATGGGTACATGTAATTTCATCCTAAAAACATTTAATTCTATCAATTCAATCATTAGCAATCATAACCCACTCAATTGGATCAACATTCATCATAACCCACAACATTGGAAGAAACCCTAACTAGAATTGGGGGAATTCTTCTTCAAATTGGGGAAATATAGGGGACTCCATCAGAGAAAGGGTCCCATGGATGAAAAACCATCTTACCTTGATCACAAAGCCCACAAAATCTTGAAGATTAGGGGCTTGAATTGACCCTAGCTTCAATTATTCCTTCTTCTTCCACCTTCTAGAGAGAGAATATTTGAGAGAGAGTTTTAGGATTTCTTTTGGGTTTTGAGAGAATGACTTGAATGGGGGATTTTAGGGGTTAAAAATACTTATATAAGTGTCCTAGGTTGGGGTAAAATGACATCACTTTGATTTAATTAAAACCAGAAAATACCCATAAGCTGCTAAAAGTAACCGTTAGTCATGATTGACGGACCCTCGACCGACGGACCATGGTCTGGATGGCGGACCGTCTTGTACGACTGTCGTTAGATGGTCAGAGACTACTTTTTGGACCTTGACCTATGGACCTTGTGGTCTGATTGATGGTTCATTAGTGAGGCCGTGGTCTTGAGGTTTGAGCCTTGTCTGGGGTAACTAACCACGGACCCTACCTAAGGTCCGTGGGTCAGTCCACGGGCTGTGGGTGGCCAGTCGTGGATGGAACCTACAATATTTTTTGAAATTTCTATTTTGCCTCTTTTCTAATTCGGGGTATTACAAATGGTTAGCTTGAACTAGCATGAGAGGATGCTTTCATTATAGCTTGACTGGGAAAGGACAAACCATTTTCATGGTTGGACTTTCATGAGAGTATGCCTTCCATGATAGCTTGGTCTAGCATAATGAGGTGCTTTTCCTTGATAGCCTTGAATTGCTAAATAGCATCCATTCATGGGTAATGACTTGTCTTGTACTAGTAAAGAAGTACTCTTCCATGCATAGTAGATTTAGCTAAATAGGGACTAGTCCCTAATCAAAGTAGCATAGTTATGATGAAACAAGTTTACTGCAAGGAAGCATCGTAAGTATGTTTTAAGATGAGATTTACTTGTTATGAAGATATATTATTTTGGATTGTTGCTTGAGTTACCTTCCATGATATGTTTGACTAGAAGTGTATGACCCAAGTCTTGACTAAGGATAAGTTGAGGTTACTTGAGAAGTATTCCTCTTATACCATGATGATTTATGTGCATTGATTATGCTTACGACTTATGTCGTTATCTCTTATGCTTGTGGCTTATGTCTTATGTTGACCACTGCCTATGTTGATGTTTATGCTAGCTATTATATTTAATATGTTTGTACTAACACATACTCTTGCCTACATTTCTTATCCAAATGTATGGTCCATCGATATCGACTCTCATCCCCTTGGCTAGGTCATAGTAGAGTAAGATTTGAAGATTGGTGAATCCTCATAGCATTCGAAGATTTGACCACCATTTCTTTTATGTCTTTCATTTTATGTTTAGAACTATTGTATGGACTGTGTCCGAAGATATTCATGTTTTAGATTATTTGAGACAAAGTGTATCAGACTTTCGCTTCATTTTATAAAGACTTTGATTATGTTGGAAATGTTATAAATTTCCACTAAATTCTATTATCTTATGTTATGCAAGCTAAGTGGCTTGTATGAGGCCTCTCGGGGTCTTGTACGCCATGTTACATCTAGGGTGTACTCAGGGGTCATGAAAACAAGCCACTTTGCATACATCATGCAAAATCATAGAAAATCAATAGATTTAAAATAAAACTTCAAAACCTAAGAGTTGATAAAATGTAGAGGAAGTCTAACATAGTCTCAAAGCCATATAGTACATCAAGAGGGATTGGAACGTAACCCATGCATCATATACAATACTGAAAAGAAAATACAATAATAAATAAAGGGCTTGGTCCTCAAAATATAAGGATTCACCAATCTTCCAATCTACTAAAGTGATCATAAGCCACATAGATGCAGGGTGGGAATGTCGGACCCTACATTAGTGAAACAATGTAAACAAGAGTAAACGTTAGTACATGGAATGTACAAAGTATGATAACAATGCATAAAAGATATGAAATCATGCTAAAAGGGACTTTTCATGTCATGCAAATACAAAGTTAAAAACATAACATAAAAGAGTTAGAAACATAACCGTGATCATATCAATGCAAGTAGGAATCATCTTAAAAACACATGTGAGATACTTATTGAAGTAACCTTAGTTCATTATTGTGGGAGATTTAGCTTTAACCGACAAGTAGATACCATGTGAGCGATAACATAGAATCTACTGTCTACCCCACACCAAAAAGAGGCGTTCTTACTTGCCAAGGTAAGAACCATAAAATTCTAGCTTACGTGGATCCACTAGCTAATGTCTATCTAGACAAACCTATGGTGGCACATAGTTTATGGGACATGGGTAATCACCACTTGTCCACTAGGTGATAAGCATAAATACCACAAAATAGTCATTAGTCTTATCTTATCTTAACATTCATGAGACATGGGTATTCACTGATTGTCCTATCATTAGAAGACACAGGTAATCGCCGCTTGCCTTATTATAATTAGAATAGCTCCTTAACTTGATTCATCTTAGGTGGGAAAACCTTTCAACCTTGTGAATGCTTTATGTGAGAAAATCCTTTCACAATCATGTTATAAGTAGTATGTGAGAAATCCTTTCACAACAACAACAATCACATTCATACTTCACTTGCAAAGCATCCTTAAAACATTTTCATCAATTTCATAAAGAACATGCATATCTTCATAAATTCATCTTTCATAACTTAAAAACTTCTTAATATGATCATAGTTTAGAAATCATGGATTTCACATGGGTTCATGGGAATTCAACTTAGAAACATGCCAATTCTTCAATGCATGCATAGAAAGACATAAAACAATCAATTAGATCATAATTGAAAAGAATCCACGAGATTTAGTAAAAACCCTGACTTTCATTGGAGATTCTACCTTACAAAATGGAAGAATTTAGGTTCCCTATGGAGGAAAGGACTCCATAGGTGAATACTATCGTACCTTGTTGCCAAAAGCATGAAATCAATGGTGAAATTGAAGAGTTGACCTTGAAACCCTAGCGTTCTTCAAGCTTTTTAGAGAGAGAAATATTTGGGGAAGAACTTTGATCAACTTTGAGAATTTAGAAAAATGAGTTCAATTGGGAAATTTGGGGGTAAAAACTTTTATATATGGTCTATAATGTGTGGTAAAATGATATAATATTGGGTTAGGATTTTTAGGAAAAGACCCAAAAGCCCCTCTGTAGGTCCATCCATGGACTGTACACCACAGCCATGGGTCCCAAATTTTGATCCTAAAATTTCTCTAAGTCTAGGGCTCTCCTATGGGATCAACCTATGACTCGTACATTAGATGACAGACCGTCCTGGTGAACTGTATAGAAGTACTAGGATTTTGAAATTTTTTGATAAATTGGACTTTCCACCAATGACTCCACCTTCCCGTAAGCAAGACCACCGACTGTCGGTGGTTCCATTGATACTAACACTAGTTTCAGGAATATCAGTAATTTTTCCATCTTTTCAAATCTGAGGTGTTATAGCTCACATTTGACCTATTGGCAAGTCAAGAACATGGAAACAAAGTCTGCAATATATCTCTTCACGCCATACCACCATTATTGCTGACTCAAATTATAATACATCTTTACTGCTCCTGGATGGATGAAATATCATGAACAACGGGTCTTCTCAAGAATCAATCTAATCAATTCTCCCATCTTGGGCACACAGGCCCTATCCACAATCCTAAAGACACCCTCAAAATCAAGGACAATCTCTTTGGATTCACCTCTTATCACATTGTCTCGAATGAGACACAACTGCTCGTCATCAAACTGGCGCTCATGGATCTTCTCAACTAAGGAATAATAGGTCTCTATGAAAGAAATCAACCAATCTCCTTAAAAATCTACAACCAGAAAAGACTATTGGCTAACCTCCAAACAACTTTAGATAATGGTCTCTCCTCCACACTGATAATGGTAAGACTCCCCATGCTAGATGTCTTTCTACTCAAAGCAAGGCCACCATATTGTCTATCCCTGGATGATACAAGATAGTGATATCATAGTCCCTCAGTAGCTCAAGCCATCTGCGCTGCCTTAAGTTCAGACCCATCTGATTGAAGATGTAGTGAATACCTCATAATGCACCCTATACAGATAATGCCACCATAGCTTAAGTACAAACACTATAGATTCCAATTCTTAAGTGATGAGTAGGTTAGTTCTTCTCATGGATAGTCAAGTGTCTATAAGCATAGACGATCACCTTACCTTTTTGCATCATAATATTGCCTAACAAACTCCAGAAACATCACAATAAACAGTGAAATCTACACCCTCTTCGGGTAAGGTCAAAACAGAAGCCAAAATCAACAAGATCTTGACATTTTAAAATCTCCCCTCATACTCATCAGACCACTTGAGACTCACACTCTTTCGCATCAATCTGGTCAAAGGATATGCAATAGTGGACAAACTCTAAATAATTAATATCCTGCAAGTCCTACAAAACTCTGAATGTCAGTAATTGATGTAGGCTTGGCCCAACCCTAGCTGTCTCGATCTTGGTTGTATATAACCAAATACCCTCCTTGGACACCATGTCCAAAAAATGCAACAATATCAAGAAAAAGATCACACTTCAAGAACTTGGCATATAACTTCTGTTCCCTTAATCTCTAGAGTACAATTCTCAAATACTGATCGTGATACTCCTCGGTCTGGTAGTACACCAAGATATCATAAATGAGCACTATCATAAAGAAATCTAGATAAGTTCAAAATACCTCATTCATCAACTCATGAACAGTGTAGGGGCATTGGTTAAAACAAAATACATCACAAGAAACTCATAGCTCCCATAATGAGTTCTATAAGTTGTCTTAGTTTAACACCCCATATTCGAAAAAAGGCAAGATAGTCATTTTTCAGAGGTTGTAGGTTCCAACCACGGTGTCCAACCATGGTCCATGTAGTGGACCATAGATCGTAGGTAGGGTCCGTGGGTGTGGGCATCCAAAACAGGTTTAGAAAAGAGAAACCACGGCCTAACCAATGGACCATCGGTCAAACCATGGTCCGTGGTTGAGGGCCTGTGGTTCAAAGGCCATAATTTGGTTTCTGACCATGAATGACGGTCGTGAGGGATGACCCATCTTCCTAACCACAGTCCGTCGTCAGTGGTCCATTAATGGTGAACGGGTAGTTATTTTTTAGGGGCAGTTGGGTCTTTTCCTAATTAATCTAGCCTAATACTATGCCTTTTTTCCTAAGTGTAAGACCCCTATATAAGAATTTTAACCCCCAAATTTAACCAATTCAATTCATTCTTCCAAAATCACAAAAGAAGAAGTCTCCAAATAATTCTCTCTCTAGAAACTTGAAGAAGAAGAAAGATTCAACGTAGGGTTTCAAGGCAAGTCTCAATTCCTCCATTGAAGATAAACATTTGGACTTGAGGTATGATAGTTTTCACCCATGGATTCTTTTAATCCATAGAATTCCCAAATTCTCCTATTTTCAAAGGTAGAAATCCCAATTGAGTTAGGGTTTTCTTCAATTACCATGGGTTCTCTTGATTATTGATTTAAATGATTGAATTATGATATCTTATGCATGAATTGATGAAATACTATGATTTTATGATGTTTACCTTATGAACCCATGTAAACCTCCATGTTTTCCAAATTATGATCAAGTGATGTAGATTGTTGGTTATGAAAGAGGAGTTTTATGAACTAATGCATGAAGTGATAGAATCACATGAATTTATGATAAAATCCCTATCTAATCCTTGATTTTTAGTTGTGGTGATTGAAAGTAGGCATTGAACTTTGAAAGGACAAATTATGAGTTTATGCATGTTTTTATGAAACCTATGTAAATGTTTTACGGATGCTTTGAGAGTAAAGTATCAATGATGATGTTGTTGTTGTGTTTTTGAAAGGACATTCTCATAAACACATACAAACATGATTGTGAAAGGTTATCTCAAATAATAAGGATTCTAAGGTTGAAAGGTTCTCAGCTAAATGAATCAAAGACAAGGAGCTATCCTAATGAAGCTTAGCTTGGATTGGCAAGATGACATACCCTTCCATGAATAATGAGAACAAGAAGAAATAATTATTCTGTGGGATTTATGCATAGCACCGAGAGGATATTGAGATGGAAGATCTCCTGTTAGTAGAGGCCAAGCTTCTACAAGCAATCTCTTTATCCCTTACCTATGTGACCCCATAGGATGATTGCCTAGATAGACATTAGCTAGTGGATCAAATTAAGCTAGAAATTCATGGTCCTTACCTTGGCAAGTAGGACAACCCTTTTCGGTGTGGGATACACCGGGGGATCATGTTATAGCTCACATGGTCTCTATGTTGGTTAAGGCTAATTTCGCACATTATTAATGAACTAATGTTACTCAAGGAGTATTTCATATGTGTTCAAAGGTCTTAAAGATGATTAGCTTGCATTGACCATGTTTTATGAAGTATGTTTTCTAACCTTCTTATATCATGTTTTAGCTTGGTCAATTGCACGTCATGAAATGTCCCGTTTTAGCATGATTTAATGTTTATGCATGACTATCATACTTGGTACATTGTTTTGTACTAACATATACTCTTGCCTACATTTTCCCCAAATGTAGGGTTTGATATTAAGGGATCTCAGTTTCGTGGCTAGAGGTTGGCTTGGTCGATTTCTCGAGCTTTGGTGAGTCCTCATCCATTCGAGGAGGGAGTTATATTCTTTTCAGTTTCTATCTTACTTTTCAGTTTTGGACATGATGTATAGGCTAGGCCCAATTTCATTCTATTGTATTAGATGGTTCTTGAGACAAAGTGTTTAGACTTCCGCTTTACTTTTATAAAAACTTTTGAACTTGAAATGTAATTTTATCTAATTATTCTATTCTTATGTTATGAATGCTAAGTGGTTTGTATGGGGCCTCTCGGGGTCCTATATGCCATGTTACATCTAGGGTGTACCCTTGGGTCATGACACTTAGGGATATCTGATACCATAATCTTCAGCTAATAATAGACGGACCTGAAATCAATCTTCAAAAACAAAGATACCATTGAAGCTAAATAAATAAGTCATCAATAGGAGGAAGAGGATACTTGATCTTCACTGTTACTTTATTAAACTATCGATAATCAATACACATTCTCATGGTTCCATCTTTCTTCCTTACAAAAAAACATAGGAGCATCCCACAGAGAAACACTAGGGTGAATGAACCCCTTACTTAACAAGTCTTGCAACTGATCATTCAATTCTTTCAACTCAGCTGGAGCCATGCGATAAGGAGAATATAGATGGGTTTGGTGCCCAGCTACAATCAGTAGCAAAATCAATATCCCTATCTAGAGGAACACTTGGAAGATCAGTAGAAAAGACATCTGAAAACTCTCGGACCATGAGCACAAAATCCATAGGAGCTAGCTCAACATAAATATCTCAAATCAAGGTCAAATAAGACAAACACCCTCTATCAACCAATCACTGAGCTTGAATGAATGAGATAACTTTGCTAGGGCAAGAACCACTAGCACCCATCAACTTAACTCTCGGGAAACCCGACATAACTAAGGTCACAATCTTAGAATAAAAATCAAGAATAACATAATACAGGTAGATTCAATCCATACCCAAAATAATATCAAAGTCTACCATCCCAGAATGATCAAGTCTACTCAAGTATCATACCTAGCCAAAGAAACAAGACATGACCGATACACTCGATCCACTACTAAGGACTCACTCACTAGTGTAGAAACATGAATAGGCACTTGCATGCTATTAGACATCATATCAAATCCGATGGTAAAATAGGTAGACACACACGAGAAAGTAGACCTTAGATAAAATAATACAGACGCAGGTCGGTGGCAAACTGGGATGATACTTGTAATCACAATATCAAAAAACTCAGCCTCCATAGAAAAGCATAACATTGGCCCTCTCAGACATTTACACTCTGAGTAGAACCCCTACCTCCACTCTACAGAGCTAAAGCACCCCTACCAAAAGTCCTTCCACCTCTGTCAGACTGACCTTTGCCTCAATCGTTGGCCAGAGTTGCCGAATCTCTATTGGAGCAGCTAAATAAGTATGTAGGGTATTGAGTGAGTCTGCAAAGGACACTACCAAATCAAATGACTTGTATCCCCACAACTATAACAAAACCTCGGTGTGGAAGGTTGCTACTGCGAACTAGATGAGAAACCATGGCTACCTTAGCTAAAACCATAGGACCCTCGAGATGTTTTTCAACTCTTAAGTGCTGGAAGCGATGCATCAATAGGTCAACAATGCTTAAAGGATCCATTACCTCTATGTGAACCTTTTCCTTAAGATGAGGCACATTAATATTGACCAAATGATCAGACCTTATTGTGGTACCTTAACCCCTCCATAACCATCATCTATACTTCTTAGTAGTAGTCATAATGGACCGAAGGGAAGCTCCTTATCTGGTTCTCTAAACACATAAGACCTGATGGAGAAGGTCAAACCTCTCACAAACATGTAAACTCTTTCTGCCTCATCCTGGACAATATTCATGACATGCCCAGATACCTAAAATAATGAGCCTCATAGCTAGACACAAATGAACTTCTATGAGGCAAGCTCTCAAATCTCAATCGACTGTCCTCTCTTATGATCCAAGGGATAAAATGGTCCTAGAAAGCACCGGAGAATTTGATCCACTCTGTCAGAGGATATCCAATTAGTCTAGACCTCACATAATTCCTCCACCACTCTCTATGTTGTCCACAAAGCTGAAGTGCAACAAAACAAACACCACGAGCATCCACCATACCCATTGACTCAAGCATCTCATGGAACAAAATCAAGAACTCATGAGAATCCTCACTCTTACCACCCTGAATCTAGGGTGGTTTCATCTTCTGAAACCTCTTATAACACTGTTGATCAACCACTTTCAGAAAAACCTCAAAAGCAATCTGTGTACCAACAACTGGTATAAGAACCACAAGTGCTTGACCTACCTGATCATGAATACCCGAAACTTGCTTTTGACCTTGGGTCAGCGACCATACCCTCGTCTGAGAACCCTGTGGGAGTATATGTCGCACCACCCTGAGAGAAGTTCTCCAGCACACCCAGCATCCTTAACAAAGGAACTGTCTCCTAAAACAAAGAAACTCCAAAATCTGGAGTATGCTGGTCCTCGACAACCTCAACTTGAGGCTTAGGAGAAACCCCTCTAGCTCCACCTCTAACTAGTGCTGCACTATGGGATCAACCTATAGCAGTGATGTACTTTAGCTTTAGCCCTACCTCTACCCCTAACTGAGGCCTCAATAACTACCTCAAGTATTACCTCCCCTCTACCACTAGAAATAAGAGCTCTAGTTCTCGGCATCTGCCAAAACAACACGTGGTAACTCAGAACTAGTAAAGCTAACTACGCACGATAGGAAAGAATGAACAAAATGAAGTTTCAGAACATTTCTCATCACCTCTCAAAGATAAGAACAAAAGACTTGATGAGTCGGGGATTTCAACTCATTTAGGGCTTAATAAATATAGTTTTAGTGTCCCCAATGCCTAATTTAGCTCTAAGGTGATGTTAAATATTAATTTGCAGCAACAACAACAAAAGAGCAAGGCAAGGATATTACCAGGAAAAAAAAGCGAAAAAGTTGAAAAAGATTAAGAAAAGCAAAGTTGTTGATGGAAGAGGACATTTGGCGCATTGCCGACCCAGTCGGCGATGCTTGACTTATACCATTGATTTGTCCCGAAGCTGAAAATTTAGAAGAGTATAAATGCGATTTTTAAAAGATGAAAAAGAGTTTTTCCCATTTTGAAAGTTCCCACACATTCTAACTTTGGGTTTTGATCTAAACACTTTTTATTAGTTTTTGAGTAGAATTTTGAGTTTGATTTTGAACTGATTCCAAGTATTGTGAAGACTTGATATTTGTTATCCAGTTGATGGAGAACATAGTTGGTAATATTTTCTTGCCTTTTATGATGTGTGGCTAAAAGCCCCATCTTTTAGGGATGTGATTATGTGATTAGTTACTCTAATTAGCTTATGGGTGTTAGTATTTACTGATATAAATGTTGATTTGAAGTGGGTTTAACTGTAAGTTGAGTTTCATTTATGAATTGTAGTTGCAAATACAATTCTAACTTAGTATTCAAAGCTTGTTTGAGAGAGAGGTTTATGGATTAAAACTATCAATTGATGATTGTAGTAATTAGGTTACTTTGGATTCAGCTTGAGAAAGTGAGTGTAAATTTAATCATACCAATCTAGCTCGAGAGAGTGGATTAATTGAGGTTTTGGGCTGTTCATAGTGTTATGCTTATCGAGGTTCGGGATAACTAGCTTGCCTCAAGGTAGTTGATCAAGAGATGGCTATTACATCTAAAGCCTAGCCTACCCACTAAGATTCAACGTCTTTTAGTAGATATAATCACCCATACAACAAAATTGGCATTTAATCGATCACATCCCTAAGATCCCTCTCTAATTGATTATTCCCTATTTGCATAGTTGTTGATTGCTCACTCTAATCCCCCCATTTGACACTAGCTGTCAACTCCTAAAATTTGCTTTAACTTGTTTCGATAATGTTTACTTCTACAAACGACTAGAACATGCCTTTTACATCGTAATTGATTTCTCTATTGTATCACTCCATGTGGGAATACTTGATTGTGACCACCTATAGTTATAATTAGATGAACTGTAGTTGAGCGTTATCAAAAATGGCATCGTTGTTGGGGAGTGATGTTTAGAATTCTTTTAGTGAATTTTAGTTGTGAAATATTTTTGTTGTAAGTTGAATCAACTTATTTTTGTCTATCATTGGTTGCTCTTGAACATGTGGTGAGATGAGTGTCAACGGAAGCAATGCTAGACAACTTGGATGCAATGATGACATCAGCAACTTACAAGATGTAAATAAAGCTCAGTTGGGTGGTGTGAGTGCTATCTGGTTGCCTCCGGTCGTGAGAAATATGGTTTTTCATATGACTAGCACAATGTTTCAGCTGTTACAAAGGAAGGGTTTGCTTGGAGGTCTAGCTCATAAGGATCACCATGACCACATCCGAAATTTTATGGACGTTTGTGGTCCATTTTCTTTTGAGTGGTTAGCCGACCTACCAAGGGACTCAATTAACTCTTGGCTCACTGAGGTGTTCTACATAAGGTTTTTCCTTCATCGGGGATGATGTCATTAAGGGAAAATATCCAGAACTTCAAACGGTTGGATGGTGAATCA
The DNA here is from genome assembly GCA_037074985.1 of Solanum bulbocastanum. Classification (NCBI taxonomy): domain Eukaryota; kingdom Viridiplantae; phylum Streptophyta; class Magnoliopsida; order Solanales; family Solanaceae; genus Solanum; species Solanum bulbocastanum. The sequence goes on from CM073608.1 coordinate 36,666,910, forward strand.
ATACATGAGACATGGCTAAGGTTCCAGAAGTTTCTGCTGTAATGTCCAACTCATGGACTCCCGAACAACGTGCTGTTACAACATTTCTACCGGAGTCTAGATTCTGCCAAGAAAGGTGTGGCTGACCAACTCATACAATAACCTTTTGAAATAACATCTACTCTCCTTGATGGAATGAAAAATATTAACCGTGCTTTGTACACTAGGGAAGATCAAGTGTCTCCTTTAAATTTTAGGATGACAAACGAACAAATAGAAAAAGACCAAGAATGGGATGAAAATATGGCCAAGATGATGACCCAAGTGGATCTATTGTCAAGGAATGTCATGGGTAAATGTTCTAAAGCTGTGAATGCAATTGGAGTTAGTAGAGTTAACCCTGACGATGCACACTTTGAGGCCTTGTACAATGAGGAAGTACATTTTTGGCAAATCAAGGAGGAGATTTCTATCCAAACTATCTAAGGTCGGGCTGGAACCAAGGTTGGAATAGAGAGCGTGATGAAGGTTGGAGAGGCCATGATAGGGAATGGTGTGACCGTGGAACTAACTGGAAGGAGCGGGATGGCGACAAGGATCGGTATGTACCCCCGCATGAGCGTCAAAAACCAAAAGAGGTAAGGGTTGATGCTAAAAATTTCCGCACAGAGGATATGCTTACATGTATACTCAACAAAGTGGAAGGGTCAGACAAAGTACTAATGGAAGTGAAAGATGATGTGTCATCTCTGAAAGAGACAATTACTTCTTACTTGGTGTCCATTAAGCAACAGGAAACACAAATGGGCCAAATCTCATCCCATTTAAACACAAGGCAGAAAGGGAGGCTACCAAGTGATACCTTGGTTAACCCAAATAATGAATCTTGAATGCGTATCTTCGTCGTTCCACGATGTTAAATAAAATGCTTCTTGGGAGGCAAACCAAGTTTTTTTTGTTTTCAATATTGTTGTTTGAATAATGGGTGTTGATTGTACAAGTTGAAAATTTGGAATTTTGGAAAGAGGAGAAATTAGGTGAGCCCAACCACCAATTGGTGATTCGCCGAACAGGTTAGAGAGCCCGATCTTGATCGCCATTTGGACCAATGAAATGGCTAAAGTTCTATAAGATTCATTGGACAAAAGAGTCATTCGGCGCATCGTCGATTGGTCGGCAGTATAAGTAAGCGTCGTCGACTGGCGCACAAACTAAAGGGTCATAAAGGCTTTAACCGATTTTAAATTAAAAAGCTTCCCTCATTTCATATTTTCCGACCTTTGCACTTTAACAACCATATATTAGATCTTTGTACTCATTAATTTCTATGGGGATCAATTGCTCGTGGGGATTTCTTGTATTTTTGCTTTTCAATTCTCTAGCCTAGTACTCTTTTATCTAATCTTGAGGTTCGTGATCCAAACCCCGCTTCAAATTTTTGTAGTTTCAAATGCATGAGTGTTTTCCTATTGATTTATTTGCGTAGTATTGGTTGATTGAATGGTTTTTATTAGTGTGTGCCTGTGTTATCTCGTGTTAATGCTTATTTTAGCCTATAATTGTGAAATCCACGTGTGTGAATGATCAAAATTGTGGGTTGTGTTGTTAAAATGATGGGTCTGGTGTGGGTGAAGTCTAAGTAACATCAATTGCACTGATCAACTGATTTTGCCCAATGATAGATCGGGTGACATCATTCTTAAGGGCAAAAGATGTCGATTGGTCAAATTTGGACAAATCAAGGGAAGTGTGAGTACCCCGAGGTCATGGGTAGTATGGGTCTGGGCTTAATTGCATATAATAGGTGTTTAATTTTATTCTCGTGGGCTGTAGGTTAGAAATTGAAGGTCGGGGTCAAAATCTGGCATGATGGATTGTTCGACGAGTTGGGTCGAGCTCGTCGAATGGTTCGTCGGTTCGCCCAATGACCCCTGGATTGCCTTTTTATCCTTTAAAATTGTTGAATTGTTTCTGTAACATTCTGTGATACACCAGAGCTCACCGAGTTCACTTGACGACTCACCTAATGCTTTTTTTACCACCCTTTTTGAGATAAATTTTGGAAAATATTTTGTAACATTCGGCGAGCTACTTCTAGTTCACCGAATAGAGTCGTCGATTAGCCGAATAGAGTCGACGATTTGCCGAAAGGCCCTAGACATCGCTGACTTGTGTTGAGTACTGAGAATTTTTTGTCTGGAACATTCAGTGAACCCTAGTTGGTTTGCCAAATAGGTTCGGGGACTCGCCGAACGACTCAGCGAGCTTTCCTCCATATTTTTCGAAGTTGATAATTTTTTGAATGGTTTCTAACGTATTGGTTTATTCAATGTCGTTTTGCAGGTATGGCTAGACCTAAGGTATCAGGAAGAAATCAACCACCCCACAACCAGGCCTGAGGAATAGTAATCAACGAGGATGCTGCGCCCTCTTGAGCCATACAGGTAAAACTTCCTCTAACAAGGGGGAAAGGTAAGGGAAAGGGCCCTATTAGGCCAACTCCATCAGAGGAGAGTTTTGACAGCCTAGGCATCTATGCCACCCACATCTCTACTTTAGAGTCAGAAAGTGAGGGCAACTTGGGGGATAGATTGCCAGTCTCCGTGTTTGAGCCGAAGGATGATCAGACTCTACAAACAAGGAGACCGGAGCTACGCTCTAAGGCATTACATGATCCAGCCAAGTCCCAGTGCCTCCTATGCCTCATCCACCTCTAGCTCAGACAGTAGAGCAAGTACCTCCAGTGCCACCACTTCAGGCACCCCTTCCCCGGTCGTTGAACAGACTGAAGGCCACATGATTAAGGACAATTCTGAAAGAGAAGAGATTGTCTACAGATGGTGTAGTAGAAAGATATCCTGAGGTGTGGAACACTATCAAGTTCCACAAATTTAATAGCCCCTAGGCTCCTACATTCCTTCCTGGGTTCTTGAGTTCTATGCCGAGTACAGGAAGTTGGTGCCGAAGGGGAAAAAAAGGCTAGTTCCTTTACCTAGTTGACCATACGATGGTATGAGGTAGGAAAGTCAAATGCAGCAGCATCGACATCAATGAGGTTCTAGGGTGCATGATGAATGTAATCCACTTCTTGGTGGATCATATACAGAAGAAGACCCTAGATAATTTGAAGGGTTAGTTCGCTCCTCTGATCACAAACATCACAATGCCATGGATAGAGGCAGGAGCCCCGATAGAGAAAAAGGATATGAACATGGCTTTTATATATTGGTTCAGGTTTATCAGTAGCACCTTGATGTCGTCACATAACAAGTCGATACTTAAGCATTTGAAGGCTGATTTTTAGGTTGAGGCGTGATGTGGATGAGCTAAAATCCATAGATCTTTTGATGTTATTAGGCACGTTGGACCTTCTCGAGATCTCAAGCACTGAGCACCAGTCATCTTTAAGATTCCTCCGGCTACTACGACTGGTGATACTACTAGGGCTAATAGTGATGTTGAGTCAGAGGCTCCCGAGACTGAGGAGGAGGATCTTGGCACTCGAGAGGCTGTCATGTATGAAGATTTAGAGGACCTCGTGGGGGAAATGGTGTTATGGAGGCATCTCTTAAGGATACATCTATAGTGGGCTCGAATGGAGCAAATGATAGAGCTGAGCCGGACTGATGCCCAGACTGAGGGAGTCACATACATGCAGAGTTCACCTCATGCTTAGCCTGATAGGGGGATTTTGACTCTCTTTCAGTTTCATGTTTATACTTTTTATTTCATTTGCATTTGAGGACAATTGCTAGTTTAGTTTGGCAGGGTGAGGTATATTCATACCTACCTCTTTTGGGATATTTCTATGGATATTATTGTTGTTTTTGTGTTTGTGTGAATACTTGATTTTGTTAGTGAATATTGGTTTTTCATCCATTGGTTTTAATGTTAATGATGGTTTTGACCCAAATTAGTTTTTTTTGTCACCTCTTGATGTTTGTGAATATGGTTGTTCTCTTGTAAATTTTAGTATTGGTTGCTACCAATACTGATGACTTGAATAGTGCTCTTGATGGAACGATATGTGTGCGCTATTCCAATGAGGAAAATTTGAGTTGCATAGGTCATATGTGAACTCTTAGCATGTCATTGTGACTAGCCATTTGTTGAAATTAATCTTGTGATGATCGTTGCGCGCGAGCTAAAATTGTAGAGTCTTATTTGATGATTGTGTTGAATGCCATGTGTGGTGAGGTTGTCTTAGAATATGTGCTTGATAATACCTAGAACTAGCCATGTTTGTCCAATCTACTAATGTAGGAGAATGATAGAGATGATCTTAGGCACCATTTGTGGAGTGTAAACCAAAATTGCCATTATACCTCTTTGTGACCACCTTATGAGAGTGTGAGCCTTTCTTGGCACCGTTTGAGCCTATCTTTTTCTTTGGATGAAACTTGAACACATTTGACCTCTTTTTTTCCCACCTAAAATCATCATGAAGCATTGGTCATTTTGAATAGCCAACTCAGGCCAAAAGCCTAAGTTGGGGATGTGGTGAAAAAGGAGGAAAGCCAAGAAGTTTGAGAAATTCTCCCTTGAATGGTTGAAAAAGATGGAACCCCTCCATATAAAAAGAAAAGAAAAGTGAAAGAAGAAAAAGATCGAAAAAGAAAAGAATTGTTGAAATAAAGTTTGTACAATGGACAAAAGAAATGGGGCATCCAATGGGTCATGCATAGAAGAACATAAGGTGGATTGAGAAAATAAAAAAGAGTGAAAGAGAAGGAGAAAAAGTGAAATGCAGGCCATGCTTGATGAAGGTTGAAGTCACCAAGACAAAAATGATCATACATTTACCCTCAGCCCCGTTACAAGCCTTGAAAGACCTTTGTGATCTTGATTGAGGTTAATGTCCTGCTGATCGAAAAGTACAGGCAAACCTATGGGGAAAATCATGTATCTATTTATCTTTGAGAGTGTGAAAGTTGTTTTTGATTTCGAAATTCTGAAATTTTGATGAGCTTTGTGTGAGCATGGAATCATTTTTGATGTGAGGGCATTCGAATACTTTTGTTGAGCCTGAATTTGCATTTGTAGCAAGCATTGTGAGCTTGAATTCTATTTGATGATTTCTAGTCACAGTTTGAAACTTGTAGTGCACAATTGAACATTGCATGGGTAGATTGAAGCTCATGTGCATTCATGTTGAGTCTTGAGTACCACTATTTGTAGACATCTCTATTGAACTGATTGATCTTATGTCTTACATGACGACAAGCAAAAGTTTAAGCTGGGGGTGTTGATGAGTCGAGAATTTTTGACTCATTTAGGGCTTAATATTCATAGTTTTAGTGTCCTCAATGCCCACTTTATGCTCTAAACTGATGTTAAGATGTTAATTTGTAGCAATGAAAGAACAAGAGTAAGGCAAGGACATTATCGGGCAAAACGGAGCGGAAAAGCTAAAAAGTTGAAGAAAAGCAAAGTTGTTGATTGCCAAGACCACTTGGCGAACCGCTGAGTGGTCCTTTAGCTCGCCAAAAGTTTCAAAAGACCAACCTTGGGAAAGAGCCAACTCGGTGAACAGCCAAATAGATCGGCGATGGAGATACTGATTGCCTAAAGTTACAGAAGGTGAATGGTGAAGAGTCAATTCAAGAAGGCGATGTAAAAGGACATTTAGCACATCGCCGACTAAGTCGGCGATGCTCGACTTATATCACCAATCTGTCCTAAAGCTAAAATCTGGAAGAGTATAACTATAATTTTTAAAAGATGAAGAGGTGTTCTTCCAGTTCTAAAAGTTTCCACACATTCTAACTCTGGGTTTTTTTTCATCTAAACACTACTTTTAGTATATTTTTGAGTAGAATTTTGATTTGGGTTTTGATTTTGGACTGATTCGAAGCATTGTGAGGACTTGATATTTGTTACCCAGCTGATAGAGAACATAATTGGTAATATTTTATTGCTTTTTATAATGTGTGGCTAAAACTCCCATCCTTTGGGGGTGTGATTATGTGATTAAATGCTCTAATTAGCTTATGGGTATTAGTACTTACTAATTTAAATGTCTATTTTAAGTGGGTTTAATTGTTAGTTGAGTTTTCATTTATGAATTGTAGTTGCAAATACATTTCTAACTTAGTATTCGAAGCTTGCTTGAGAAAGAGGTTTTTGGATTAAAATTATCAATTGATGATTGTAGTAATTGGGTTATTGTTGATTCAGCTTGGAAAATAAGTCTAAATTCGATCCTACCAATCTATCTCGAGAGAGTAGATTAATTGAGGTTTTGGGTTGTTTATAGTGTTATGCCTGTCTAGGTTCGAGAGAACTCACTTGATTCGTGGTAGTTGATCGAGAGATGACTATTACATCTAAAGCCTAGCTTACCCACTAGGATTCAATGTCTTTTAGTAGATAGGAATCACCCATACATCGAAATTAGCATTTAATTGATCAAATCCCCAAGGCTCCCTCTCTACTTAATAACCCCCTCTTTTCGTAGTTGTTAATTTCTCACTCTAATCCCCCCATTTGACACTAGTTGTCAACCCCTGAAATTTACTTTAACTTGTTTCGATAATGTTTACTTCTACAAGTGACTAGAACACACTTTTTACTTCGTAATTAAATTCTCTACCATAGCACTCCCTGTGGGATCGACCCTAACTCTTCGTTAGGTTATACTTGATTGCGACCGCCTACACTTAGAATTAGATGAAGTGTAGTTGAGCGTTATCACGTCTCCCTACGATCCTCGAGAATCTACTTAGACTTGGCTTATACAAACTTGAGACCTATGAGCCTTAGTCCCTGATACCATTTTTCATGACAAAAAATGAACGTGATGACACTTGCTTATTCCTACTAAGATAAGCCAGCCTCAACCCCAACAAAATGAAAAAAAGGGAAATAAGCAAGAATAACTAAAAAGTTGAAACTTAGTCTTTCTAATATAACACCAAAAACCTAATTGTCATCTGAAGAAGCCACTAATACATAAAGTGCGAAAATGAAAAATAGAAACAAGTCTCAATATCTTTGTTTTCCAAATAGAACAAAGCATAACATAAAGGAAAAAGAGGGCCCGCAGGGATGACAAGAAGCTACCTTTCAAGACCTTCAATAAGCCTCAGAAATGGGAGAAGTTTAAGAGAAATCACAAGGTACCAGGCTCGAAACCTACACTTGTATAGAATCAATGAGTGAGTGTCAAACAACATGACACTCACCAAGCAACCTTATAAAGAAAGTAAATCTAGCTAGAAAATGAATACCCTTTACATTTCAATGAAGCCTCCTCACACTACAATGCAACACATTGAATTCGAAAAGACAAATAAAATTCAGTTTTTAGAAATTTGGTGCCAGTTCCAACGGTGCCACCCACAGCCCGTAGAACGACCCACGGACCATAGGTCAAGTCTTTGGTTAGCCAGTTAGTTTTTTCAAACTGTCAAGTTTTCTATATTTTTCATTGGATCACCAGGATGGTCCGTCATCCAATGCATGAGTCGTAGGTAGGTCTCGTAGGTGAGCCCCATACCTAGAGAAAATTCAGGATCAAAAGCCAAGATCCACAGTCGGGACCAGCAGACCATCATTGGACCCATGGTCGTTGATGAGGCCCATCGATCAAGGCCTTAAATTCTAGCCTCTAATCCTAAATGACTCCCTAACAGGATGATCTGTGGTCTGACCAATGGACCGTGGATCTAGTTGTCGTTGGTGTAGGCAGTTATATTTTTAGGGGCTTTTGGGTCTTTTCCTAATTGCTCTGTCATAATACTATGTCGTCTTACCCTTCACCAAAACCTCTATATAAGCATTTTAACCCCAAAATTCCCTAATTGAAATCATTCTCTCAAATTTAAAAAATAAGAACAAAGTCTTGCTCTCAAATATTTCTCTCTCTAAAAAGCTTGAAGAAGAAGGTTCCAACCTAGGGTTTCAAGTCAAGTCTCCAATTCCATCATTGAAGTTAAGCAATTGGCATTGATGTATGATGGTTTTCATCCATGGAGCCCTTTCTTCCACGGAGTTATCAACTTCTCCAATTTTCAAAGTTAGAAATCCGCACTTGAGTTTTTCTTTTCTTCTATATTATAGGTTCTCCTAATTATTGACTTGATTGATTTATGATCTCTTATGCATGAATTGAGTTAATATCATGTTTTTATGAAGATCTCCCCATGAACCCATGTAATTCCATGTTTTCCCAGTTATGACTATATGATATGGGTTTTTGATTATAAAAGAAGAATTATAAAATCAAGCATGTTCTCATGAAATCTATGTAAACGTTTTAAGGATGCTTTGAGAATGAAGTATCAATGATGTTGTTATTCTTATGTTGTTGAAAGTATTTCTCATAGACACATGAAAGCATGATTGTGAAAGGTTTTCTCGCATAATAAGGGTTCTTAGGGTTGAAAGGTCTTCTCACCTAAAATGAACCAATGTTAAGGAGCTATTATAATGTTGAGGCAAGAGGCGATTACCCATGTCACATGATGTAAGGACAAGAGGTGATTACCCATGTTCCTTAAAGATCTAAGATGAATATGGTTAAGAACTATTTCGTGGAAGCTAAGCTTAGTACCGAGAGGACAAGTGGCGAATAATCTTGTCCCATAAACTAAGTTCCAACATAGGATTGTCTAGATAGATATTAGCTAGTGGATCCACATAAGCTAGAAGTTCACGGTCCTTGCCTTGGAAAGTAGGACACCCCTTTTCAGTGTACAGATTCCATATTGGTAGCTCACATGGTCTTATATGTCAGTTAAGGCTACTTCCCACAAATAAAGCTAAGAGGAACTAAGGTTACTTCAAGAAGTATATTACATATGTTTTAAGATGATGTTCACTTGCATTGATCATGTTTTACAACTTATGTTTTCTGACATTCAAGATTCATGTTTTAGCTTGATCATCGCATGCTTATGAAAATGTCCCTTTTTAGCATGACTTTATATGTTTTTATGCATGGGTATCATACTTGGTACATGTTCATACTAACGCATACTCTTGCCTATACAATGTTCTACATGATACGGCTACTCGAAGAGCATATGCTAGAAGGAATGTGGGAGAGAATGTGGAACGAGAAGCTCTCCCTCAAGCTTCTCCAATTTCGGCCGATCCTTTGGCCGAGCAAGTGACTAATGTGGAGTTTAGGGACACTTTTCAAGTATTGGCTCAAGCCATGACGGCCCAAGCCAATAGGGAGGTTGCGGTCCCCGTGAACCCAAATATGGATACAATGGCATCTAGAGTGAGGGACTATACAAGAATGAATCCCCTAGAGTTTCATGGTTCTAAGGTTGAGGAAGACCGTCAAGAGTTCATTGATGATGTGTACAAGGTGTTGATGATCATGGGAGTGACGCCGATGGAAAAGGAGGATTTTCCCGCTTATCAACTTACAAGTGTAGCTCAAGTATGGTTCAACCAATGGAAAGACGGGAGATCGGAAGATACATGTCCTCTAGATTGGGAAAAGTTCAATGTTGATTTCCTTGATAGGTTCTTTCCCCTTGAGATGAGGGAGGCAAAGGTTCTTTAATTCATCAACCTTCGTCAAGGAAGTATAAGTGTGGAGGACTATGCTTTGAAGTTCACACAATTGTCTCGATATGCTCCCACTATGATTGCCGATCCTAGGGCAAGGATGAGTAAGTTCGTATTGGGTGTGTCTAAAATGGTGGTTAAGGAATGTAGTACCACCACGATTGTTAATGATATGGACATTTCTCATCTCATGGTTTATGCTCAACAAATCGAAGAGGAGAGACTTAAGGAAAGGTCTAGGGAGGCAAAGGGGGCTAAAATCGGTGATGGTAATTTCTCACATTCAAGGTCTGATGGACATGGTCGTTCTAAGTTCTGACAAAGGTTTTCCTATCAAGGTTCCTCCAATGTTCCTTCTAAGTTCAACAAATAAAGGGTATTTAACCCTATGCCTCTAAGATGAAGTGGTAGTAGGTCTTTATTGCCTACTTGTGCTAAGTGTGAAAGGAAGCACAAGGGCAAGTGTCTAGCTGGTTCCAATGCTTGATTTGGTAATATGGACCACAAGATAAGAGATTGTCTTTCAGTTGTTAAGAATGATGGAGATAATCGTCGAAGGGCTTAACCTAATCATTCATCTCCCCAAGGGCAATTGAAATATTTATTGGTTAAGGGTTTCATCCGACCGAGTATCTCCCCTTGGGGTGCTCTAGTTTTATTTGTGATGTTTGCGTAATCAACAACACAACTTCCGATGCAAGTGTCTACGATCATGTAATAGTATAATAACCCCACCAAGGGTTGGGTCGGGTCCCAAGGGAGTGGTTTCGAGAATTAATAGAAAAATAAAATTTGTTCTAACTATTCGTAGCTAAAGACATCAACGATTGAAAAAATTGTAAACTAAAGGGGGCCACAAAAGTGTGAAATATCGATTTGGGGGTTTTGTCACAAGTATAGCAAAAACAATAAAAATAACAAAGAAATCTATGAATGAGAGGGGATTCTTGGGATGTGACCGCAATATATATTGGTATAAATCGTTGGGTACATGATTTTGATAGGAAATTTGCAAGATAATAGTGATTAGGCTAAGCTTTTGATGGAAATAATTTCCCTCTCGGGCAACTTACCCCTTTTCAAATGGGTTCCTCTCAGACACCCATTTGCTGAATGAAGGCCAACCTATGCCTTACTCCACTCCCTCTCTTGAGCTGAGTGTTAGGATATAAGACTAGAGCTCACCCTCTCGGGTTGAACCTCATGTCTACCCACTCCTTAGGCCATCAATCTAGCGGTCTTGGTTTCGCGATCTCTCTCTCGACCAAGCCGAAAACACATGGGTGGTTTTGTATTTGCTACTACAAACCCATTAAATTAAAAAAACAACCACTAGGTGAAATCACCATTAAAATACATCTATCCTATCAGCAAGCAAGACCCAACAATAATATCAACAGATATTGGCTAAATCACACCCCAAGAATTGGGGGTTTTAGCCACACATGAAGAGATATAAATTTATACCTAAATGAGCTTACATTCAAATGGGTATGAAGATTTAAGTCTTGTTACAGGCCAAGAGTGAAGAATCCGAGAGACATAAGTCCAAATCTTTGGAGATGAAACCCTCTTATTCTTCAAGTTTCAAAACTCTCTCAAACTCAGAAAAAAAGTACTAAAATTATATTAATTATTTCACACTAAAAATATTATGATATTAAAATCTGATACTAAGCTATAACTCTCAACGAGTATTTATAATTTTCAAAAATTTGTGCTGCAGCGGTGATGTGAGGCCAAAATATATATTTTTAATCATTATATACCTCACATTTATAATTTATATTTGTCCTTTTTAAGCATGCATTTTATGAATTGTATTAAATAGTATATTTTATTTGTAGGATTAAATTGATGGAAAAATGAAAAAGTTTGGAGTTAAAACGAATTAAAGATAAAAGGTTGAAGAAGAAAATCAAGCAGTCAACTTAATGAATTAAATTTAATTATATATTTATATATATAAGGAAATGACGACTGCAAATTGTGGAATTTCAATTCTTACGCTTGCTTCTTGCTGCTGCCACGTGGCAGCAAGTGAATTGTGCAGAATTATGTTGAGGCGGCAGTACCATTGTTCACTCGGCGAAAAGAAAAACGGAATCCAATTCCTTTTGGTATTGAATTCCTAATTTATTTTGCACTCAATTATTTTATTTAGGGTTTTCTACATCTATAAATAGTGTATAGAAATAATTATTTAGGGAGCCAAGAACCAAGAAACAAGACACAATATAAATTTTCTTCTAATTTAGGAACTTTGGAAGAGCTGCCGTGGAGGTTGGATAATTGTGGTTTATTTTTTCTTCTCCATTATTATTTGTATTCGTGATTAATAAAAGATAGTTTAGCTATTGTTTTTAACTTTTTATGAGTAACACAAACACATTTATTTTAATAAATTTTGATTGTATTTTTGAGATAATGAGTAGCTAAATTTCATAACTAGGGTTATAGGAACCATAAGCGATTAACAAAGTATGAATAATAACTAAGTAATTCTTGAATAGTGTTGAAGCATGCATTGATAATTTTTTTGTCTAGAAGTCTTTTTAACGGTGCGCAATGTTAGAGCTCGCTTTGTTGCTACTTGCCGAACAAAGGAGGTAGTTAATAAGAAAAGAATTATCAACATATATTTAGTGTGATAATATCTAATAGTCTAATGTCAATCGATGCGAGGGTGAAAATTAAGTCATACATTGATGTGATGTCTAATATGAGGTAAAGGTAAGGGTTAGTAAATTCTATACACATTGCCGGACCAGGGTTCGAGGTGAAATTCTCTAGTTGTTGGACCAAGGAATTAGAGATACCTAACATATCACTTTGCATGTAATACACTAGAAAAAGATTACAATTATTAGGATTACCGCGTTATGTGCTTATGGGGAACACATTCCTAGTCACTTCTAATAATTTGAATATAAATAAATACTTAGTTCAAAGCTATTTTTATTGTTTTTATTTTATTTCAATTTAAATCCCCCATTTTTATATAACAACTAGTGAGTTAAATATTTGCTATTGACAACATTCTTCCATATTCTCTGTGGGATTGACCACAACTCATATTTGGGTAAATATATTGCATACGATCGTTTATATTTCTTTTCAAGAAGTATATTTGGACATTATGAAGAATGGTGCCGCTGTCGTGGAATATGGCTTAAAAATTGTCTTTAGTATTTATTGTGACTTGTAGCTTTTTATTTTTCTTAGGATTAGTTTTAAATTTGTTTTTTTTTTATTATTATCATATTTCTTTACTCTTCTAGAGATGACATCTGTAAAAGTATGTAGTGATAAGTGTTCTTGCAATTCTTGTACTTCTGATATTATGGATTCTTATAAGCTAATTTTTTCTCAACAAAATAAGTTGTGTGCGGACATGGAACATTTAGTAATGCTGTGCTATAAATCAATATTTAAGTGCATGATTGATGAAGATGACTTTGGTTGGGGTCTCGATAAATTAAATTTTGAGTTGAGTGCAAAGATTAAATCATATGACACCCAACAATTTAGAAATAATATGTGTGAGGAAGAAAAAGTACTTATAAGTCAACTTGAAGAGCTAAAAGTTGAGGGCCAATTGGTTGACCATACTTTTATTGATGTTGTCATTGTTGAGAAGAGTACACTAGAGTTATGTAATGAAGTAGATAATATTATTTTTAAAAACTCTAGTATGTGTAAATATGAGGGTGTAAATAAAAATACAATTCATAAGTTAGGGCGCACTAGAACTCATTCCAATCATTTTTCCACATTAAGTTTAGATGATGAAATATTAATCGAGCCATCTGAGCCTATAGAAGAGTGTATGGAGGAGGAAAATTGTGTCTATTTTCTTGAATTTATTGTTCTAACATCGGAGAATTACATTCCTCACTTAGGATCCAGGAAGTGCATAATGCGATATCTATTGCTTGGGACCTTTATTTTTATACCCCCCCCCCCCCCCCAACCTTGATCGTAATAGAAAAATTGATGTGAAATTAGTGGTGCAATTCATATCTTCAAAGTGGAAGAAAAAATAGTAAAATTGATGGTGTCGTGCTGCGACGTTAAATTAGGCGCCTATTGGAAGACAACCCAATTAGTATTGTAACTTCTTGTTTTATTTTATTGTTATTTTATTAGTATCACTTTTTTTTCTTTTCTTGTTTTTGCAGATTAGGGGAAGTCTAAGTACCCAAAAGGAGAAGAAAAAAAAAGAGAAGGAGCATGTTTGAGCTTAAGTGTGGGGTGACGACCCTTGATGAAAACTAAGAGAACATGCTACTAGCTAGGCCTAAAGGCCCCAGAGAGTTTTTCTAACCTTTGTTTTAAATTTTATTTAATGCTTTGGGGACATAGCATCTTTTTAAGTGTGGGGTGGAGGAATAAATTTTTAGTTTTTACCGTTTTATTGAGTCTTTTTTTTTAGGATGAGTTCCTTGGCTTTTGTGTTTGGTTCTTTTCTTGAGGATAGTCCCTTGGAACTGAGTGTCTTTTATTTTACTTTTTTTAGGAATAATTTTTTTTTTTTTTTTTTTGGAGAGAAAAGAAAAGACTCTTTTGAGTTATGTGATACTTACTATTTGGACCTAATTTTGAGTAGTGCTTTCTTGTGAATGCTTGATTGCTAGGAAAATTGCAAACTTTTTTGACATCTAGCTTCATGGTTGTGACTTTGTATATAACTTATTTTATTTTGTAGTTTGTTATGATCTTGTCTCTCTTAGAAGTGGAATTGATCCACCTTGATTGATACTTGTGCCATGTGTGGTGAGATTTTGTTTATTCCATGTTTTGCATCTTAGTCTAGAACTTGCCCTGCATGTTATTGAAGCGAAATAAAAAGTGTTGCTTTGTTTAGGAGATGATAATAGACTTTCTTTGATTTGTCTAGTAAATTTTAGCCTTTTCAGATATTTTATCACTAGTTAGCCCTTTAGAGCCCGTGGCCTTTTTTTGGTAACCATATTTTGCCCTAAACTATTTTGTTGAATCCCTAGTTTTTGCACCTTCCTTCCTTGAGCATTATAGCATAGACTGATTCTAATTATCAATTCTGAGAAAAAGGGATGGTTTAGTGAAAAGGTAATCAATAATAGCTACAAAGTGCTTAAAAGCCCTCTTTGAAAAAATGTGATATTAAAAAAAAAGAATGTGACATGAGAAAAAAAAAGTTATCTTGATGATGGCCTTGGTCCTTCCAAGGACATTGTGCACCTTAACGCATGTAAAATACGTAAGTTGAGGGTGGCTATTATGAAGGAAAACTAAATAAAATAAAATAGTAATAATAATAATGATTGAAACATTCTTGATATGATGAGAATTACTCGTGAAATAATTGTTGAAAAGAGGGCTGAAAATAAAGAGAAGAAAATAATGGGTGATGAAGTCTAAAAATTACAAAGTGCTTAAGGAAGTGTAAGTCACTGTTGTATAGTTTTTCTACCCGTTCCCTAGCCTACATTACAACCCGTTAAAGTCCTATTTGATTCTATTCAAACATGGTTAATTAGTGGAGATGTACATAATGGGCAAGCCTATGGTTCTTTGTGCATACATGTGAATTTTATTTGTGAATGTGAGAGTTGTTCTTGATATGAAGTCCTTAATGTAGATTCAATCTTTTGAATTGAGTGTGCGGACTATTTCTTTTTGTGAGGGCACTCGTTTCATGATAGATAGGTGATTTTATTAACTTTCTTTGATGAGAGTAGGTGAACAAACTTAAATTTGATGAGTTCAAAGTCCTTCCTTGAGTTTAGGATGTTAGAGGTTTGTTGTTTATTTGGATGTCTTGCATAATGATTGAGAAGTGTACTTGATTTTTTGAAATTGGTATATGACCTAATTGTTTGTATTATTGCTAGTATGAATTTTTTTTAGATGAGCTTTAATGCTTGCTCGAGGACGAGCAAAAGTTTTAAGTGTGGATTGTTGATGAGAGGCCAAAATATATATTTTTAATCATTATATACCTCACATTTATTATTTAAATTTATCCTTTTTAAGCATGAATTTTATGAATTATGTTAAATGGTATATTTTATTTGTAGGATTAAATTGGTGGAAAAATAAAGAAGTTTGGAGCTAAAACGAATTAAAGATGAAAGATTGAAAAAGAAAATCAAGCAGACATCTTAATGAATTAAATTTAATAAAATAATATATTTATATATAAGCAAATGACGGCTGCAAATTGTGGAATTTCAATTATTATGCTTGCTTCTTGCTGCTGCCACGTGGCAGCAAGTGAATTGTGCAGGATTATGTTGAGGCGGCAGTACTATTGTTCACTCGGCCCAAAAAAAAATAAAGGAATCCAATTCCTTTTGGTTTTGGATTCCTAATTTAATTTGCACTCAATTACTTTATTTAGAGTTTTCTACATCTATAAATAATGCATATAAATAATTATTTAGGGAGCCAAGAACCAAGAAATAAGACACAATATAAATTTTCTTCTAGCTTAAGGAACTTTGGAAGAGCCGTCGGGGAAGCTGGAGGATTCTAGTTTATTATTTCTTCTCCTTTATTATTTATTTGTATTCGTGATTAATAAAAGATAGTTTAGCTATTGTTCTTAATTTTTATGGGTAACACAAGCATATTTATTTTAATAAATTTTGATTGTGTTTTTGTAATAATGAGTCTAAATTTCATAACTAGGGTTGTAGGAACCATAAGTGATTAGCAAAGTATGAATAATAACTAAGTAATTCTTGAATAGTGTTGAAGCATGCATTGATAATTTTTTCATCTAGAAGTCTTTTTAACAGTGCGCAATATTATAACTCGCCTTGTTGCTAGTTGCCGGACCAAGGAGGTAGTTAATAAGAAAAGAATTATCAACATTGATTTAGTGTGATATTATCTAATAGTTTTGTCAATTGGTGCGAGGGTGAAAAATAAGTTATACATTGATGTGATGTCTAATATGAGGTGAAGGTAAGGGTTAGTAAATTATATACATGTAGCCGGACCAAGGTGCGGGGATTAGAGATACCTAACTTATCACTTTGCATGTAATACACTAGAAAATGATTACTATTATTTGGATTACCGCGTTATGAGCTTATGGGGAACACATTCCTACTTACTTCTAATAATCCGAATATAAATAAATACTTAGTTCAAAGCTATTTTTATTGTTTTTTATTTTATTTCAATTTAAATCCCCCATTTTTATAGAACGACTATCGAGTTAAATATTTGCTATTGACAATATTCTTCCATATTCTCAGTGGGATCGACCCCGACTCATAGTTGGATCAATATATTGCATACGATCGTTATATTTCTTTTCAAGAAGTATATTTGGACGTTATCAAGAAGGTCATTCGGCGACATTAGTCGGAGTCGCCGATCAACTCGGTGATTTGCCTTTGGTGTAGTTCATCACCGTCTTGCACCATCCTTCGGCATCGTTATGCTCTAGGTCATTGGGCGATATAGTACCGCTTCGTGGAACTTCTCGGTAATGCGCTGACTGCTCCCTTTTTCCGCCGACTTGATCCTTTCCTTCATGCTCAGCATACTGGAACAAAAGGCGAAGTGAGACCCTTCAGCGACTCGCCAAGTGGACTCGGCGATCCTCAGGCCTTCATTTTCTTGTTCTTTTCAGCCTTTTCATTCCTTTTTGCAAAGTAGTGTCCATGCTTTCCTTCAAACTTCAAATACTTGAAACTTAAGTGTTTACATAAGATATTTAGACTAAATAAGCATTTGAAGACACTGTTTCTATTTTTAAAAAAAGCCCTAAATGAGTCCAATTTGTGGACTCATTAGTTTGTTAGAAAGAAATATGGTTTCCTCTATCTGTGTATTGACTGTAAGCAGTTAAACAAGGTTATTCATTAACATTAGTTCTAAGAGTCAATGATCGCTAGTCAGTATATAACCCAACCAATTTGGTTGGGATCGTTCCCACAAGGAGTGGTTTGTGTTTGAGAATCAAGAGCCAAAGTGCAAATATGTTCAAGTCAATCATAGGTAAAGACATTTACGAATAAAAACATACTTCAAATTGAGGGTGACACAAGTGTCAAATAACAGAGGGGGTGATTGTAATTATCAACTACAACAACATTATATAACACGAATTAACAAGTAAAGAGACGGGTTCTTGGGATGTGATTGGATTATAGGAAAAGGTAGAAAAATGGGTGATTGCAACTGATAGTAAATTGTTGTAAATCAGTGACTAAGCTACACTTTAGTGGGGATAAAGTTTCTCTCGAACAATTTACCTTGAATCAAGTTGGTTTCTCTCGAACACCAACAAGTAGCAATTAAGAATAACCTACGCTTTAGTCCATTCACTCTCTCGAACTGAATGTGTGGAAAATAGTTTAGGATTCACTCTCTCAAGCTGAACCCATGACAACCCAATACCAACTGACCATCAAATCAATAATCTTGGTTTTTAAACCTGTCTCTCGAGCAAGACAAAAATACTAAGGTAGAATTGTATTTGCAACTACAACCCTTTAAATTAAACCATAATTACTGATTGAAATCACTTTTAAACATCATTTAAACTAGCAATTAACAATACCCAGTAGCTAAATCAACCCATAATCACATAATCACACCTCAAGAATTGGGGTTTTAGCTATACATCATAAAAACATAGATATCGTTACCAAATTGTGTTTTCATCAACTGGGTAAGATTGATTTCATCTTTACAAAGGTCAAGGTTGAAGAATCTCAACGACCCCACTCCTAATTTCTTAAAAATGGAGAACTTCAATTTTTCAAAGCTAAGGAAAAAATTGTCTCAATACTCAGAGTTCAAACTCAAAACTTACTCTACTCAATGTTCAGAATAAAATTTGATTGAAAAAAGGTACTAAACATAAAGTTTGAAAATGTATTTATAGTCAGCAAAAATTATGCTGCGAAGGACCATTCGGTGCAATAAGTCGGGATTGTCGATCCACTCAGCGATTCACCCTTTGGTCAGTTCCATCGCATTATTGCTTTGGCCTTCAGCATCTTCAAGTTTGCAACTTTGGCTGATCTAATCATTGCATCATGAAACCGTTCAACAACATGTCGGCTGCTCCTCTCCATCGGTTGACTTGACTTTCTCCTTTAGGGCTTGGCATACTGGAACTTTAGGTGAGACAATGGTCACTCAACGACTCGCCCAATGGGTTAGGCGATCATCAGACCCTCTTTTCTTCATTCTTTCAGTTGCCTTGTTCCTTTGTGCTCATTAGTGTTCATGCTTTGTTCCTCGATCCAATTACCTGGAAATCAAGGATTTTACATCACTTATTGACACAAAATAAGCATTTAAGGACACTAAATCTATCTAAATAAAGCCCTTAATAAGTCCAAATCATGGACTCATCAACACCCCAACTTAAACTTTTGCTTGTCCTCAAGTAAAACTAGAGTTCAGCAGTTCAAAAAAGATGTCTCAAACAGTGCTACATAAGACTCAATCATAAATGCACACAAAAAGACTCAACTTACTCGTGCAAGGATCAATTGTGCAGTCAGATATTCAAGTTGTGACTCACCATTATAAAAGATTCTCAAGTTCACAATACTTGCTTCAAATGCAAGTTCAAGCTCAACAAAGGTGCTCAAATGCCCTTACACAAAGAATGATTCCATAATCACACACAATGGTTCAACAATTTAAAGCTCCAGAATCAAATACAACACTCACACTCAAAAGGTGAACACAATGCATGACTCCATCCGTAGGTTTGCCCTTACTTTCCAATCAACACTTGTTTCAGCTCACTTAAGATCAAAAAGGTCTTTTCAAGGCTTGTAAAGGGGATGAGTGTAAAGGTATGGTCATTTGGGCTCAGTGGCTGCTATCCTTATGATATGTGGTATGAACAAAACTTTCTTTCCTTTTCTTCATCATTCTCACTCGTGCTCACAAGTCACCCCATTATTCATCTTCCATGGGCATATTGTATACCCCATTTTCTTTGCACTTTCACAACTTTATTCCACAAATTTTTGGTTCTTCTTTTTTTCTTTTCTCTTTTTTTTTTTTTTTTTTATGGAGAGGTTCCAATTTTTTTTTTTTCAAAACCATGGATCAAAAGGGACTTCTTTGCACTTCTTGATTTGCCTTTTCTTTTTCACCACACCCCCAACTTAGGCTTTTGGTCTAAGTTGGCTATTCACATAAACCACAAATCATGAGGATTAAGGGCAATGGACAAGAAAGGTTACAATTTCAAGCGAAGTTCGCACACTCACAAGGTAGGCCACAAAAAAGGTATAATGTCAAATTGTTTCAAACTCAAAGTTGCCTAAGATCATTTCAAGAGATTGCATCACTTAGTCAACCGGACCAATGGGGTAAATTCTAAGTGTCATCACGCATGGTTCACGGTAAGCTCATCATGCAAGGAATTGACACCAATGTCAAACAAGATTCCACACTTTCACTAGTGTGCAATGTTCATCACAAGAAACTCAATTTGATAATTGGCTAGTCACAACGAGATGCAAAAAGTTAACATATTGCCTATGAAACTTCATTTGGCCTCATCGTAGCCGCACATTCATTTTTGTTCACTTATGAGCACTATTCAAGTCATCGGTATTGATCAAGACCGATACTCAAATTTGCAAGAGAACAACCACATTTAAACACAAACAAGAGGTGGCAGAAAATTTTTCTAAAGGGTCCAAAAATCATTTGCAATTAAAGCAAGAGTCATAAGCTCAATCATCAACAACAACAATATCAACAAGCTCAAAAACCCAATATATAAACAAAACCATAATC
Source organism: Solanum bulbocastanum (assembly GCA_037074985.1). Taxonomy (NCBI): domain Eukaryota; kingdom Viridiplantae; phylum Streptophyta; class Magnoliopsida; order Solanales; family Solanaceae; genus Solanum; species Solanum bulbocastanum. Next base: position 36,687,190 of record CM073608.1, read on the forward strand.
ATAAAAGGTAGGCCTCACCCCACCACAAATAAAAGCTATGTGTCCTCAAATGAAAGAAATAAAATATCCAAAAGTTAAAGAAAGAAAAGACAAAGAGGGAGGTAAAAAGGAATCTTGTCTACTCAATCATTCCATCTTTCAGTGCCCACTGTAGTGCTCTAAACTTAGGCATTAGCAGTACCAGATCCACTAGGAGCTACCATGGACGTCTCGGTCAGCGATGTCTGGATCACTAAATGTACAATAGTCTCCTCCAGATGTGGCAGGTCTCCATAAATGCTATGCTCTCACCTCAATCTGTTCCACGTTGGTCTTTGTCTCCGAATCATCAGCTGCTATGCCATCCCTATGTACATCTCCGGTGGTAGCTGGAGGAATCTCTGAAGTCTCAAGGGTGTCCAAATCATCAACAGCCTCCAGTAGTGAAGTGAAGTCAGTAGACTTTAGATAGTCTACATCCTTCCTCAAATCTGATACTTCGACTTTCAAATTCGTAACCTCAAAGGGCTACCCCTATCTGCTCTCACAAGCCTCAACTCTCGCAGTGATAGTGCTAATGGATGTTCGGAAGGGGGTAAGTGCAGCTAAAATGACAGCCTCAATCATCCATGGCACAACAACCTCCAATCTAGTAGCTCTCACATCAACTGAATGGGCCAGGTGCCCCATCTTCAAGATCATCGCCTGGGTAATCTTGGTTGGATGGGAGGAGGTAGAGGCACCCTAGGCCTATGAAGAAGAAGGAGCATATGTACTTGAAGATCCGGAGGCCAGAGTAGGCAAAGATGCCTCTACAGGTATAGAATCGACATCAACCTCCAGAGAAGTATCTGCCAGAGCTGCTCTCCTCCTGTTAGCCTCCTCTCGTGTGTACTCGGCCTAAATGAGCCAGATGTCAGTGGAGGAAGACGGGGTAACCTCAATATCTCTCGTATTATCTCGGGGAACTCCAGTATATTGGCATAACTCCATGATTAAAACCGAGAATGATAGGGAAGTCTGCCTCTACTTGGCCTTCATGGCCATCTCCTGCTCAATAAAGAGTCCCAAGTAGATGCTCTGATGGGATATGATAGACCCAAGGCAGGCTGCCTTAGGGTGGCATATGATGGACTCGTTTGGGATGGCATGATGGTGCTGCTAATGAAGACAAACTAGAATCAAGCATTAATACTCAGCTCTCTATTCTCTATATGGACCCCAGCCTCAATCCACCTAGGGGTGGTATCAGAAATCAATGGAGCAAGCCAGCCCTTCAGGTCATCCAAAGACTAAGTAGTAGGCAAACCCTCATATGCCACTATATCTCCTATACCTCTGTTGAGTACAGTATTAATGTACTCGCTATTGCATCTAACTTCCTCTCCCCGGACCATGACCGACTTCACTGGTCTAAACTCACTCGCTTTCTTCTTACTTTTAGGAACCAGGTCACCATATATGGAGTAGAACTCTCGGACCCATGTAGGAATATAGGGGCCTCGGGGACAGGTGAACTTCTCAAATCGGTGGTAATAGAGAGTGTCACTCACATCGGAGTATCTTCCCTAAAGGCCCTCTGTAGAAAGTAACTTCTCCTCCAAAATAGTTTGCAACCTATCTACTTTCAATCTATTAAAGAGTCGGGGATGAGGAACCATAGGTGGCACTGGAGCCAAAAGAGGTGCTAGAGTTGGCACTGTATTAGCTTCAGGAGGTGTGGCAGCAGCTACGACCCTAGATGGGTCAGGATGAGCTCTAGCACGAAGCTTTGTCCACTGGGATCGTAGGGGCTGGTCATCCTCAAGCTTAAATAAAGTAGCCCGAGAGTCAGCATCCACTCTTTCAACTGTGGGCCTCTTGCCTCTGCTCTAACCTCCAGTTAGAGGCTCTTACCTTCCTCTCTTGGGAGGGTTTGCTCCCCCTTCATTTATCACAATACCCCGTGTTGTTTTACCGGGTGGCATGTCGAGGTATTTCCGTGCCATATCTGAAAATATCAGGAAAAGTTAGAAACAATTCAAGCAAAAGCAAAAATATTAGTTATAGACAGACTCGCCGAACCAGTCACTGAATCGCTTCGGAGAGCCAGATCGGGCTCACCGAAGAGATTTTCTCAAAAATCTCACAAAAATTTGGTCTGTCGGCGATGGGAAGGCCTTTTTGGCGAATCGCCGATAGCATTTGGCTAGCAAGGATTAGCCCACCAAAAGTTACAGTGCAATTAAGGGTTAGGGGCGCAAACAAAAGGCGATCAAAAAGGACTTTTGGTGAGTCGCCGAGTGCATTTGGCGAACTCAGGCTTCTCACCAAAAGTTACAGAACCAAACTTCACATTTAGCATGAAATTAAAGGCGATATAGGGAACTTCGACGAACCTCCAAGTGGTTTGGCGATCTCAACCCAGCTCGCCAAACGAACCAATGTGCCTACTTTCAACCAGCTTCTCAAATTCAATCCCGCAGCCCCCGAAAATAAAATCAATACATCCACTAGTACAACTAAACCAAGACCCATACAATCCATCACCCTGGGATACTCATACTTCTCCTGGTTTGGCAAAATTTGTCTAGTTGACGACTTTTGCCCTTAAAAATGACGTCAAATTTTCCATCATTGGGAAAAATATGTCATTTGGCACAAATGCGGGTTACTTAGACTTCAGTCGACTAGACCCAGCAACATGCAAGCACAACCCCACAATATTCATCAATTTTAAAGCACTAAAAACTCAGGAATTCCACAATACAAGCATTACTTGCAAGATATTAAAATTACAACAAGCACACACATATCCAATTATGAACAGAGAGGCCTAACACACATCACTTAGACAAGATCAATTGCAAATGAGTACAAATTTCTAAAAATGAATTCAGGATTCAGAAAACCAACCTTAGATGTCGAATAATCAAGATTTGAAAAGCTAGGCGGCAAAGATTACAACTACGAGCACACAATCAACGACTCAAATATAGTTAAAATGCAAAAATATGGAAACTATAGTGCGGGTGTGAGTTTGGAAAGTTCGAAAGTGAGGGAAAGTGAAAGAGTTTGAAAGTTTAAACCTTTTGCCTTTAAAAATCGTCCAGTTCTCACCCATTCAGTGACATTAATCTTGCTTGCCGACCCATTCGGCGACACACCAAGTTTTATAGGACCTTTAGTTATTGTGGGGGTCCAAACGGCGGACAAAGTTGTGATCGCCAACCAAGTTGGCGAATCGCCAATCAACTCCTGGGCTCACCGAGTTTTACAGACTCCAATTTAAAAATGTCTTGAGTTAAACGGCGGTTCAAGTCGGGCTCACCGACCTCTTCGGTGATGAGCTAACTGAACTTTCAGCTCACCAACCTACACTTCTCAAACATTTCCCACACTTTGACCTGCACAATTACACACCATTATTTTAAACTTAGACAGAAAGCAAATAAAAACTTGGGTTGCCTCCCAAGCAGCGCCTTAGTTAACGACGTGACATGACGCAAGTCCACAATCAAACCTCATTCTTGGGGTTGGCCATAGTATTACTAGGCAACCCCCTTATGTCTCGGGTTTAAATGAGACGAGATATGACCCATTTGGGTCTCCAACTATTTGATCAAAATGGAATGGGAGGTAACAGTCTGGCTAAGGGTCGACACATCTTCTTTCATTTATTTCAAAATCTTGTCTGGCCCCTTAACTTTGTTGAGGATATGAGAAAGCATATCCTCAGACCGACCACCTTCTGAATCCTTTGGCTTTTGACGCTCATGGAAAGGCACATATCTACTTTTCTCTCCATCCTTCCAATTGGGATTTCAATCCTTCCATTCTCGATCATGTTCCTTCCAACCTTCGTCCATGTTCCAACCTTGGTTACCACCCTGCCTCGGGTAGTTTGAACGATAACCACAACCTTGGTTGGCTAGGAAATTTACCTCTTCATTATACAAATTCTCAAACTTGGCCTCATCAAGATTAACAGACCCGCCATCCACGACATTGACATTTTGAGCACCAGCTCCCACGACATTTTTGGAAAAAATGTCAAGTTGTGTCATGATCTTAGCTATGTTTTGGTCCCTCTCTTGGTTTTTCTCCATATGTTCCTTGGTCATTAAACGTGAGAAGGGAGACCTGATCTTAGAGGGTGTACCAAGCCCGAATGATTGTAGTCATGTCATCCAAGAGTTGAGCTACTATCACATTAGGTTGCTGCATCAAACCTCCAGGAGTACGTTGGTCAGTAACACCCTTATTTATCGAATCAAGACTTTGGTAAAAGTACAGCAATAACACGTTGTCAGGCAAGCCATGAGTTGGGCATTGGAGCACCAACTTCTTGAATCTTAGCCAAGTTTCATGAATTGGATTGCCTTTTAGATGCTTGAAGCTCTGAAGGCTATCCCGAAGAGTCATCATCTTCGAAGGAGGGAAAAATTGCACTTGAAATATGGTGACCAACTCCTCCCACAAGGTGATTGATTCACGTGGCAATTCAGCCAGCCACTTACATGCTTCTCCCATCAAAGAGAATGGAAACAACCTCAACCGGACTGAATCTTGGGATATGTTCTTGAAGGAGAATGGTTCGCAAACATCCACGAAGTTTCTAATATGCTCATGGGGATCCTTATGAGCTAAAGCACCAAATAGCCGCTTCAATTGCAAGAGCTGCAACATAGTACTTGTGATATGGAACACCGCGTTCACTTTGGTTGGAGTCAAGTGAATGGCACCAATTCCACCCATAAGATGCGGGTCATTAGCATTAGGCTCGTTGACATCTTTGAGATTTCCAATGTCATCTTGGTGGCCTACTTGGCTACCATTGTTGCCGTTCACACTCATATTTCCTGTTTAAAAACACAGACAAGCAAATCACAACTAAAATTAAGCAAGTTCAACTATGACTAACAAGAACAAAATTTAACTTAACTAAAGATTCTCAACCAACACCACTCCCCGGCAGTGGCACCATTTTGATTAATGTTTCAATGACATTTAATCAAGTTCTAAGAGTCAATGATCGCTAGTTAGTATATAACCCAACCAATTGGGTTGGGATCGTTCCCACAAGGAGTGGTTAGTGTTTGAGAATCAAGAGCCAAATGCAAATATGTTTAAGTCAATCATAGGTAAAGACATTTACGAATAAAAGCATACTTCAAATTTAGGGTGACACAAGTGTCAAATAACAAGGATTTTTTTTATTATAATTATCAACTACAACAACAGAAAATAACACGAATTAACAAGTAAAGAGATAGGTTCTTGGGATGTGATTGGATTATAGACTAAGGTAGACAAAATGGGTGATTGCAATTGATAGTAAATAGCTATAAATCAGTTACTAAGATAGACTTTAGTGGGGATAAACTTTCTCTCGAATAATTTACCCTGAACAAGTTGGTTTCATTTGAATACCAACAAGCAACAATTAAGAACAACCTACGCTTTAGTCCATTCACTCTTTCAAGCTGAATGTGTGGAAAAGGGTTTAGAATTCACTCTCTCGAGCTGAACCCATGACAACCCAATACCCAGTGACCATCAAATCAGTAATCTTGGTTTTAAAACCTCTCTCTCGAGCAAGCCAAAAACATGAAGGTAGAATTGTATTTGCCACTACAATCCTTTAAATTAAACCACAATTACTGATTGAAATCACTTTTAAATATCATTTAAGCTATCAATTAACAATACCCAACAGCTAAATCAACCCATAATCACACCCCAAGAATTGCGATTTTATTTATACATCATAATAACATAGATATCGTTACCAAATTGTTTTTTCATCAACTGGGTAAGATTGATTTTGTCTTTACAAAGGTAAAGGTTGAAGAATCTCAAAAACCCACTTCCAATTTCTCAAAAATGGAGAACTTCGATTCTTCAAAGCTAAGGAAAAAATTGTCTCAATACTCAGAGTTCAAACTCAAAAATTACTCTCCTCAATGTTCAGAATAAAATTTGATTGATAAAAGATATTTAACATAAAGTTTGAAATATATTTATAGTCGGCAAAAATTATGCTGCGAAGGACCATTTGGGGCAATAAGTTGGGATCGCCGATCCACTCGGCGATTTGCCCTTCAGTCAGTTCCATCGCGTTTTTGCTTTGGCCTTCAGCATCTTCAAGTTTTGTAACTTTGGCTGATCTAATCACTGCATCACAGAACCGTTTGGGGACACGCCGGCTGCTCCTTTCTATCGCCGACTTAATTTTGTCCTTCAGGATTGGCACACTGGAACTTTAGGCAAGACAATAGTCAGTCCGCGACTAGCCCAATGTGTTAGGCAATCATCAAACCCTCTTTTCTTCGTTCTTTCAGCTACCTTGTTCCTTTTTGCTCATTAGTGTTCAAGCTTTGTTCCTCGATCAAAATAGCTAGAAATCAAGGATTTTACATCAGTTATTGGCACAAAATAAGCATTTAAGGACACTAAATCTGTCTAAATAAAGCCCTAAATGAGTCTAAATTTTGGACTATCAATTACCGTTAAGAATAAGTATCCTCTCCCAATGATAGATAACTTGTTTGACCAACTTCAAGGAGCGAGTTACTTTTCTAAGATTGACCTTTGGTCGAGTTATCACCAATTAAGGGTTAAAGAAGATGATATTTTGAAGACAACTTTTCGAACTCGGTATGGTCATTATGAGTTTTTGGTAATGTTGTTTGGACAATATCTTGACATGTTTGTGATTGTATTCATTGATGATACATTGATATATTTGAGAAGTAAGGATGATCACATCAATCATTTGAGGATTATGTTGCAAGTCCTCAAGGACCAACAACTCTTTGCAACATTTAGCATATGTGAGTTTTGGTTAAGGTCTATGGATTTTCTTGGTCACATTGTTTCAAGTAAGGGTATTGAGGTAGATCCTATGAAGACAGATGTGGTTAAGAGTTGGCTTAAACCTCTATCCCCTTCAGATATTAGAAGTTTGTTGGCTTTGGATGGTTACTATAGAAGGTTTATTGAGGGGTTTTCGTCGATTGCCTCTCCATTGACAAGATTGACTCAAAAAAGGCTAAGTTTATATGGTCTGAAGCATTTGGAAAGAGTTTTTAGGAATTGAAGGATAGACTTACTTCTGCTCCGGTGTTGACTTTACCGGAAGGGACAAATGGTTTAGTTGTTTATTGTAATGCCTTGAGAATTGGGCTAGCATGTGTACTTATTCAAAATGGGGAAGTTATTTCCTATGCTTCAAGGCAACTTAAGATTCATGAGAAGAATTATCCTACCCATGACCTTGAACTAGTGGCAGTTGTTTTTGGCCTTAAAGAGCTGGAGACATTATTTGTATGGAGTTCATGTCGATGTTTTTACCGACCATAAGAGTTTGCAATAGGTGTTTAATCAGAAGGATATAAATCTTCACCAAAGAAGGTGGCTTAAGTTATTGAAGGATTATGATATAAGTGCTCTCTATCATCCTGATAAGCAAATGTGGTGGTGGATGCTCTTAGTTTGTTATCTATGGGTAGTGGTGCTCATATCGATGATGATAAAAAGGAGTTGGTTCGAGATGTTCATAGTTATTGAAGGATTATGATATAAGTGTTCTCTATCATCCCGATAAGCAAATGTGGTGGTGGATGCTCTTAGTCTGTTATCTATGGGTAGTGGTGCTCATATTGATGATGATAAAAAGGAGTTGGTTCGAGATGCTCATAGATTGGCCTGGTTGGGTGTTCACTTAGTAGAGTCTAATAAAGGTGGGTTTATGGTTCACAATGGGTCAGAATTGTCTTTTGTGGTGGATGTGAAAGCCAAGCAAGGTCTTGATTCAATTTTGGTTAAATTAAAGGAAACAGTGCTTAAAAAGTCCATTGAGGCTTTATCCCAAAGGGAAGATGGAGTACTTAGATATCAAGATCGGTTCTGTGTTCCCAACATAGATGACTTGAGAGAGAAAATTTTAGCAGAATCCCATAGTTCTCTATATTCCATTCACCCGGGAGCCACCAAGATGTACCATAATTTGCGGGAGATCTATTGGTGGAATTGTTTGCCTACAACAATATCTATCACTCAAGTATTGGTATGGCTCCATTTGAAGCATTATATGTTAGGAGATGTAGATCTCCTATAGGTTGGTTTGAAGTGGGTGAAGCCACTTTGATACACCCCGAGCCAGTACATGATGCTATGGAGAAAGTTTGATTTATTATAGAAAGGTTGAAAATGGCCCAAAGTTGTCAAAAGTCATATAACGATGTTAGGAGAAGAGAAATTGAATTTGATATGAATGATTGATTTTATTTGAAAATTTCACCCATGAAGGGTGTAATGAGGTTTGGTAATAAAGGGAAACTTGGTCCCCGTTATGTAGTCCCATATCAGATTTTGAGGCGTATTGGTAAGGTTGATTATGAACTTGAATTGCCTAATGAATTGGCATCGGTGCATCCATTTTTCCATGTCTCAATGTTAAAGAAATGTGTTGGTGATCTGACATCTATAGTACCCTTAGAAGGTTTGGGAGTTAAGGAGAATCTTTCTTATGAGAAAGTCCTGATTGAGATTTTAGACCGGCAAGTCAAGAAGTTGAGAAATAAAGAAGAGTTTTTCGTAAAAGTTTTGTGGAGGAATTAGTTAGTTGAGGGTGCTACTTGGGAGGCCGAGGCCGATATGATGTCCTATTATCCTCATCTCTTTCGTTCTACCCCTACTCTAGCTTGAGGTATTGAGTTCCTCATGGTTAACTCTTTTGGTGTCATGTGTCTTAAATATTCCCATGATTTCCTTATCTATGCATGTTCACGAAAAAGCTTAAGTTTTGAGAAAATGAGTAAACTTGATTGATTTCTACATGTTTATGTTCATTTGAGTATAAGTTGCATATAGACTTCATGGTAAGGTGTTTTGAACATGCTTTAGCTTGGAGTTGATGTTTCCTCCTCAGATATGTGGATTTATGTAATTGCCCGCATGTTGGGCTATTAGGTTTGAGTTCCTACCTTCCTTATGATGTCTTGAATATCATTCGAGGACGACTGATCCCAAGGGGGAGATAATGCAAAAACTTGGATTCAAAAAGACAAAAAAATTCAGTGTTTAAAAATCTGGTGCCAGTTTCGACGGTGCCATCCATGATCCGTGGAATGACCTACGGACAGTAGGTCAGGTCCGTGGTTGTCCAGTTAGTTTTTTTCCAAATGTCATGTTGTCTACATTTTCAATGGCTCACCAGGATGGTCTGTCGTCTAATGCATGCGTTATAGGTAGGTCTCGTAGGTGAGCCCCATACTTTAGAGAAAATTAGGGATCAAAAACCAAGATCCACGGCCGGGACCAATAGACCGTCGTTGGACCCATGGTCCGTGGATGAGGCCCATCAATCTAGGCCTCAAATTCTAGCCTCTGATCTTAAACGATGCCCTAACAGGACGGTCCATGGTCTGACCAACAGACCGTGGGTCTGGCCGTCATTGGTGTCGACAATTATATTTTTAGGGGCTTTTGGGTCTTTTCCTAATTACTCTATCCAAATACTATGTCATTTTACCCTTCACCAAAGCCCCTATATAAGCGTTTTTAACCCCAAAGCTCCCTAATTAAAATTAGACTCTCAAATTTACAAAAGAAGAACAAAGTATTCCTCTCAAATATTTTTCTCGCTAGAAAGCTTAAAGAAGAAGGGTCCAACCTAGGTTTCAAGTCAAGTCTCCAATTCCACCATTGAAGTTAAGCAATTGACATTAATGTATGATGGTTTTCATCAATGGGGCCCTTTCCTCTACGAAGTTTCCAACTTCTCCAATTTTCAAAGTTAGAAATCTCCAATTGAGTTAGGGTTTTTCTTCTATGTTATTGGTTTCCTTAATTATCGATTTAATTGATTAATTTATTATCTCTTATGCATAAATTAAGTTAATCACATGTGTTTATGAAGATCCCCCATGAATCCATGTAATTCCTATGTTTTTCCAAGTTATGACTATATGATGTGGGTTGTGGATTATGAAAGAAAAAATTAAGAAATCAAACATGTTATCATGAAATCTATGTAAATGTTTTAAGGATGCTTTGAGAGTGAAGTATCAATGATGTTTTTATTGTTGTGTTGTTGAAAGGATTTATCATATACATATGAAAGCATGATTGTGAAAGGTTTTCTGACATAATAAGAGTTCTTAGGGTTGAAAGGTCTTCACACATAAAATGAACTAATGTTAAGGAGCTATTCTAATGTTGAGGCAAGAGGCGATTATTCATGCTCTCTAATTGAAAGACGAGAGGAGATCAACCATGTCATATGATGTAAAGGCAAGAGGCGATTACCCACGTTCATTGAAGAGCTAAGATGAATATGATTAAGAAAGCTTAGTATCTAATGGACAATTGACAATTATCCATGTCCCATAAACTATGTGCTAACATAGGATTGTATAGATAGACATTAGCTAGTGGATCCACATAAAATAGAAGTTCATGGTCCTTACTTTGGCAAGTAAGACACCAGTTTTCAGTGTGGGATAAACCAGATTACATGTTGGTAGCTCACATGGTCTTATATGTCGGTTAAGGCTACTTCCCACAAGAAAGCTAAGAGCAACTAAGGTTACTTCAAGAAGTATCTTACGTATGTTTTAAGATGATGTTCACTTGCATTGATGATGTTTTACGACTTATGTTTTCTAACATTCAAGATTTATGTTTTAGCTTGATCATCGCATACTCATGAAAATGTCCCTTTTTAGCATGAATTTATATGTTTTCATGCATGACTATCATACTTGGTACATATTTGTACTAACGCATAATCTTACCTACATTTCCCCAAATATAGGTCTGACAGTCATGATTCCTAGTTTCGTGGCTAGAGTTCTTTGAGGAGATTCTGAGCTTTGGTGAGTCTTCATGCTTCGAGGACCGGACATTTATTATTTTCAATCTTTCCTTATTTTTAGTATTGGAACATGATGTACAGGCTACGCCCAAATTCATTCTTATGTACTAGATGACTTTGGAACGATGTTTAGACTTCCATTTAACTTTGATAAAACTTTAGACTTGAAATGTTTCTCTTAATCTCTTTTATTCTATTATCTTGTATGATGAATGCTAAGTGGCTTGTATGGGGACTCTCAGGGTCTGTACGTTATGTTACACCTAGGGGCTACCTTGGGCGGTGACATACAACCTGCATAGAAGTCAACACAATCTAACAGTGCTACAATACGCAATTTACAAGGCTTAATCACATAGCTCAGTAGACATAGTTCAATAACCAACACGCATCAAGTATGCCAATCACAAGTAACAAGTACATCAATCACACGTAATAAGTAGATCAATCACAAATATGAAATGCATCAAATCATAATAGTCAACTCTTGCAAGAAACATTTCCCTTTGGCACAATATCACTAGCTGGAACCATTTCTCATTGGCTTTATATAACATCACTAGCCATAACCATTTTCCTTCAGCTTTATATCATATCACTTGCCTGAACCTTTTCCCTTCGGCATAATATCACTAGTCAGAACAATTTTCCTTCGGTTTTATATCATTTCACTAGTTGAAACCATTTCCCTTGGACTCTATATCATATCATTTACTGGAACCATTTCACTTCAACTTTATGTTATATATCTCATCACGGTGTACAACAATCCGTGCACATAAGCAAATTCACACCATAAGGAAGAAATAGCAATTCAAGCAACTCATTAATAAATCAAATAGGGGCCACAACAAGGCAATTCACAAAACATTATCGTCCACATGTTGCCTTTTCATTAATCCTCTTATTATTCATTAAGATTAATCAAGTGGAATATGTAACCCATCACCTCATTCCCATTATATCTCATCACACACAATGAAGAGGAATACACGATTCTAATATATTTACGAGGTTGAGGAGATCACTTGCCTCAATTCAATCAAATAGACAATCCAAGACTTGAGACTTTCCTTTCCGAACAATGTCAAAAGCCACACAACCTAATTCAATTAAGTAATCACAATAATATTCTAAAAATAACAATATTCATATCACACTCCTTGAAAAATGGTTCATTTACTCAAAAACCACATTCCGAAATTGAGGTTTGAATATGAAAATCTTTACTTGAAGATTTTACCCAAGGCATTTGAAACTCATTGGCGAAAACCATTTTGAAAAACGAACTAAAATCAATTCAAAATCACCATTTTAGTTTAGAACTCAAGTCCTTGAAAACCTTGCCATTTACCAATTGTCAGGTTTTGATATTAAAATTCATAAATGATCAAAGGGAAATTAAGTTTTAGCGTCACAAAAGCTTACCTAAAAGATCTAGCACATGAAATATCTTCAAAATCGCCTTCAAAAGTTTTTCCAAGCTCAAAAATGAAAAGTGGGGATTAAACCCCAAAATTTGCAAGTCAAAACTCCCCTTTGATGCCATAAAAATGACCATGGGTTCGTAAAAGCAAACCCTGCTAAAAACTCGACCATTGCAAACTGATCTTTGCATAAGTGAAGGTCGCGATCGCGACACCCCCATCATGAAAGAAAGGGTCTAGACAATGGCTCACTTCGTGATTGCGAGTAGGTCTTCGCTAACGTGAACATCACAATTGTGAAGACCTCTTCGCAATTGCGAGACCTGCAACACCAGAAACACAACCAACAGTTAAAGCATCAAAAGAACCCTCGAGATTTGTGTGGAACCCCACACACACATAAAATATATGTAATCTGCCTATACCTGACGTTTCAGACTCAATGGAATCATTGAAGCATGAGTCTGTGTCTCCTTGACCTGAAACTTGTACAAGTCACAAGAAACTGACATAACGCATAAAAAGGCTAAATCAAGCTCGGGACCTCTTAAAATTCAACCAAGACATCTCTTAGGCATAAAATCATCCCCAAATCCAACAATACTCACAAAATTTCGATCCAAGCATCTAAACCCTAAATGTTGACCAAAGTCAATCCAAAGGCTAAAATTCACAAATTTCCAACTTAGGACCACAAATCCTCAAAAAGACTACGAATTTGAAAAAGTCACCTCCCATATATATATCTTCACATTTTGGGACTAATGGAATCAATAGAATTTCATTCCAATACTCGAGACTCCAAAAGACACCGAAAACCACTTTTTAACAATTTTAGCCTTATAAACTCAAATCTTACAAAATTCACAAGTTTTTACTCAAAGTTCTAAACCAACTTTTAAAACTCTATAAAAATTACTCAAAGTCAATATCGGGAGGGGAAAAATGATAATTTTTTGAAAATTTCCAAAAATGACAAACCGGGTAATTATAGTTATTATATGAAATAATTCTCAATGATACCATGCTAAAGTAGGTATGAGTCGAATCAAGTTTGGGAGAGGAAGAAAAGATCAGGCAAATATTTGCATCTAGGTCCTTGTCGCGGAGGTGCTTAAGATTTTCAGTCCCCAAATAATTACCCCCTTTCCGCGTCGCGGAGAGGATACGGGGTACTCTACCTCAAAAATTATTTCACAACCAAAAATTTAAGTCATCATCCACGTCGCACTATTGTTCTCTAGTTTATCATGATTATGAAAGGTATTTCTCACAAATGAATTCACCTTGGTGAAAGGTTTTCTCACGTAAGTTGAATCAAGATTGATGAGCTATTCTAATGAAGACTAAGTTGGATTGACTACTTAATTGTGCCTTTCCATGTATAATAAAATGAATGTGATTAATGACTATTTTGTGGGATTTATACTTAGCACCAAGATTATATTGATATGGGAACTCTTTCGTTAGTAGAGGTCGGGTTTCTAGTAGAAATCTCTCCATCCATAATTATGTGCAACCATAGGTTTGTCTTAGATAGACATTAGCTAGTGCATCCACTTTAGCTCAAGTTTATGGTTGTTACCTTGAAAAATAAGGACAACTCTTTTTGGTATAGGATAGACACTGAATTCCATGTTATATCTCACATGGTCTATGTCGGTTAATGTCAAACTTCCCATAATAACGAACTAAGGCTACCTTTTTGAAATATCTCACAAGTGCTTAAATATGATTAGCTTGCATTGACCATGATTATGAGTTTTTTTTTCTAACATGTTATTTTATGATTTAGCTTCGTCATTGCATGTCATGTAAAATCCCTTTTAGAATGATTTCACAACTCTTATGAATTGCTATCATACTTAGTACATTCCATGTACTAATGCATATTTGTGCCTGCATTGTTACACTAATATAGGGTCTGATGTTCCTACTCAGCACACTCGTGGCTAGACATCCCTTGGGTGCTTCAGTTGAAGATTAGTGTGTCCACATGTTCTGAGGACCGAGACTCTTTTATTGCTTCTGTATTTTGGCTTCAAACTTTGTATGTGATATATGGATTACATCCCAATCACTTTCCTAATGATGTCTTAGATGACTTTGAGACTTATGTAAGACTTCCACTTTTCTCAGAAACATTTATGGTAAACGACTGTCTTTCAAATTCTTTAAATTCTATTATCTTGTATGATGTATGCTAAGTGCTTGTGTATGATCTCTTGAGGTTCTATACTCCATGTTATACCTAGGGTAATCTTTAGGCCTATGCTCAACACAAGCAAAGAAACAGTTAGTATCATTATATTATCGGGAAAATTACTCTATCATAATACTATTGAGTTTTATGGATATTAATCTATTGTATATCGAGTTTTATGGATATTTGCTCAATGATATTGATCATAAATTCATAATACTATGGACTGCATTGAGTTACGCCTTTCAACTTTATTTTGTGTCAGATCATGTATGATTTAGTAGTGATTAAATTCGTCAAAAAAATCATTATCAAAAAAATAAAATGAGAGTTCAAATAAACCATATGTAAGAACCTTAAAATAGTTTACATCATTACATCTTAAATTTTAACTACATTCACTATAATGTAATAACCATTAGTTCATCAACTACTAACCATATATATTAGCTTCATCGAAATCTATGACTTACCATACAACACACAAAACAATACATCCCCAATTCATATTCATGTATTAGTTTCATCAGTATTTAAAACACACTAAACTATAATGACCCTTCTGATCGTTATGGATAAATCAATGGTGACAAAATTTGGGTAAGAAAGCTTTTGGAGTAGTGAGTTGAAAATTCTAGGCTAGGTCAGTATTAGACAAAATCTGAGCAAGGTAAGGTTTAGGGAAATCTAGGATAGGATTGGGTAAAATGTTTAAAATTGAGTTGTTTTTTCTTTTATCTAAGATCATAAAGAGTCCATAAGGATTTTTGAAAGTAAATTCGAGTAAGTAGAACTCTTGATATCTAACATTGCTTGAAAGGGTTAGTTTAGAATGTCAAGGTTTGAAGGTGTTTTGTCAAATGGAGACTTTTTGGAGGATTTATGAGTTTCTATCTCGTGCAAGCCACTATAGCGGGTGACATACTGCTATAGATGAAGTGATTAATTCTTGCTATAATGGTTTGGGGCCACTATAACAGGTTAGTCGTTGTAAATGCAAAAAACTCCCCAAAACAGCTCCTAATCAACCAAGAACATTTTGGGTAAGTACAGGTGTGACCTAGGTCGATCGTATTCCAGATGTTTGATAGATGGAGCATAGAAAACAAGGGCAAGCATATGGTCTTTTTGTTTGCAGTGTTAGAAATTCTTTTGGAGCATGAGTGTACTAATTAATCCTAATTATCATGTGTAAGGGCACTATGTTTGCATTTGAGAGTTTAATTGTGTTAGCTGATAGTTGGTACTGTATAATCATGATTGATTGTGAGTAATGAGATGTCGTACATTGATCTTTACATGTTAAACAGATGGTTTGGACAATTATTGGATGTGATATCTAATGCATGTTAGTAAGGTTTTTTTGGGTTATGAGCATTGAGTGTTTTTCTTTTTCATTGCTTGAGGACAAGCCATAGTTCTAAGTTGAGGGTGTTGATGTGTTGTTAACTATTGGCACATTTGATGCTCAATACTAAGGATTAAGGCGAGAACTTAAGTAGTTTTGTGTGGATATGATGTGTTTGTTGATGATTGAGCAGGTAAAACACTTGGACATGAAAGATAGAAAAAAGTGAAGAAAGTGAAATAGAACCAAGGATCACGGAGCCCAGACGAGCCGTAATCATGATAACAAGCTTTTTGAGGGCTCGTGAAGCTGAGGCAGTGAAGAAAAGCAAAATTGAGCAACGACCAAGTGAAGACCACAGAGCCCCAAATGGGTCGTGGTCCTCTTGACGGGCCATCTGAGAGGTCGTGGTAGTTCACCAATATGGAGTCTTAAGAGTTAAGTGGTGGATGCAGGCTATGGGACTCTACACGTGTTGTGGTGGAGCTAGGGAGTCGTCGTGTTTCTCGTGAAGATTAAGAGAAAATTTCCGGTGGAGTCCCGGGTAAAGGCTCAACATCACAGAGCACTAAGCGGACTGTGGTGCACAAGACAGACTATCTAGGTGCCCGTAAAAGCTCTCAGTGAAGGAAGTCCCACATTGTCTAAGTGTCGGACAACGACTGGCTTCATGGGTTGTCTGGCTCGTGACGAGGTGTTTAGTCCTCTATGAGCCATCCCGACAGATCAGTCCTACTTTGATTAGGAGTCTTTTCCCAAAAACTATTTGAATTAATTAGGTTTATTTTTGAAGATATCTCGTCATGGTATGAACGAAGCGTAACTTTCCATATTTTTTTCTTTGGGGTTTTTTTCGACTATTTTTGAGATCAAGACTCGGTGATTGTGATGAAGTGTTTGAATATCAATCTTCCATGTGAATTTAATAAACTTCTTTTATACTCTACAAACTTGTTTACACATTCAAAAAAAAAGAATTAATTATAATTGTAAAATAAGAAAATTTAATTAATTATATCATAATTTTGTAAATTGACTAGTAATTTGGGAAAACTAATATGGAACGGTGGAAATATTTTCTAATATATAATTGAAGTTTAAGATACTTATTTTAGTAGGATCCCTATGTGTACGGAATTACAGTAATATATGCATAATCAGAATTCCAAAACAAAACAGATTGTTGTACTTCATGAATGAAACTAAAATCTTTAGGGATATTTATGTACTATAAACGTAAGTCTAGCATATCAAATATACATGACCAAACAACAAGTTTTGTGGTTATTAAATATAGTGTTTTTTTTTTTTCAGTTTATAGAAAAAATAAGCCCTACCTATACACAGTGGCGTACACATGAATTTTTTAAGCGGTGTTTGATATATAATAATAAATAAATAAATGAATAATTGATATGGTAAAACTATGTTAATAAAATTATTTAAAGTGTACTAACAACTTCTTAGATGACTTACTTTTAACTTTATAACTTATTATTATATTGAATTTCATTTCGAACAAGTGATTAAACTACTAAACTACTACACAAACTATATTCTAGTTCAATTGGTCCATTTTGTTTTAATTTAATTAGGAATTGAATGTTGGATGTTCGAATCTAAACAATATTAACTTTTATGCAAAAGCAATTACTAGAAAAGCTAAATCAAACAAAAATATGCTCCTAATGGGTTTACCCTCGGGAAACAAGGAAATTTATAGCAGTCTACATGTAACAACCCAACCCATCGTTATTTAAGAAGGGTAAAACGTTGTGAGCAGTTGGGCCCCAGTGTCCCGCCAGAGTGGGGTGATGCCACTACAATGGTAGGGCGCCAGCGGGATGGGAGCGCCAGAGCGGAATGGTCGGGGGAAAAACTTAATAACGCGAAGTGTTATTTTCTCCTTTTTCCCTAATTTCCAAAAAGAGGCGAGGATCACTCCAGAAACCCTCCAAAGGATGCTCTAGGCTTGGGAAGGAAGGAGAAATAGATTTCTAGTGCATGGTTGATGACAACTCACTAATTCCCAGCTGAAATCTACCGTCTTGTTGTCCAGAAGCCAAGATTGGTGCTAAAATTCTTCTGCAACTGCTTGGTGCCCAGGTAGTCTAGGTTTCCTTACTTGAGTAGTCAAAAATTCATGCACACTGCGTAATATATTGCTAATTCATGGTAGAATTCATGTTTAGGCCTTCGGGCACAGTAAAAGGGACGGTTGTACATGTACTCCTAGTTGTTAATTATGATGTGTATCGTGGGGAAAGCCGTGTCCTATGAACTTGGGGTAGATGATGGTTCGACTTCTCGTTTGTGTTATATATTCTTGTTAATGGCTCTATTGTATGTGTGCATGTATGGGAATAGAGAAATATGAACCAAACCTAATGAAACAACTAAGTATGGACAATTACATGCCATAAACATGTTATTTAATTGTGTGACTATGTGATTGTTCATTATGGTGTGATTATGGCCGTGGTTGTGTTGACCGGATCGGGTGTCACATTCCGACACATTTATATTGGATAGGGAGTCACATTCCGACACACTAACATTTTGGATATGGGTTCTACGAGAGAACCATTTGTGATTACTACTGTCATATCTACCTGCTATGGATATTGGGAATTTTTATGGTGTACCTAAAAGGGATATATGAACTATGCACCTTGGATATGTGTGTTTACCGTGTTGTAATTAAATGACTATCGTTTATTGGCATTGACTGGAAATGAGCGGGCCCATCAGTATGTATTCTGGTAAGTGGAGACCGAGGGTCCAGCTGTTATTATCAGCTATTTTAGAAAGGTTGTCTGTGCTCTTAGACAATGAGAAGTGGGGTAGTGTTCATGAGGCATAAGTACCCATGCCCAACCTTGGGAAGGGGATTCGTATTCGAAACGATTAGCGAGCCTTGATAGAGTATACTATGTGGTGAAGGGTTGAATTGTGATGCAAAAGAAGCGAGGGCATGTCGAGAGTGGTTGGCCGGGTTAGTAGTGGTTGTATTCGGGTACTCCTCTATGAGATAGAATGGTAAAGTTATAAATCAAAAACAGAGCGAGCAGGGTGTCGTGATAGAGCATGGAGTTAGAGTGAGTCAAGGGTACCAGTACGTTTAAGGTGTATGGAACGGTAAAGGCAGGAGGATAACGGTTGAGGGGTGTAATTTCTTATTGCATGTTTCCTGTTGGTTGTTTATATTATGCCTACCAATACGTGTGGTTTGTACTGATACTACTTTTGCTATGCCTTTTGGCATAGTCTGGTTGTAGGGCCAGTGATGTTTCATAAGTGAAGACAAAGACAATCTCCACCAGCTTATATTCTTCCTTCCTCTGGTGGAAGTTTTGTCATTAGTTACTGTATTTTATACCTTGTAATCTTAGAAGCTCTTGTACCTATCTAGACTAGATCCTTGGGGTGTTATTTATTTTATAAATTTAACCTTGGATTGTTTAAAACTCTTTATTATGTAAAAAAAGCATCATGAATTTCCTTTTATATCCTGTTTTCTTAACCCTCCGCATGTTTTTAACCATTTGAGGATCAAGGGTTCTCTTACTTAGGTGTTAGAGTAGGTGCCCGCACGGCATAATGGGTTGGGTAGTGACACTACAACATGCCAAACCAACAAGCCAAACAACACATTTGATTAAGGAGTGTCATTTATATTAATTTTACTAGTATTTTGTTTTTTCCCAGATTTATCTATATAATATTAAAAAATTTCGACGAAGGAGAGTTGGATGACACCCCTAGACATAGGGTGGGTCCGCCCCTGGCTATACAAACCCCAGGTGTCAATTAACATCATTCAAACAACTACAAAACATATAGGAACATTTAGGAACTTTAATCTATTTGTTTTGTTTTTTTGATGTATTTTTAGCAAAATTGTTAAAATCCCTAATCACATCAATCAGTACGATGATTTGGACAACCCGCCCCAATTTTTTTTTCAAGCGTGGAAACCCAGACCAAAAGTAGTAGGATTGATTCTCATAATAATAAAATACATATGTCGAAATGTTTTTTCAAAAATTATCAAATTCAAAATAAATGTCCGCTAGCACGTCGATTGGTTAATTCAATAAAATTGGAATTAGCACTCGATTTTGTTGGCACCATGCTATTGAACCAATCCAATTGTTTACTTATTCAATGAGACTGAGCTAATTTGGAAGCTCACCCAACCTATTTTCATTTAAAAATCTCAAGTGGATGAATCAAAATCTTGAGAAAGTCTTCCATTTATCTATCATTATGGACAAGCCCATCCATATTATCGATTCTATGAAATTCGAACTTGAAATTTATTTTCTATTTCTATTACGATTCCTTATTTGTATCTAATGGACTCCTTTTCTTATTTATTTTTTATTTAAATTTCATCATATCGATTCATTTTGAGTTTTGCGAGTTTTCCTTATTTCTCCCCTTCTTGTATATTATATCATTTATGATTTGTGGGGATAGATAACCGTGTTTTTATTATTCCTCCCTGTAATATCCCACCTTAGAAAGAGATAAATATAGAAAGAACCAATTTGGAAAGAGCCAATTTGAAAATTTTGCAAGTTATGCGAAGTTATGAGTTTTAGATCAACTTCAAATGACCTTAACTTTCAGTAAAGGATGAGTTAGATGGCCCAAAAGATATCAAATGAAATTTCTTGGAATCCTCTTTCCAACGCCACCAATTTTGCTAAATTTTGAGTTTGGATGAACGAGATATGTCCGTTAGAAGTCTATTTACCCAATTAAGGAAAGTTACCCAAATTAATGAGGGGTATTTTGGTGTTTTCCTTACCCCATCAGCTTAAAACGAATTTAATATTTTTGGGGTCAAATATGATTTGGGTCAGTTTTCATAATCCCAAATATACATATGGTTTAGAGAGGAGTTCAAGAAGAGGAGAAAAGAGGAAAAGCTCAAGGCGTTCGTCAAAGATTCAAGAGATTTGTCGAGGATTTCACCAAATTAAGGTATGTAAGTTTTCATAGTGTTGGGTTTGTTCAACCACAAATCAACCATGATTTACATATTCGAATCCATCCATAAAGATTGATGAATTTAAGTTCTTGATAAGCGTTCTTGAAGTGTTGTTCTTAGTTCTTCAATTTAATTGGTAATTTAGTGTTGTTTTGAGTTCTTGAGGTGAGGGTTTGAGAATGAGTGAAGTTAATTGATAGTCCTCTGTGTGGGTTTCGCTGGAACTGTTCTGAGTAATGTTAATTCGTGAATTCTGACCTTAGAATTACAGTGGGTATGAGTTGAATTGAGAGTGGGAGGAGAGGAAAAGATCAAGCAAATAATTGTGCCCAGACGCGCATCATGGAGACGCTTAAAATATCAGTACCCAGATATTCCCCCCTCTCCGCATCGTAGAGAGGATACGGAGTCCTCTGCCTCAAAAATATTTTCGCAACCAAAATTTTAATTCTATCTAAGAGTCATGCCAATGTTCTTTATAATTGGGTCTTCGCCCGTTCTTGTGATCAACTATCTTAACCCTCCTATATCATAAAGAGGTCCTACATTCCAAAGCATAACCCTTAAATTCATAATTCCACTTCAAGGTAGAGTTAAGAATCAAGGTCTTGAGAGTTCATTAGAGTCATTTTGAGAAGTCTTTTACAATCTTTTAAAAGTTGTTTTAAGACTTGAGTACCTAAGTTTGAGGATGAGTAGAGTTGAGTTTGTTTTCTTTAAAATTATATTTGGGAACTAAGTATTTCCAAGAGTAAATGTTTTCACATTTAAGATGATAGGAAACACCGATTTCCAAAAGAGTTCATGAGGAGTTTTGAGTACTATCTCTTTTACGAGAAATCTTTTGAGTAACAATTTCAAAGTTGAGGATGAGGAAATGTTTTCTTTAACAAAACATATGATCTAAGTATATTTTGCGATTAGTATTGAACACCAATATGGGGGAGAGTTCAAACAACTCACAACCCCCATAAACCATGTAGCTAACATGGGTAGAAAGGGTCATACTTTTTAGATGATTCCTTATTGCTTTTAAGCATAGACTAGTGGATCCACTTAGTGAGTAACTCTATACCCTAGCTAAGTATATAATAGTTCTTGCAGCTTGGGCTAGACGTTGTATCATCACATAACTCATAGTGACGGCTGTCGGTTAGAGAATCCCCCACATAGTTATTTTGTATTTTTATACAAATTGAGTTATTATTGTACTTTTCAATACATTGAGTTGTTCACTACTGTTTAAAAGCTTTTCTGTATAATGTGTCTTTACTACTGCTTTATATTGAACCGAGTTGAGTAACTTTGAGTATCTTTGAGTTGAGTTGAGGTAAGTATGTTTCATTCCTTTTAGTTAAAGCTTATGCCTTGTTTTAGATTTCCGCTTGCATGCTCGTACATTTCATGTACTGACGCCATTTGACTTGCATCTTTCATGATACAGATACATGTAACTAGGATCATCAACCAGCACTTCGTTAATCCAGTCGAGTTCCAGATTTTTTTGGTGAGCCTCTTTGCTTTCGGAGGATCCCTTCTTTATTTTCCAGTATTTCAATTTGTTAGAATGATCAGGGGTTTTGTCCCGATGTCCCTCATAGTATTAGAGGCTTCATAGATAGATAGACAATAGTTCAAGAGTCTTATTTATTTCAGTTGTTATGTTCTAGACTTGAGTTGCCTATTTGGCTAGTGAATGTTTTACTTCTAAGATATTCAGAGTTTTCTTTTGAGACAACTAAATAAAGTTTAACTTTTGAGTTTATTCTATGTTGAGTAAGTCTTCCACTAACAGTTAAGCCAGGCCAATGGTTCGCTTGGGGCTAGCAATGGTTCTCGAGTGCCAGTAGCATTAAGAGTGTAGGTTCGAGGGTGACACTCCCCTTCTCGTAATTCTACATATTATTTATGATTTATGGGGGGATAGGTGACCTGACTTTCGAGGAGATCGAATGGATACTAGGTTAATTTTTCAGTTTTGAAAGCTGAAAAGATCTAAATATAAAAAAGAGCTCTCAAGCTAAGATGAAGAAGGAAACTTATAATTCTATTGGTGTTAATTGAGCTCTAACTAATGAACCCTGCTCTTATAACAATAGAAAAATCTTGAACATTTGAGCTTGAGTAATTATAGTTTCTTCACCTGTATTCAAGTTATTTTTTAATTATCTTGTGTATATGCACTTTTAATTTTATGAAAATATAATGTTTTTGATAACCACATAGAATGGTCGATGTTTATTCATTTTTAAGTTTATCTACCACTTCAATCAAGATTTTGTAGCACTATGAAAAAGGTATGTATTTATTGAGCATAGAGATAATTTATCTCTTAGGAATTTTAACACTGTAATTTTTATGATGACAAGACACTAAGTCCAGTGCGAAGAGTCAAAGAAAGAAAGCATGCAATGAGTTTCGAACTTATGAACTCTTATTTGGGACATTCCCTACTCACCAACTCTTTGAGCTTATCGTAGATGTCACCATTGTATTTGAGTGCAATAACTATATATGGAGAAAATCACCTATTTTGAGAAGATAATAAGATAATATATTTTCAGAAGACCCCTATATAAATATATGGTCCCATTAATATTATAAATTAATAATTCTTTAAAAGTGCAAATTATCTAAGACAATTTAGTGAAATATGATTCTTTGTTCTATTTTGTTATTAAAATTTAAATCTAGTTGAAGCTTGTCTCTAAGACAATTCTTTCAGTGTTGTCTTTTCGAACTGCACGATAAAATTGTGAAGAGTTCTAAATGTGATAAGTGCTTCTTTACGCGTAACTGGTTCAAAGATATTGTATCATCTCCAACTTTATCATCAACAATATTTTCTGAATAAATAATAATTATATTAGCATATAAATAATAAACTTTTGATGAAAGTACATTACGAAAAATTCAACTTAAATTTTTTTGAATAAAATAATTATTTTATTAGAATACATATATTTTTTTGAATTTACTAGGATCTATTCTGTACAGTATAGATTATCACACTATAAAAATAGTCAAAAGTAAAATTTATAATGGGGGGATAGGTGGCCTGACTTTCGAGGTGATAGAATGGATTCTAGGTTAATTTTTGAGTTTTGAAAGTTGAAAAGATCTAAATATAAAAAGGATCTCTCAAGCTAAGACGAAGAAGGAAGTTTACAATTCTAGTTGGTGTGAAGTGAGCTCTAGCTTATGAACCCTTCTCTTCTAACAATAGAAAAATCTTAAGCATTTGAGCTTAAGTAATTATAGTTTGTTCACCTTGTATTCAAGTTGTTTGTTTACTATCATGTATATATGCACTTTAATTCTATGAAAATATAATATTTTTGATAACCACATAGAATGGTCGACGTTTATTCATTGTTTAGTTTATCTACCACTTCAATCAAGATTTGGTAGCACTACGAAAAAGTATGTATTTATTGAGCATAGAGATGATTCATCTTTTAGGAATTTTAGCACTGTAATTTTTATGATGACAAGACGGTAAATGCAGTGCGACGAGTCCTAGAAAGAAAGCATGCAACGAGTTTCGAACTTAAGATCTCTCATTTGGGACATTCCCTACTCAGCAACTCTCTGAGCTTATTGTAGATGCTACTATGTATTTGAATGCAATAACTATGTACACGTAATGGTGTTTTGTTTTTGAATACTTTTATTGATTTCATCTAAAGGTCTAAAAATTCAATGTGTTTGTAGAATGTAAGCTTTCTAAAGAATGTCCCTTTGATGTTATTGACATGATAGCTACTTCTCTAACTCAAAAAAAGTTTGCTCTTATAAAAACTATATGCTAAATTGTTCTCATTGCTGGGCATGTACGCAACACAAGCAAAGAAGCATCTAGTATCATTATATTATCGGGCAAATTACTCTATCATAATACTATCAAGTTTCATGGATAGTAATCTAGTATCATTGTATATCAAGTTTTATGGATATTTGTTCAATGATATTGATCATAAATTCATAATACTATGGATTGCATTCGGTGACACCTTTCAACTTTATTTTGTGTCAGATCAATGACTAATTTAGTAGTGATTAAATCCGTCAAACATCATAATCTAAAGATGAGAGTTCAAATAATCATATGTAAAAACTTTAAAATTGTTTCACATCATTACATCTTAAATTATAACTACATTCACTATAAAATATAGTAAAACTTCACTAAATTAATAATCTGGCCTATTAAAACCCTCTCTAAGGTAATACTTTGCTCCGGTCCTTACTTGGGTCAATGGACAAAATCACCTGTTTAGATAAGATAATAAGATAATATATTTTCAGAAGACCCCTATATAAATATATGGTCTCATTAATATTATAAATTAAAAATTCTTTAAAAATGCAAATATATCTAAGACAATTTAGTGAAATATGATTCTTTGTGTTCTATTTTTTTATTAAAATTTAAATCTAGTTGAAGCTTGTCTCTAACTTTTCTTATTGCATCCAAATGTTTTGGTGTTGTCCTTTCGAACTGCACAATAAAATTGTGAAGAGTTCTAAATGAGATAAGTGCTTCCTTACGCGTAACTGGTTCCAAGGATATTGTATCATTTTAAAATTTATCATCAACATTATTTTCTGAATAAATAATTATCATAATAGCATATCAATAATTTTTGAATTTAGTAGGAACTATTCCGTATAATAAAAATTATAACAATATACAAGTAGTCAAAAGTAAAAAATAAATCAAATTGTGTAACTAACTAATGAAAAAAAATCAGAAGGGACATTTTCTTTGAATATAAATGATGACTTAGGAGGAAAAAAGTAACTAGGTTTCCAATTTAAATTGTAAGGAAAGTTTTGTCACTTACTGCAACATTATTTTGAATTTACCACTGCAAAATTGGAAAACTTATAAATGAAGGGGAAAACTAACTAGGTTTCCAAATTAATTTGGTGGCAAAGTTGTCACTTATTGCAACATTATATCAATACTCAGCAGAAGACTTACTCAACAATATAAGACCTCAATTTGCAAAGATTAACTCAAAGTCTCAAGATAACTGACTTAGAATAGTTAAAGTATTCTACAAGTCATAAAAAGACAACTCAAGTCTTAAACATTAACAATGGAAATGGAAAAGACACCTCAAACCACTATTGTCTAAGAAGCCTCTAAATACCATGATAGACGTTGGGACAAGACCCACAACATCTTAACAAGACTGAAATGTAAAATCCCAGAAAAATTTTGAGCTAAGACTTGAACCGTCCTTCATTTTGAGTAGGATTTAACTAAGAAATTTAAAATTTCTTAAGTATTAAGTTCAAGTCACTAGATGTAGCACCTTGATTTTCAAAAAGAACTAAATTGGAAATAACAAAAATCTGAAATTTTGCAAGTTAAGCTAAGTATATGAGTTTTGGATTGACTTCAAACGACCTTAACTCCTAGCTCAAGATGAGTTAGGTGTGCTACCAAATACCCTAGGAAATATCTTTGAATTATCTTTCCAACGCCACCAAGTTTTCTTAGTTTCAAGTTCGTATGAGGGAGATATGTGCATTCAAAGTTGGGCTGTCTAGATAAGGAAAGTCAAAACCAGATTTTAGAGGGGTATTTTGGTCTTTTCCTTACCAAATCAAATTTAATTCATTTATAGTAAGATTTTAAGGGTCTAATCCTATTGGTTTCAGTTTTATAATCCTAATATATGCCTAGGGTTTTAGTTGAGAATTCAAGAAGAGAAAATAAGAGAAAAGAGGAGGGGATCAAGCGTTCGTCGAGATTCTTGTGTGTTGTTGCGGATTTTCACCATGGGTTTGATCTCTAAGAGGTATGTAAGCTTCCATAGAGTTGGGTTTGTTCACCCACACGCCAATCATGTTATTTTCAGCGCAATTTCGTTCTTAAAGTTGAAGGATTAAAGTTCTTGATGAGTTCTTGATAGGTATTCTTGAAGTTCATTCTAAATCTTGTTTTATTCGGGTTTTGATAATTTTTTGAGATTAATGTGAGTTTTTTTAGGGCTGTATTGAGTAGATTAGAGTGTACTTATGTTAAGTAATCGAATCCAAGTGATTGGGGAAGAAACCGTTCGATTTTAGGCAAAATAGGGTGAGAAAATGAGCAAAGAATTTCGTCAGGTCTTCTGGGTTGGGGCCTGGCATGTCACACCAGCCAGAGAGCCCCAAAGAATGTTCTGAATTTTATGTGCTGGCACCCCGTGCCACCCATAGCCCCAGGGTCTCCTGCCGCGTCCAGTTTGTAATCAGTTGCTCCGTTTGAGTTCTTTCGAAGGGTACCTTCACTTCTTTTCGATTCTAACTACTCTAAGATACTTATAAACTCCTAAAATCATTCCTAATATAATCATAACCTTCAATTCATAATTCAAATGCCAGGTAGAGTTAAGATTTAAGTTTTGAGAATTCTTTCGAACAGTCTAAGAAAGTCCCTTTGAGTCCTTTTGTGGAGTCTTCTACAACTTCTAGTAACTTGTTTCAAGACTCAATTGAGTGAGGAGAATGTATTCATGAGTGTAAAATATCACCTAGATCCTTTATATCATGAACCATAACTCTTGAATTCATAATTCACATTTAAGAGAGAGTTAAAAGTAGAGTTCAAGAAATCCTTTAAGTTCAATTGTGAATCCTTTGAGATCAACTATCGATTTGAAATATGTTTTGAGGTAGTAAGTAAGAGAATGAGAAGTGTTGTATACATGAGTTCCATGTCGTTTATAGACCTTCTAGTCGATTTGTTCATGCCCATAAATTCCGCATGGACTCCATAAATTGAGTATCATTGAGAGGGGTAATATCTTTAAGTTCTAAGTCTTGAGTATTGAGTTCCCAATCCCATTTGAGATTATATTTTCTAATCATGGAACTATTTCATGTTACTCATAAAGTCCTTGATTTGAAGTGTTCATGCCCATAATTTCGCATGAACCTTATAAGTCGAACAATCTTGAGATGAGAAGTATCTTTGAGTCCTTGAGTTAAGTAGTTCATGCTCATAATTCCGGATGAACCCTCTAAGTTGAGCATTCTTGAAATGAGTAGTATCATTGAAGTTCCTGAGTTTCAAGTATTTGAGTTCTATCTATGGTTATTGAAAACCTTGCATTGAGTCGTTCAAGTCCATAATTCGGCGCGAACCATATTTTTATTAAGTCTTTTACAAATGTTTAAACTTTGTTTTAAGAGTTAAGCTTTGAAGTTGAGTAAAGAGTAAGAGTAAAGTTCTTTTTCTTTAAAATGATATATGGAAACTAAGTATTCCCAAGGGTAAATGTTTTCACATTTAAGATGAGAGGAAACTGAGATTTCCAAAAGTGTTTTGAGCAAGAAAGGGAGCATCGATTCCAAGAGAGCTTTTTAGCTAAGTTTTTGAGTAACTATCTCAAACCAAAGAAAGAAGTTTTGTTTTTACAAACATATGAGCTAAGATATTTCGGGAGTAGTATTGCCCACCGATATGGGGACGAGTTTGAGTTCAGATAACTCACGCCTCCATAAACCATGTAGCCATCATGGGTAGTAAAGGATCATACTTTTTAGATGAATCCTTAATATGCTTTTAGCATAAGCTAGTGGATCCACTAAGTTAAGCGATCTATATGACGACAAAGTATAGGATAGTTCTGGCAGTGTGGGCAAGATGATGTATCACCACGTAGGCTCATAGTGGTTGTTGTCAGTTAAAGAAAATCCCATAGAAAATATATTACTTTATTATATAAGTAAATTTCAGTTTGTTATTACATTTTCTTTAACGAACTAAGTTGTTTTTACTATTTTATAAAACTTTCCATATAGTGCATGTGTATTGTTGATTTATATAGAGTTGAGTATCCAGAGTGGAGTACCCAGAGTCGAATATCATATCTTTGAGTTGAGTATCTAATCTCTGAGTTGAGTATCTTATCCTTGAATACTTCTGAGTTGAGTAAGTTTGAAAAGAGGTAAGTATGTCTCCTTTTTAGCAAGTTTCAAGCTTATGTTTATGTTTTAGAATTCTCCTTACATGCTTGTACATTCCACGTACTGAGCCATTTGGCCTGCATCTTTCCATGATGTAGACACAAGTATTCAGGATCATCAACATGAGATTCATTGATATATCTGGGAGTTCGAGTTAGATATGGTGAGCCTCCTTGTTTCTGAAGGTTTTCATTTACTTTTCAGTTTAGTCATGATGTCGTGGGTCTTGTCCCGACTTCCATCTTTATCAGTTAGAGGCTTCATAGATAGTCAATATAGTCAATATAGTTGACAAGTATGTATTGTTTATTTATTTATTTTATTAAATATTTTAAAGACTTAAGTTGTCTATTTTATGGCAAGTTGAATATATTATTTTTATTCTAAGTTGTTCATTTGAGTTAATGTTTTACAAAGTTGAGTTTATTGAATTTTATTTCAGTTTTAAGCTTTTGCATGCTTAAGTTAGTCTTCCGCTTGTAGTCAGCCAGGATGAGGGTTCGCTTGGGGACCAACAATGGTTCTTGAGTGTTGGCCATGTCCAGGGTGTAGACTCGGGTCGTGAAAAACTTGGTATCAGAGCACAGAGTTCAAGTGTCCTAGGGTGTCTTTGAAGCCGTGTCGATAGGATCTTGTTTATGATTGTGAGGGCCCTACTTCTATAAACGAGAGACTACAGACATTTAAGAAAATTTTCCCTTCTTTCATACTCTTAATCTTGTAATAGAGCTATCTCATAAAGATTTTATTCCTACTCATGCATTTCTCAGATTCATTCATTCGACTACCCATCATACTAAAGGTAGTTGAACAGAAAAGTCAGTCCTTAGTCGAGAACCATTCTTAATAAAATCTTGGGAAAGTCATGAGACTCCATAGGGGCTTGAGAGAAGCCCATGAGTGAGCTCAGTGTTGAGTTTTAAAGTAATGCCTTCATATTCATATGAATCATGCATTTGAGCTAAAAATGAGTTGTACTCTCTTCTCTAAGCCTTGTTTCACCTGAGATCCTTATGAGAAAGTATGTTTAGAGCTTGGGAAGTATTTTCACCCGAAAAGGTAGCATGAGCTACGAGATCATGAGCAGTAGTAGTGACAGAGCCCATAGTTAGAGGAAAGTATGCAGAAGTTTAGTAATCCTAGAAATGGAAATAGTGATGAGGCAAGCTACGTTATTATAGTCATGCACCTAGTAAGTTATTAATGAAGAGTTTTCCCTTATGGTTAGACTAAGAAGTGATGAGTAGTGAAGATTCCATCATAGGAGGTTGAGTGTGTTGTAGCTAAACAGAAGTTGGTGATGAAGTGTCATTGTGTAGGAAATGACCAAGTGTAAATGTTGAATAGAAAAGCAAAAGTATTCATAAAGTGATAGATCTAAGATAGGATTATGATTTGTTTGAGAGGGTTATGATGACCATAAGGTTATAGAACTGATAAAGTTATAAAGTATAGTATAGTAGGTGAGCAATCGTATTGATATTCAGGTTTAGTAATAAACAACTTGAATTTGAGAAGGATGTCATGATCAAAAGATTGGCAACATGAGGGTGATGATGTTAGTCTTGAGGTTTGATCTAGAAGACTTGAGGAATTGAGATGTTAGCTGGAATAGATATGAGTGGTAAAAGTGGTAGACCCTAACCTTTAGATAAGGGCAGTGAAGTGTGGCTAAGTCACAAGAGTAATAAGAGAGTTAAGAGGTGTACCGAGAGGGTATGTAACTAGAAGAGGTTAAGGGAAACACCTTAGAAAGAGTTCTTAGTACGGCTTATGGAGAGTTTGGTAGGCTTGAGATAAACTTCTCCCAAGTGTTAGATTAAAGAAGAGGTAGACTATTTAGAGATGATGGAATATGTCCATAGCTTTCAAGTGTTAGATTTAGACCAAGGGGAAGATGACAAGATGAGAAATTGAGTCAATTGTTTGATATTAAGATGGTAATGAATCCAAAGAGTTTGAGGGATATCTTTTTAGAGGTCCTTTTTGTAATGGAGTGATGTTAAAAAGAGGAGGTTGATGTTCTTATCATGTAGTGATGGTGTGATAATTCCATCTAAGGTTATTAACAATGAGGAAGAAGAGGATTAGATTTTTATAAGAGAAATAGTTAAATGAGTGCCCTTAGTTGGATCTGAAGGAGTTTCTTAGTAGGAGTTCATGGAGCTGTTCGAGTACTAAGCTTGAATGTGGTGGTAAAGAGTAATAGTTTTGGGATGAGATTCCTTATAGATAGGTATAGAACCCGAACCTAAGGATTTGGGTTAAGCTTGAATATAGTAAGAGCATAGCATTATATGCACACCTTAGTAAAAGTAACCCAGTCCAGTCATCATTCAAGGATGAATGATCCCAAGGGGGAGATATTTAACTCCCTAGAAAATTTTTGAGCTAAGACTTGAACCGTTCTTCGTTGTGAATAAGATTTTACTAAGGAATTTAAAATTTCTTAAGTATTAAGGTCAGGTCACTAGATGTAGCACCTTGAGTTTCAAAAAGAACTAAATTGGAAATTGCAAAAATCTGAAATTTTGCAAGTTAAGTTAAGTATGAGTTTTGGGTTGACTTCAAACGACCATAACTCCTAGATCAGGATGAGTTAGGTGTGCTACTAGATACCGTAGGAAATATCTTTGAATTATATTTCCAACTCCACCAAGTTTTCTCAGTTTTGAGTTCGTATGAGGGAGATATGTGCATTCGAAGTTGGGCAGTCTAGATAAGGAAAGTCAAAACAGGATTTGTATTTAAAAATATTAAAATCATAATAATTACAAAAAGAAAAAAAAGAATTTAAAGAAAATCAAATCCTTTCCTCTTCTTCTTCAGGCCCACCCACCCTTATTCTCTTCTTCATCATCCCCACTCAGCCCTATTCTCTTCTTCTTCTTCAGCCTCATCCCACCTCTACTCTCTCTCGTTCAGCTCTTAGAATCACATCCAACAGTGGTTAGAACAGCTCCCAAAATCTTCTTTCTTATTTAGTTCACTCACCCACCTATTCACCACTCTTTTTTGTTTCTCAGTGGTTTAACCCTACACTGCATTCTACTTTCTTCTTCTTTGAGGATGACGAACACCTTTCTTACTATCATTATCAAAAAAAATTTAAAAATTCTTTGCCGGAAAATATATTACCGGTGAACTCATTCGCTATTTTAATATACTTAATTTTTCAAGATATATTATTTCAAATAGAACTCTAACATGTGCAAGGTCGAAATTTGCAATCTATCATATTATAACAATTTTTAAAAAATTATCAACAAATCTCAAAAAAAACATAGTAACTAATGATTTTTTGTCTTTGAAGTATTTTTTGGGTGTAAAGAAAATGAAAAAGGGTGAGAGTAGGAGGAGATTTATTCTTTTTAGAAGGGGTACCAACTGGGCATTGGGCATGAGTACCAAGAAGACATTGAAGTGAAGAATGGGGGAAGAAAGGGCAATGTATGTGTGTGTGTGAGAGAGAGAAAATTACATTTATTTTCTTTGTATATTATTTATTTTTTGATTTTAATTTATGATGTGTCATTGGAAATAAATAAATAATTATGATGTGTCATTAAAAAATGACGTGGAAATTCAGGTGTAGTAGGTTGAGTTATGCACTAACTAATTGGATGAAAAAAGGGTTTAATATTGTGTTTCATTGAGTTTAAGAGTTCATTTGACACAATGATAAGTAGGAGGGTCCAACTAACAAACGGAGCCAAGTATAGGGATCTCCTGGGTCATTCCGCCTTTATAATATAAAGCTAGCTATAGATAAGGTGACGTGACACCTCTCTATGGCCTCCAATTAATTTTATCTTTTTCCTTTTTTTTTAAATTTTTTCTCATTTTAAAATTAATTGTGAAATGTAAAAATAAAAACTTCACTCTTATAATCTTTAGTTACAGCTCTTAAATATACTTTCTCCTCCTTCCCCTATAGTGCATTTCTTAGTTATTGTTATATTTTTGGAGTTCTTACTTTTAATATAATATAAATAAATATTTATATAAAATATAAAAGATATACTACACTGGATGTTTTTAGTTGGAGTATTATATTAATTTAACATTAAAGCTATGGAGTGTTCAAATTCCACTGAAAGATTCTCAACTTCTATAAATAACATTTGAGTTTTTAAGAAGAGAAGAACATAAAACTTAAAAAAACTCGTAGTTTAGAAATGTGAGGATACCCCACCATGTATAGTTAACAAAAGGTGGTATGGATATGTGTTTATTGTGCTTTATCATAAAAGTCACAACCCTTCAAAAAAGTCACAGTCTTTCAAAAAGGTCAGAACTCATCGCGAAGTCACAATAATTTGAAAAAGTCGTAACCATTCAATGCAAAAATGTGCGAGTTAAAACAATATTTTACTTTTAAAAAAATCAATTTAACAAAGTTAAAAAATAAGATCCATCTTCTTCATGCCTCACTCACCCACTCACCCACGACTTTCTTCTTCTCCACCAGCCCTCTCTCCTCTACCCCTCACCACAACCCTCAACTTTCTTGTTTCTACAGCCCCACATTCACTCTTCTCCGCCTCTTCTTCTTCTTATTTTTTTATACAAATCAGTAGCCTCAACTTCTTCTAAAATTTTCGTTTTTTAGGTTTGAAAAATATTAGCATCATTATTTTATTAGATGATTTCAACGAGGAGATGCGGATAACGTGAAGGATGATTGTGACTATTGAAAATTTTAAAACTCCATTGATAAGCTTGAAAAAGCTTAAAAAATAATAAATGGATCTTGTGAATTTGTAAAATTAATTAAAAATTTTGATTGGGGTTCATTGAGTTTGTGTTGGTGAACTTGTAGTTGAATTTACATGTTAAATCGAGAAGAATTTGATCTAATGGGTATGAATGTAGTGTTCAATTTGTGACTATTTGAAAAGTTAATAAATTAAAAAATTGATCTTTTTGATTTATTTATTTTTAGCACTTAATTTGGTACGTGACACTAAAAAATAATGTGGAATTCTACGTGTAATCGTGTCCATTAGACGCACACTGATTGAAGGTGAAAAGGGCATAAAAAGGTGTATTCTGATGGGTTTAAGGGTCTAGTTGGCAAAGTGATGAATATGAGGGTTCAACTAACAAACGGAGTCAAGTACAGAAGAAGACTTTTAATTTAAGGTTACGTAGACTATAGAAAAATATCTTTTAACTTTGTGGTCATAAGCATGTAACATGAAGTGTTAGAATTAAAGAATTGCCCCCCACCCCCACCCCCCACCCCCAAAAAAAAAAATATATTCTATGTTAAACAGAATAAAAATAAAAGTACAACAAATAAATTGGAAATGGAGGAGTACTTATAAAATGTAGTTTGGACTCTTCTAACAAGTTTTTGATCAAATTCTTTTTGTCCGATAGTTTAAGACTTTTCATAGCTTGAACACCAAGTTGTAGTTTGTGCAATAGAAAATCATTGGACTTCTTGTCAAGTAGAAGTTGTTGCAAAAGTATATTTATGCCAATGAAAATGAGTACAAATTAATTATCTAGATAGTCTTCTCGTTTGAAGTTGAATTGTTTCATATTCCTTGTTGCATCAGTTTTTGTTGATCTATCATATTTAGAGGCAAAAAATATTGTAATTGCATAATTGAATAATTCTCACAATATTCCTTGTTTTAAGAAGAAGAAGAGTAAAAACTTATAAAATTCGTAGCTTATAAAGTGTGAGAAAATTCATCTATTTATTATGAAAAGTTGTTTATCGTGCCTTATAAGATAAGTCGCAACCCTTTAGGAAAAGATCACAACCATTAGAAAATGTCACAAATTATAGAAAAAGTCACAATACTTTACAAATGTCACAATCCTTTGGGGCATGTACTATCCGTCGATGTGAAAAAGTGTCATCTTTTAATATAATATAGAATAAGTAAATAAATAAAATATATAATATAGAAAATATACTAAATTTAGTGTTTTAAGTTGGGATATTATAGTAAATTAACATTCAAGTTAGGGAGTTCATGCTTTTAAGATAGTATAGATAGTATATAAGTGTGTGTGTGTGTGTGTGTATATATATATATATATATATATTTGTGTGTGTGTGTAACTTTACCACAATGAAATCAAGGAAGATAAAAAAAAATTGAGAAAAAAATAAATCAAGGTATAACTTTTATTTAATTTATTCGTTACAACAGCAGTAGAAAGAGAAATAATGAGTAAATTAAAAAAGAATTTCCACTCTTTCATTCTTCATTTTTCCCCATCTCCTTGTGGAGGTGATTCCCCACGTCATTGGTCTAATTCAAGGCTTGAGATTATTCAATTTTCCTGTAAAATAGAACACACAAAAAATTAGACATAGTTTAAATTTTATTTCAAGTAGACTACTTAATAATCATATGCTCCTCCATTCCCAGGAGCTCCGATTTAGTAGATTGTAGTAATTGGGTGAGACATTTAGAAAACAAACGGATGGTAAAGTAATCTAATTCAACTTTGAAAAATTAGTCAAATTGAATTTTGAAAAATGCAAGATGACAACAAAAATGGACGGAGGGAGTATCATATTATTAAAAATATTTTTCTAAAGAGTTCCACGAAGATGCACAAAAAATTTTTAAAACTAATAATATGTACCTTTAAAATCCAGATAATCACATTCGACCTGACATCTCATTCTACATATGGATTCAGTACATTCCTTGGTACATTCGTCGTAGCAGCCCTTGAAAAGTTCAGCCGTGGAGATGTGCACAATTGACAACACAACTATGCACATAAGAAATACAATTACAAGCTTATTTGCCTCCATTTTTTCAAAGGTTATTTTTTATATTTTTATTTATAGATTTTGCTTGTTTTTTCGGACTGGTTTACTTTATTAGCCTTGAATGATGTTAAACATAATAAGATCTCTGTTATTTTTACACAATTTTTCAACCCTTGAGATTGGAGGATATACCTTTAAGTAAGGTGAAGTTCTTGGATTTCCTTGTATTTTGGAAACTATAATTAAGGTTTAATTTGCAAACTAATGAGTAATCAGACTTGTGATCCCAAAATTTGGAAAAAACAAGTGTAGCACATTCCATACACTATTCTTTGGTCACTATTCAAATACTTCTTTCTTTTCTTACTTGTCCCTTTATATAAAAAAAAGGTTCTACTTATTCATTTTAACAAATCAAAATAAATTTATTATTATTTTTTAAGATTATCATTATCATGTGTAACATCTCGGTTTAAAAAAGGGAGAAAATTTCAGTTTTTCACAAACTTGGTACAAGCACAGACGACACCACTCACGATCCTTAGGTCGGACGGCGGTCCGTTGGTGGTGGCGTGGTTTCCCATTTAGATTTTTTATTAAAAATGTCAAGTTCTAGTAACAATCCGTCATTCAATGCATGAGCCGTAGACAGGTCTCGTAGGTGAGTCCTAGAGAGATTTTTAAGCCAAGAGTTGGGACCTACTGTCGTGTTTCACGGTCTGTATATGAACCCATAGGCCGTAGGTATGGTCAGTCGTTGGGGTTCCACAATTAGTGGCCTCTGATCACAACCATAACCAACTAGGACGGTCTGTGGTCGGACCAGCGAACCGTGGGTTGGGGCGTGAGTGAGGTCGGCAGTTATTTTCCTTAAGGGATTTTGGGTCTTTTCCTATTTATTCTAGTCTAATACTATGTCTTTTTAACCTTCACCTAAAGCCCTATATAAGTGTTTTTACCCCCAAATTTTCTCAATTGAAATCATTCTCCCAAATTTCTAAAAGAAGAACAAGTCTTCCTCTCCAAAATATTTTTCTCTGTAGAAAGCTTGAAGAAGACGGAGTCGACTTAGGGTTTCAAGTCAAGCCTCCAATTCCACCATTGAAGGCAAGCTTTGGGTATTGAGGTATGATAGTTTTCATCCATGGAGTTCCTAATTCTCAATTTACAAAGTTTGAAATCCCCAATTTAGTTAGGGTTTTTTTTCTTCCATGTCATGGATTCCTTTAAATATTGATTTATTTGATTTGTTTATGAATTAATATGTATGAATTGAGTTATAATTCATGATTTTAAGATGAATCCCCATAAATCCATGCTTCACCCATCTTTTCTAGATATTGATGATTGAAAGTGAGTTTTGAACTATGAAAAGTGATTTATGGAATTATGCATGTTCTTATGAAATTGATGAGATATGATGTAAATGGCTTTGAGAATGAAGCATATATGTTGTTGTTATGGTTCATTGTTGTGAAAGGTTTTCTCACATTAAGGATTCTAAGGTTGAAAGGTCTTCTCACCTTAAATGAATCAAAGTTAAGGAGCTGTTCTAAGAGTGAGGAAAGCGGTGATTACCCATGCTCTCTAATAGTGAAAATACTTACAAGATAACAAAAAATACAAGATTACAATTGAAAATAATAATGAAGAAATAAATCTCTTCTGGCTGAGGCGCGGATATCTCGCTCTCTTTAAGGAGATTCAAGCCCACTACAACAAATGTTTGTCACTGGTCCAGCAGTAGTCCTCTTGACTTGTCCCCTCCAGGATACAACAGCCTTCACAAAGTATAAATCAAAAACTCTGGACAAGAGCTGCGTTCAAAGCTCCACAAAAAAGAACACCTCCTTTCAACTAATAAGAACTCCCTTTTTGACAAACTTTATGCTCTCTATATTTTTCTTGTGTGTTGTATGTACCTTCCAAACCAAATGAAGACCACCACTATTTATACTAGAAGAAGTCTTCCTAGCAATGAATAGGAAGATAATAGTGTAGTAAATAGTTAAGATAATAGTCTTAGGAGTTACACAGGTTACAAGAATAATGGAGGAATAATTTGGAGAAGTAATTGTAAGGGTAACAAATGCAAAATTGCCCAAGATGTTGACCACAACGTTCACTGGAACGTTATAGGATATATGACATATGCCAATGAAGCCAAGAATAATTGGCATTAACATGACCAGAAAAATGGTTAGGTAGCGTTAAGTCACAAATAAAAAAGCTACTTTTATATAAAATATATTAAAATGCTTAATAACCAACAATCTCCCACTCATTTTAATATTAGACAAGAGAGTATACCAGCTGAAGGAAGTCTACTATGCATAATGAAGGTGTGCTCTGCATTGAACCTCCACTTAGTGAAACAGTAACTTTTACTCCAGAGTCGTAGTGGTCTCAGACTTGAACTCTGACTGCTTAAGGGAAATAAAATATCACTGCTCACATATAATAATCAAGGTGTTGACATGAGCTTTAAAAGCCAACACTTTATGGTCATGTGCTATCCCAATTTCATGAGTGCATTTGAGAATAAGCCTAACTCTCATAGGAAGCGACCTACTTCCACACATCACATAGGTGAAATCTGTCGAGAGTGCTCCTGTAAACTTAACACTTCACCCATACGGGCTACAGATATTCATTAAGAGTTTTATCAACTCAACCTTCACAAACTACAAGAAACAATGCACTCACATCATAGGGAGGGAATAAAAATATAGTGCATTTTTCACGACCAGTCATCATATGATTAGTTTTTCCCTTTGAACCTGGTTATAGGATCTCTAGTCCCTTGGTTGGGTTTCCTTATATATGACTCAAGGATTTATAGGCTTCAATCTCATCCCCCTTGATGTGCTCCAGACCTTCTCTCTCGTTAAGACCTTAGTAAGAGGATCTGCAAGATTATCACAAGATTTGACATAATCAACATCAATGGTATCATTTGTCAAATACGATCTTACATTACTGTGTTTCCACCTTATAGGTCTGGATTTACTGTTGTAATAACGGTTTTGAACTCTACCAATCACAGTGGTGCTATCATAATGTATTAAAATATGAGGAATTGGTTTTTCAAAATAAGGTATTTGAAATAGTAAATCTCTTAACCAATTTGGTTCCTCACTAGCTGAGGCTAAAGCAATTAGTTCAGCCTCCATGGTAGAGTTAGCAATTATAATTTGCTTTTTTGATCTCCAACAAATAGCACCACCACCTAAAGTAAAGACATAACCAGTGGTAGAACACGAATCGCCTGATAAAGTGTTCCAATCTGCATTACAAAAGCCTTCAAGTACAACATGATATTTTTTACAGAACAAACCACATTTTTTCGTTCCAATTAAATATCCATAACTCTTGTTACAATATACCAATGTTCATTACCTGGCATGCTTGTAAACCTACCAAGTACTCCTACTGCATATGCAATATCAGGCCTAGTGCAATCAGTCACATATCTCAAACTTTCTATTATGCTAGCATATTCCTTTTGATTTATTACATCACTTTCACTTTCAACAGAAAATAAGTGAACACTTGAATCAAAAGGAGTAGCAACATGCTTGCAATCAAGAAAGTTATATTTTTTTTAAAATTTTCTCAACATAATGTGGCTGGTCAAGAAAAATTCCATCACATGTTCTTGTTATTATTATTCCAAGAATAAAATTTGCCTCACTAAGATCTTTCATATCAAAATGGCTTCTAAGAATAGTTTTAGCTTTATCAATAACATTCATGTTAGAGCCAAAGATCAATAAATTATCAACATATAGGCAAACAATCACATATGAATTATTCCAAGACTTATGATATAAGCACTTATCACACTCATTTGTTTTAAAACCATTTTCAATCATGCAGGAATCAAATTTTTCATGTCATTGCTTTGGTGCATGTTTCAAGCCATATAGGAATTTAGTAAGGTTGGTTACACACTTTGGTTTCTTGGCCTGCTTCAACAAAAGACTCGGGTTGTTCCATATAAATTTCCTCATTTAAGTCTCCATTTAAAAAAGCAGTTTTTACATCCATTTGATGAATTTGTAAATAAAAAATTGCAACCATAGCAATTAAAAGTCTTATGGATGTAATTCTTGTTACCGGTGAAAAAATATCAAAAATTCTAGGCCTTCTAGTTGTTTAAAACTTTTTGCAACTAGTCTAGCCTTATATTTATCGATAGATCCATCCGGTTTCAATTTTTTTCGTAAGACCCATTTGCAACAAATAGTTTTACAACCCTGTGGTAAATCAACTAACTTCCAAGTTCAGTTAACATTTCATCATTTATAGCCTCTTTCCAAAATATAGAATAATGTGAAGATAATGCTTTTTTCAAAGTGAGAGGTTCATCTCCAACATTAAACACATAGAAATCAGGACCAAAATCTTTTTCTACTCTAGTTCTTTTACTTCTTCTCAACTCAAAATCATCAATTTCTTTATTTTTTAAAGTAGAAGTAGAAGAACTAGGTAGTGACAAAATATTTTGTTCAATCCTTTGACCTCCACTATTTTTAGAATCAAAAGGGAATTTATTTTCATGAAAAATAGCATCACCCGATTCTATCACAATATTATCTTTAAGATTAAAAAATCTATAGGCTGTACTATTTGAAGCATAACCAAGAAAAACACAAGTAGTAACTTTCTTACCCAATTTTGTGATCTTGGGATTCATTAGCCTCACAAAGGCTAGACAACCCCAAACTCTGAGATATCCCAAACTTGGCTTGTAACCTTTCCACAATTCAAAATGTGTCAATTTATACTTTTTATGAGGTACACGATTCAACACATAACAAGCAATTAAAATAGCTTCACCCTAAAAATTTAAAGGTGCATATGACTCAATAAGCATGACATTAGTCAATTCAACCAAAGTTCTAGTTTTCCTTTCCGCTACTCCATTAGATGAAGGAGAGTAAGGAGGAGTAGTTTCATGAATTATTCTCAATAATCTAACAAAAGAATTAAACTCATTTGACTCATATTCACGACCTCTAGCACTTCTAATTCTTTTTATTTTTCTTCCAAACTGATTTTCAACCTCATGGAGATAAGTTTTGAAATTTTCAAAAGCATCACTTTTATTTTTCATCAAGTAAACATATGTAAACTTAGAAAAATCATCAATGAAAGTGATAAAATATCTATTACCTCCACGAGTTAAAATTTCACCAAGTTTACAAATATTAGTATGAACTAATTCTAACAAATCAGTTTTCTTTCAACTTGAAAATGAGACCTTTTAGTGATTTTGGCTTTACTAAAAGCCTCACATTTTTCAAAAAAAAATTTAATCATTGGGATTAATCCTAAACTACTCATGATTCCAACATAACGATCATTAATATGACACAAACGAGCATCCAAAAATTAGTAGAAGAAAGCATATAAATAGAAGTAGAAACTTTATTCATTTCAACATTCAGTTTGAACATCCCATCACAAGCATACCCCTTTCCCACAAAAATACCCTTCTTCACAATTACATATTGATCATATTCAATAATCTGTTTAAAGCCTGCTTTATAAGAAGAAACTAGACATCAAATTTTTCCTCATAGAAGGAGTATAAAGTACATCTTTCAAAGTTAATACCCTTCCAGAAGTAAAACACAATTCAACATCTCCCGTTCCAAGCACTTGAGTAGTATGTGAATCACCAAGCATGATGGTTTCGGACTCCTCAAAATGAGTATATTTTTTAAACCAGTCTGTCATAACAGACATAACTGTTTGCACCAGAATCAGCCCACCATCCATCAACATTCTCAACCATGTTTATGTCGGTAATCACCGCCACAACAGGTTCTTCGGTAACATTTGCCTGATGGTTAGGACATTTTTGAAATTTGCAAAATTGAGTAATATGCTCACTCTTGCCACAAACAAAGCACGGTCCTTATCTTGAACTTGTTGATTTTATGCTTGGTTATTTTCACCATTATTTTTCTTGGTAGGTCTACCATTATTTTTCTTGAACTTTTTCTTCTTAGGCTTCAAAGAAGCATTTTTGTGAGTTTCAGAAGTAGCATTATTTGAAGTAATTAAATTTACCTTCATTGTGATGTTGTTCTCTTCTGTTGCTAAGAGTGCATCTTTGCCTCTTGCCTCTTCTTCCATGCGGATTTTCATTATCAATGTTTCAAGGGAGGTTTCCTTTTGTTTGTGGCGCATAGTTTTTTGAAATTCCTTCCAAGAAGGTGGAAGTTTATCTACTATGCCACAAACAATAAGATTGTCTCCAATTTTTACCTCTTCGGACCTAAGCTCTCAAACAATCATTATAAAAATCTTGAGCTTGGTCTACCACTGATTTGTTGTCCACCATTTGAAAACGAAAAAATCTACTAGCCGCATATTTTTTCGCTCCTGCCTCCTCGGTATCATACTTAACTCTGCAATGCTTTCCAAATTTTCTTTGCACTAGAGTAAGTTCTATCATAATAATCATAAAAATTATTAGATAGACAATAAAGAAGATAATACCAACACTTAAAGGAATCACCATCGCACTTTTCCACTTTCTCATGATGAGAAATAAGTTCATCATCATCCATGGAGGTGTCATCCACTTTATTAAGATTCTTCTCAGTTAACACATAAGAAACATTGAGAAGACTTAAGTAGAAAAGTACTTTACCCTTCCATCTTTTGAAATGGTTACCATTGAACCGAAATGACTTGTTAAGGTCTCCCATCTTGACATCAGCGGTTTTTTCAATTGTAGTCATTTTGAATCTCTTTAAAATTAATAGTGAAAATACTTACAAGATAACAAAAAATACAAGATTACAATTGAAAATAACAATGAAGAAAGAGATCTCTTCAGACTGAGGCGCAGATATCTCGCTCTCTTTAAGGAGATTCAAGCCCACTACAGCAATTTGTTTTTCACTGGTCCAGCAGTAGTCCTCTTGACTTGTCCCATCCAGGATGCAACAGCCTTCACAAAGTATAACTCAACAACTCTGGACAAGAGTTGAGTCCAAAGCTCCACAAAAAAGAATACCTCCCTTCAACTAATAAGAACTCTCTTTTTGACAAACTTTATGCTCTCTATATTTTTCTTGTGTGTTGTATGTACCTTCCAAACCAAATGAAGACCACCACTATTTATGCTAGAAGAAGTCTTCCTAGCAATGAATAGGAAGATAATGATGTAGTAAATGTTGGGTTATGAAGGGTGAGATTCGGGCGTCATGCGGAAACTTACAATTTGCAAATCATATAGTTGATAAATCAGATAACAAAAAAGCTTATATTAAAAATAAAAATATTATTATATCAAAACTAATATAAAAAAAAACATTGAAACTTTAGAGAGAATAAATCTCCCCATAAACAAGACTCTTAAACGACTACATTGTGGATGTTATTGTGTTTTTTGTTAGAAGAACAAACCTATATTTATAGAGTCCTAAAACCTTTTCTTATTAGAAAAGGACTCTAGCTAATCTAAAACTCTTTTCCTAGAAGGAAAGAATAAACCAAATATGAAAGAATATTATATTTTCCTTTGAGAAAAAGTAAAAACATTTATGGTAATGTTTTGTCTTTTCTTTAAGAAAAATTAATTCTTAAATTATGGTAAGAAAATCAGGGCAAAACCCTAACAAATCTCCCCTTTTGGCTGGATTTTCTTGACAAAGCTTGATCTGTATTCTTCATTGCATGATAATCTTGTTCTTCACAAAATCTTCATCATTGTTGCTTGCCATGATTAAAAATAAAGTTTTAAATATATGGGTTAAAAGTGGGTTAAAAATATTTTATTTTTATTCTTAAAAATTGCAGCAACAGGAATGTTGAAAATATGGTTGAAACTTCTTCTCCACATGTAGCTTGACAAAAAATCTTCATTATCATCAAATTGATTATAAATTGATTTGAAACCATCTTGAGCCTGTCTTCAACCACGTTGAACCATAGGACCGCTGGATCTTTGAACCATGCATTCTGATACCACTTGAACCTTTCTTCAATCTTATTGAACCATAAGACTATGGGATCGTTGGACCATGTGCTCTGATACCACTTGTTGGGTTATGAAGGGTGAGATTCGGGCGTCATGCGGAAACTTACAATTTGCAAATCATATAGTTGATAAATCAGATAACAAAAAAGCTTATACTAAAAATAAAAATATTATTATATCAAAACTAATATAAAAAAAAAAACATTGAAACTTTAGAGAGAATAAATCTCCCCATAAACAAGACTCTTAAACGACTACATTGTGGATGTTATTGTGTTTTTTGTTAGAAGAAACAAACCTATATTTATAGAGTCCTAAAACCTTTTCTTATTAGAAAAGGACTCTAGCTAA
Source organism: Solanum bulbocastanum (assembly GCA_037074985.1). Classification (NCBI taxonomy): domain Eukaryota; kingdom Viridiplantae; phylum Streptophyta; class Magnoliopsida; order Solanales; family Solanaceae; genus Solanum; species Solanum bulbocastanum. The sequence goes on from CM073608.1 coordinate 36,731,076, forward strand.
TCTAAAACTCTTTTCCTAGAAGGAAAGAATAAACCAAATATGAAAGAATATTATATTTTCCTTTGAGAAAAAGTAAAAACATTTATGGTAATGTTTTGTCTTTTCTTTAAGAAAAATTAATTCTTAAATTATGGTAAGAAAATCAGGGCAAAACCCTAACAGTAAATAGTGAAGATAATGGTCTTAGAAGTTATATAGGTTACAAGAATAATGGAGGAATAATTTGGAGAAGTAATTGTGTGGGTAACAAATGCACCAACGGGCAAATGCAAAACTGCCCAAGATGTTGACCACAACGTTCACTGGAACGTTATAGGACATATGCCAATGAAGCCAAGAATAATTGGCATTAACATGACCAGAAAAATAGTTAGGCAGCATTAAGTCACAAATAAAAAGCTACTTTAATATAAAATATATTAAAATGCTTAATAACGAACAATCTCTAATCAAAAGACAGGAGGTGATTGCCCATGTCATATGATATAAGGACAAGAGGCGATAACCTAAGTCCTTTAAAAGAAAAGATGAATAAGACTAATGAATATTTCGTATGAGTTGTGTTTAGCACCGAGTGGACAAGTGACAATTACCCATGTCCCATAAACTATGTGCCACCATAAAAGAATTAAGGAAAAAATAACTCAAAAGTATTTTATGCATTACAACAGCAGTAGAAAGAGAAATAATGAGTAAATTAAAAAAGAATTTCCACTCTTTTATTCTTCATTTTTCCCCATCTCCTTGTGGAAGTGATTCCCCACGTCATTGGTCTAATTCAAGGCTTGAGATTATTCAATGTGCCTGTAAAATAGAACACACAAAAAAATAAGATATTGTTTGAATTTTATTTCAAGTAGACTAATTAATAAACAAATGCTCCTCCATTCCGAAATATAACCTAAATTATGTTTTTATACCTACCCCAGGAGTTCCCATTTCGAAAACAAAAGAAGTGTAAACATAGTTTAGATAAATGCTATTGAATATTCTTCTAAAGATCTCCACGAAGATGCACAAAAAATCTAAAAGACTAATAATATGAACAAGACGCGTACCTTTGAACTTCATATAATAATCACATTCGATCTGACATCTCCTTTCATTTAGGCCATAGCCAGTTTCATTACATACCTTGACACACAGGTCGTAGCAGCCATCGATAAGTTCAGCCGTGGAGATGTGCACAACTGACAACACAATCATGCACATTAAAAATACTGTTACAAGCTTATTTGCCTCAATTTTTTTATGAAGGTTAATTTTTATATTTTTATTTATAGATTTTGCTTGTTTTTTCGGACTTGTTTACTTTATTAGCCTTGAATGATGTTAAACATAATGAGATCTCTTTTATATTTATTTATACAAGTTTTCAACTTTGTGGATTTCCTTGTATTTTGGAAACTATAATTAAGGTTTAATTTGCAAATTAATGAGTCATGAGACATGTGATCCCAAAAATTGAAAAAACAAGTGTGCCACATTCTATACACTATTCTTTGGTCACTATTCAAATACTTCTTTCATTTCTTACTTGTCCCTTATATATATAAAAAAAACGTTCTATTTATTAATTTGAATAAATCAAAATAAATTTATTATTATTTTTTAAGATTATCATTATCATTAAACATCTACCTAAAATATTAAATTTTCAAAAAATAAATTAACAAAATAAACTCGTAATATATACTACTTTATTAAGAAAATGATAAGTCGATAACGTAAGAAGGAATATAAGGAGCAATAAATCTTGACCACCGAAAAAAATGTCTAGTAGGTAGACACCGCTTAAGTTAAAAATTTCTTTTTAATTTTAAAGTTAATATTCTTTTAAATCTTGTAGTATTAACTAGAGGAAATAAAATTCAAAGCATGGTGATTTTATATGATTAGTAGTTTCTCAAAACAAATATTGCTCCCTCCATTTCAAAAATATTTGAAATGTTTCTGTTTTACATGCTTCTTAAGTATCTAGAAAACTTATTTGCACTTCGCGCGAAATAAAAAATGGCACCACCCATTTGGTCATAAAAAGTTATAAATTAAATTTCTTTCTGAAAATTTACTTTATTTTAATATTAATTTGACCATGAAAATTCGAATTGAACTTTATTTATATTTTATTTTAAGCAAATAAAAAAAATTATGTATAAAAATAGCTTTTTGAAAGACCTTTGACTATATATTTGTCCACCCAGGTTATTTATATATTTAGTCTTTGCTACTCAAGAAATAATTAAATGAAAACATGATATCAAAAATTTTTCAAAAAAACACACTTTATTATATCACTCAAAAAAGAATATAAACTAAACAATCTTTCATCAATTTTCTACTCCTACTCACCACTCTAATATTTTGGGCCCATGAATCGAAGATATTTCATGAAATGTTGCTATTCATTTGAGTGTAGGATATAGCGATGTTCAAATTCTTTGATTAAGTTATGGAGTTTTTAAAATTTTCAAAACTCATAATACACAAAGTAAAACTATAATGGAAATAATATGTTCAATCTATTTGAGAAGTTTTAGAAAAGACAACCAAAAAAAAAATATACATGCTTCATTAACTTGGTATATAAGCTATTAATCCAAATTAGTAGAGGAATTGTATGGCGTATTAATAAAATAAATTGAATTGAATTATCATATTGAAAAAAATCAAAACAAACATCGAAAAACAGAGATGCTATAAAAATTCAAAAGACACTTCATAAGACCATTTATTACATTTTCTTAAACATAAATTTATGTTAACATATTTATTGAATTTCAATTAACATTACAAGTTCATATGAGTTACAATGTGAGCAATTTATTTCACAATTAACGTGTTAAATGAAAGAAGGGTGCAAATAATATTTTATTTCATAAAGAGGTATCATATCATCTTGTCTATTCCTCTCTATATAAAATTATGTGGTAACTTAAAAATATATAAAAATTGTCAATGCATGTATTTGACATTATTAATTCATTAAGAATGTGTTGTCATAACCATTCTAATACAAGCCAAGCTTTAAGATGATGACGGTTTGGATGGTGATAAAATTGTCATTAATTTTGTCTTGACAATTATTTTTTCTTCCTGAAATCATTCGTCTTTTGATCTTTTTTGTATTGTTAGGTTTTTTCCTTCCTCTTTTTGAAAATCAAATGAAAAAATTAAGTTCTTTTATTGAAAAAAAAATGTTTTTAAGTCCTATGAATGAACACATGGAAAATAATGAAGAATTTTTTTAGAAAAAGACGTTATGAGTTTAATACAATATAAATTTATATCACTCATATCTTTTGATGAAAATTTATAAAGTCAAAAGAATTGATGGAAAATAATTATAAATCATGAAAAATTACAAAGAAATTATTTAAGAAAAAAAAAATAAAGACAAAGGAAGAACATACAAAAGCTATTGCATGATGAAAACTCACACTTCAATGTCTCAATTCAACATAGGTAACAATCACCTATTCAAAGTTATGGCAGTCGGAAGTATAAATACATATCAAAATCTTAAATCAAAAGTATAAAATAATTGTGCATTTATATTGAATAAAAGAAAAAAAAAAGGCAAAGAATAAAATGTTTTTTATACCTTAGTGTAGGTTTACTTTTTCTGTCCATCGCATTGGACATGAAGATAATTTAAATCATTATCAATTTTTTCTTCAACTAAATGAATCAAAGACAAACTGACAAAAGAAAATTACTTGAAAAGTATTATATTTTTGAAACTCCGAGACATTTTTCACACTATTGCATATTTATACTACTTATAAAACAACCAAAAAAGAAAGAAGTGGGCAAATTATTACCTTAAAAATGCAGCTTCATAACCAAAATAATATTTAATAGCAGAAGTCTTCACGTAGATTTTTGTGTCTTTAAATTCGTTTGTAACAAATCTCATATTTATTGGGAGACAGAATTTTTATGGTAAATAATTACATTGAACAGTTACAAATTATTAATACATCTTTTCTAGTCTAAAAGGTAAATACAATTAGATGTGACTATTCAAGAATCAAAACATATTTCAAATTAAGCTAAAGAAGTAATAATATAAGTAAGAAAGTAGACAAAAAATGTAGAGAGATAATAGAAGAAATTTCTTATTCTTCCAAGTATATTCAAGTGTTTCTCAAATTTTCAAGTGCATAACATAATCCTCATGACCTTAATTTATATTGTTACACAAAGACATATAAAGAGATAACAATAAACATGACATTAATCCTTGAGAATGTGGGGAAGATTAAGGGGTGTGGAAGATAAAAGAGGAAGTGGTGGATGTGAGAGTTTATTACATATAATGGTGGAATTACATCTTAAAATTATGGACATCTACATTAATATAACATATTTACAAAAAACATTAATTATTCAATAATTATATAAATATTAACTAAACTAAAAATGAGGAAAAAACTAACAAATGCCCCAAAAAAAAAAAGGAAAAAGATAAATATGAATGAAGGTCATAGATATGTGCGACATCACCTTGTTTACATTTAGTTTTACTATATTTATAGATTAAAGAATCAAATAAATGGAGGAATAATAATTGTCATTTTCTTTTTTATATAAAAAAAAATACCCAAAAGGCGGCAAAAAAAATAAAAAATGATGAGACTTTTAGTTTTTCAAACTATGGGAATTGAGTGGAGTAGTAAATTTTTGGACATTCAATTTTGTACATTAAAGAATAAAATAAATGGAGGAGTAGTAATTGTCATTTTTCTTTTTTATATAATATAAAAAAATAAAAAATAAAAAAATATTTGGCATGTGAAGAGTCTTTAAAAATATATTTGACATGTGAAGAGTCTTTGATATACATAAAAGTTCCTTCATTAATATAATATTTACTTATAATAAATTAAATAATACTTTCACAATAAATTAATATTTTAAATATGAAAAAGGGGCCAAAAAAAGGAGAAGAAAGAAAAATGGGAATGGAGATCATAGAGAGGTGTCACATCACCTTCTCTATATTTCTCCTTTATATAGACATAAATTATGAGGAGTTTTTTTAATTTATTATTCTACCGTTATTTATTTCTAAAAAGTAATATTTCTTTATTAAATATTAACTCTATTGAAATGTTTGTATTCTTGAAGAATAGTTACTACTCAGGATAAAATGGAACAAATAATAATTTTATTTTAAACTTTTTAAAAATAAATATTTTGTTAAGTCATGTAAGATAATTTGAGAGAAAAGGAGTAATAAGTAGTTTTAGCACAATGAATACCATCACTGCGTGATTTTACTTTTCTTTTCACAAACCAAACAAAAAGGTGCTTGGTAAAGGAGGTTGTAGATACCTAATAGATGAAAATTTAGGTAATTGTTTAATGTACTGATGGTAAAGAAATTGCTCAGGTTAAATAAATAAACAAAGTCTCTACACACTTGGAATAACATAATCTTTCCTCTAGCATAATTGGATTTTAAGTAGAAACATTTATGACTAGTACCATTAATAACAAAAATAAGTAGAAGTTAATAAAGGCACCTAATTCCAACAAAGCACCTTCTAGGAAGGGTGTTTAGGAAATCAAGGTTAAAATGAGACTAATTACACAGTTAAATCATAGCACACACTCTATATATCTACCAACATCTCCTTTTGAAATCGAGTCCAGTGCTTCCTCTTAATGTGTAACACATCAGATTCAAAAAGGGAGAAAATTTCAGTTTTTCACAGATCTGGTGCCAGCACAGACAACACCATGCATGACCCGTAGGTGGGACGACGGTCCGTTGGTGGTGGCGTGGTGGGACATTTAGAGTTTTCTAAAAATGTCAAGTTCCACTACATTTTCAACCGTCCACCAGGACGATCCGTCTTTCAATGCATGAGCTGTAGATAGGTCTCGTAGGTGAGTCCCAGAGAGATTTTTAAGCCAAGAGTTGTGACCTACGATTGTGGTCCATGGTCTGTTGATGGACCCACGGGCTGTAGGTATGGTCCATCGTTGGGGTTCCACAATTGGTGGTCTCTGATCTCAACCACGACCAACCAGGATAGTCCGTGGTTTAACGGACCGTGGGTTGGGGCGTGAGTGAGGTACCCATCACCTAGAGCCCTATATAAGTGTTTTAACTCCCAAATTTCCCCAATTGAAATCATTCTCCCAAATTCCTAAAAGAAGAACACGTCTTCCTCTCTAAAATATTTCTCTCTCTAGAAAGCTTGAAGAAGGAGGAGTCGACCTAGGGTTTCAAGTCGAACCTCCAATTCCACCATTGAAGGCAAGCTTTTGGTATTGAGGTATGATAGTTTTCATCCATGAAGCCCTTTCCTCCATGGAGTTCCTAATTCTTCAATCTACAAAGTTAGAAATCCCCAATTGAGTTAGGGGTTTTTATCTTCCATGTCATGGGCTCCTTTAAATATTGATTTATTTGATTAATTTATGAATTGAGTTATAACCCATGATTTTAAGATAAATCCCCATGAACCCATACTTAACCTATGTTTTCTAGATATTGATGATTGAAAGTGGGTTTTGAACTATGAAAGGTAATTTATGGAATTATGCATGTTCTTATGAAATTTACAAGATATGATGTAAATGACTTTGAGAATGAAGCATATATGTTGTTGTAATGGTTAATTGTTGTGAAAGGTTTTCTCACATTAAGGATTCTAAGGTTGAAAGGTCTTTCACCTAAAATAAATCAAAGTTAAGGGGCAATTCTGAGAATGAGGCAAGAGGCGATTACTCATGCTCTCTAATCAAAAGACAAAAGGCGATTGGCCATGTCATATGACATAAGGACAAGAGGCGATTACATAAGTCCTTTAAAAGAAAACATGAATAAGACTAATGAATATTCCATGAAAGTTATGCTTAGCACCAAGTGGACAAGTGGTGATTACCCATGTCCTATAAACTATGTGGCACCAAGTCAATACCATCCTCCCATGTCTTCCATCAATCGATCAGTTGAAGTCCTGAGAAGATTTTTTTTCCATATAAATGCCATAAAACCAATTGATCTACAAAAAGTCTTTGTTCTCCACTAATTGCCTACCCAGTGAAGCAAGCTTCCACATCATGCACTTTGTAATATTCATACCTTCCATCTTTTATTTGACAAAAAAAATTATTTTAGGCCACTAAACAAATTTTCCCCTTTTCTTCTATACAGTTCTAACCACCCCTTCAGAACATTTTATGACATTAGAACACCCAGAAACTATGAATTTGAAATACGAAAATAGTGATATTATGTAATCTCCTAGTACAAGATAACTTTCTAGAATATGTGTTTCTTATTCTAATGGTGATTTTCTCAATCAATTATAGCATTCAAACTTATTCCATGACATGGGAGAAAGAGGTAGGATATAAATTTGTCTATATTAGTAATTAACCCATGTAGAAGCCTTTCTAAAATGGATAGTGCTTCCTTAATTCTTGTCACTTAACCCTCATTTGTCTTATAAGGGATCATCAATCCATTAGCAAATACCAGATGAGTTTGTTTCACTCTTGCACATAGGGTGAAACTTAAAGTTAGGTGGTACACTGATGTAATTCCTATAAGGGAATCATACTAAAATGTGGATATCAAAGACGAAAAGTAAAGATAAATAGATAGACACAAAAAGAGGAAACAAAAAGCAACCAAAGGCTACATTAAATCCAATGACATCAATCCGTTAATCCTACAATAAGCACCTAACTCTTACGAAGACCTCAAGGGAATCAATATCCCAAGCAACCAATGTTTCTAACAAAAGGCAACAAAAGCTTAACCAAGCTCTCAACGCTCAAACATGAGTTTTCAGCTTTCAACATTCAAAATAATCTACCCGAAAATGAACCCCTAAAGGCGTATTTATAGTTTTAGGCATTATTACATAGATGGGCCCAAAAGTGACCCAAAAATGACCAATGGGCAAGCTAAGTTGCGATCACCCAATCCTCTTGGCGATGCGCCCATTGGGTTCGGGAAGGGTTCCTGTGTGGTTCCTCCTTCAAGCCTCTTTTGGAACCTTGGGCGGTTTGAGGGAGGCATTAGGAGATGCGCCGATGGGCCCCCTGTCCACTTGGCGATGGATCTTGCTCCTGAAGCCTGCTTAGACATTAGGCGGTCTGGTGGTCATCACCCTAGCCATTGGGCGATGCACCAAGTGTCCTGCTCACCAAAGGGAAGTGTTGTCAACTGTCCTCCCTTCGTTTGCCCAAGAGATCTTCCATACATGTGACCCTTTTTTGCCACTAATATAAACCTACGAACCTCCATCCTTGTGAACAATCCATCAATACCTTGAAGTTTATGAATGGATGGTTTGGAGGCAATTTGGATTGCATCATTCACCCCTTCTTGGAAGGATTCGTCCTCGAATCCATACCTTGAAAAACCATAGGGAAAGCAAGCAAGAACAAGATCCTTATAGCATGAGGGTTAGCTTTAGCAATAACACTTTCACTACCATGCCAAGGATGAACAAATTTAACATATAACCAAGCATCACAAATATCAACACCATCAAAGTAATAGATACTTGGCTAATTAAGAAACATTGACAAAGGGGTGCAACGAAGGAACCAATACACTTAAAAAATCTCATATGTAAGCTCTCATTGGTTCCATATTCAAACAAGCACAAGGCCTCCCTTATGTCAAGTAGCACATGAACACTCTCATACCTAAGTGCGAAGGCACAAGTAGCATTGACCCAAATTAAGACTCCATCCAATGCACTAGATAACTTCAAGCGAGTAATTATTCCTAATTTAGGAGTAGGTTCAAGTACATAAGTATTCCCCACACAAATTGGTAAATAGACCTCCTTCAAGCACATTGGATCAAGTAATAACACAAAAGAAAAATCATGCAAATGACAGACAGTGTTACTACCACACTCAGCACATTGAAAATTGACACCGGGGTCCAATGGAAAAGGATTACAAAGCATTGAGTCAAGGAGACTCTTTCTTGCTCTATTTATGCCACTACTAACATAAAATATGCTATTCACACAAGCATGAGTACCATCATATGCAAGTAGATAAAGTTGAGTCCTAGAATCCAAACCTTGTAAAACCATATAGATCACAAGCGAAGAGCTCATCTTCCTAGCATGGTGGATAGTACAAGGGTTAGCACTTAAAACATTTAACTGAAGATACTCAAACTCGAGGAACAACCAAACATCCTCTATTGTCATGGCTATTAAGCCCACAAATGGAGAACAAGGACAATAGTTATTCTTCTCATCAACATGGTAATACCACCCAAATGATGATACTCCCACCAGTTCAAATACTTTTAAGCATCCACCAGGATCAAAATGATAGAAGGTCCACAGGACAGGGTCATATCAATAAGTGTAGACCTTAATGATACCCTGATCCACATGCAATGCACTTCTAATCCAACTAGGGATATCATCATATGTAAAGAGAGAGTAAAGGAAGGTACAAACTTCACCTTCTCTTGACAAGTATCTCCTACCGCTATAAGATGTACAGTCAACAAGATCATGCTTGAAGTAAGAAATAGAAAAAGGGTCTAGGAAGCTATCCCTCCCTACACACAATGTAGGCCCTTCAGGTGGATGGTAAAACCTCAAGAAGAGCTTTCCTGTATAGGAAAAGGAATCAACAATGTCACCCACCATGTGCCTTTCATTTCGACCAGGCATTTTCACACAAATTCTACAATTCATCTCACTACCGGGTTCAAATGGAAAGGTCATCCATAAACTTGGATCAAGTGCACCTCCATTTATCATGTGGGCACTATTTTCTTCTGACAGTATACTCCACTCAACAACATGAGCATCATCATATGTAAGCAAGTAATAGAGAAAGGTATCTCGCCCATCGACTTCCTCTAGGGTGTTTTCATGATTATGACTATGAATATGTTCCAACTCATGGGTCATACCATTGACAATTGGAACACACCAAGAAGAAGAGGTAATGAGAAAACAGACACAACCTTCCTCCTCATCACAAACCTTCCCTACAAGAGTGCTCTAATCTTCCAAGAAGAGATTTCCATCTTTGGAAGGAAAAACTTCACACCGTAGTGGGTTGCTACAGAAAGTATAGTTATAAAGAACTACACCACTCATAAGATTCCCACCACTAGGTACATCAATAGAAGTGATTTCATCATCTTCAAACAAGATATTGTACTTAAATAGGGAATGATCACCAGGGAAGAATTAAAGCACGCAAGTTCACCCTCAAAAGGACACATATCATTTTTTGAAACATTTTCAAGAACATGATCTCTATGAGCAAAGCAAGAAATCGGGCCTTCTACAGAAGATATGCTCAAAGCGTCACTTCTATTCAAATGATCAACAATATCATTAGTACCACCAACTTGAGGTTTCTTAATCACATCACAAGAACCCCCAACCAGTGAACTACACTCACAAGCAAGTTGATCAACACAATAATTACAAGATAATGAACTAGCATTCAAAGCACAGGTGTCAACACTAGGTGGACACAAATCGATCTTACTAGAAGAATCAATTCGGTCATAAATAGGATCAACTAGTGTATCCACACTCTCAACAAGCACATTATCAACACATGGTAAAGAAACAATAGGCTCACATAAAGACAATTTAACATTTACACTTTGTTCATTTTCAAGGGTAAAAGTGTTAAGTTTAGCTATTTTACCTTGACGCCCGCAAGAAAGGTCTTCTTTACCTTGGATGTTGGTACATCCCCTAGGTGCATCCATCACACCTTCGATTGTAGGCTCTTTGTTGGGAACTTGTGTTCCTCCATTCATCATGCTTGTAGCTACATAAGAATCCTTGCCAAGTGAAGGATGAACAACAATGTTAGATTGAGATTGTGGTAACCCTCTCACTTCACTCCTCTCAACCTCTCCTTTTTCCACTCTAAGGTTGCCACCTTGCTTTCCCTTACTCCTATCAATCTTTTTTCTCTCATTTTCCTTAGGAAGAGGAAATAGAGGTGTTCCCCAATGATCCACAACACACTTGTACCCATTCTACTCGTTTGGGACCCTATGTTCATTAAACCAATTGGCCCCCAAAAGTAAGTGACAAGAAGCCATGGGAATTATATCACACCAAACCTCCTTATAGTATTTATCGCGTGTGAAAGAGACCTTTACCCCTTTGGTAACCTTACATCCCTCCATGGTGTATGGATAAGTCCGGTGTAGTCGAGGTAGTCCCAAGTAGACTACCACCTCTGGAGTGATGTAGTTTAGATTGTACCCATCATCGAGGACAAGGTCAAGTCCCAAAGCCCTACAAATGCCAACCTTTGTCCTAAGAACTGGTCTTCTTGTCGACATTGAAAAGCTTTGTGTACCCCTTTGGCATATACTTGAACCTTATCAGCCTCTTTAATTTTTCCCATGTCAATGAGTGGGTATTTCCTTGGAGTGTTCGAAGCCTTCCCTCTTGAGTCCACCAACCTAATGCAAGACCTTTCAAATGAAAAAGAGCATACAGGGGTCGCTCTTGACCTCTCAAATCATAGGTTTGGAAAGTCAGCTCATATTGCCACTCCCAATCAAGATATGCTTCGGGATCACGCCTTCCTTCAAAGATAGGAAAATCAATCCTTTTGGTATCGAGACCCTTGACACATCCCTCATACCTGCGTTGGTTCCCATATTCCGATAAGTGTGCATTATCATGAGAAGTATAGGATATAATATCCTTAGGCTTTAGAGTTGCACACTCTCTTCTTCCTCTTAGATGACTTTGACTTGAGCTAGTGTAGCCATACACACTACTTCGACTAGGGTAAGGATTAGCACAAGAGTAATAATATGAATCTTCACAAGCCTTAGGGGCATGCTCCTCATACTTCTTATTAAAAAAGTATTGTATCTCACCTTACCTTCATCCTGGGAGTAGGAAGAGTAAAATGTTCCAGCATCATCATGGAACCATCTCCACTCTCAGAGTGAGAGTAAGATCTCTCATATCTCCTGTTCATTAAATCCATCAATGTATTGTAGGGAAACGATATGTTTCTTGCGTTCCCAAAATGCATTAGGAAAATCTGAACATATTTCTTTTTCAAAATTCTCACAAAGTTTGGCTATTTTAGTAACCATCTCTGAGGTTTTTAAAATTTGTTCGATTTTCTTAACATGAATTTCCTCCTTTAAAAAGGTAATATGTTGTGAAAGATTATTAATACGAAAAATAGTGTTTTTTCTAATAAAGTCGCTTTCATCCTGTGAAAGAGTTTTAAAGGGAAAATGTGATTCTTTTCCGAGTATAGTAGTATTAATACCATTTAAATAAGTATAAAAAGGTTTTATATGAGTGATAAAAGGTATTCCAAGAATAATATCTTCATTGATATCTTAAGTAATTACGAAATCATTTGTTAAACAAATACCATTATTGCAAATATGAGCTTTAGAAAGTTTATAATTAATTTTCAAAAGTTCTCATGTAGCGGAGTATAATTTTGAAGTACTTCATGACAAAGATCTGAAATAGTTGGTTCAATTTGCTTTTCTGAATGATTCATTATCTGGTTCATATTGAACCTAGCCCAGGATTCAAACTACCAAAATTTTCTAAAGATAAATTCCCAAAACTTTCAGAGACTTTTGAAATTTTTGGAAATAATCTCATTGACAAAATCAATGAACAACTTACCAATTTTAAAGTTTCTCAAAAGGAAGAGAGAACCCAAAACAAGGTTTCAACCCTTCAGGAGAAATCTATTTGAACCACTCAAGAAAAAGACATTCTCCTCCAAAAGTTATCCAACGATAGATTCAATAACCGGAAAAACTATCATAGCTGTCCCTCTTTCCCAGACTTGCAGTATGAGGAAAATGCATTCTGATCCACTTCTTCTCACAAAGGAAGAAGCATTACTGAATGGAATTTGATGGTCTTGTAGAACATCAAATATACAACAAGCTTCATGAAATGGGAGTTGCTATAACTGCTTACAAAATGAGAGGATCAGTAGATAAGGAAGCTGTTACTATGATTGCTGCAGGTTTTACCGGCATGTTAAAACATTGTTGGGATAACTACTGCAAAGATGAAACCAAGAAACTCATCATTGATGCCACAACTATAGAAACTGTTGTAAAGGTTGAAGGAAATAGCCAAAATACTTCACAAGTCACAAGAAAAGATGTTTGTGCTACTTTGCTTTATCACATCGCTAAACATTTCATAGGAGAACCAAAGTTGTTTCAAGATAGGAGTCTCCAAATCCTGAATAATCTCAGCTGTCCAAACTTAGACAGTTTTATCCATTATAAGCATGCTTTCCTCAATAAAGTCATGCTTTATTCAGATTGTCACATATATTTTTGGAAGGAACGCTTCATCGGAGGACTACCTCCACTCTTTGCTGACAAAGTAAGGACTAAAATACAAGATCGCAATGACGGTCGTATTCCCTATTGCAGTCTAACTTATGGTGATTTGGTAAGCACCAATAATATTGTAGGGTTAGAACTTTGCACTGACATCAAACTTAAGCATCAACTTAAGAAAGAACAATCGTCTTCAAGACGAGGGCTTGGAAGTTTTTGTAGATATTTTGATTTTATTACTCCACCTGACAAGGTGAAGAAGGATAAAAAGGAAGAGAAATCTCATAGGAAGAAATCTCGAAGAAGAGAAGATTCTTCAAGACCAAAGAAAAAACGGTCCAAGTGACCTAGAGATTCCTAAACAGATGTATGTTGGACTTGTGGAAAGACAGGCCACAAAGTAAACGAATGTTGATCATAGACTAAGAAGAAAAAGATTAATCTTCTTGAAATAGATGATGAAACCAAAGGTAAACTTTTAGCAATACTTGATGAACCTTTTCCTGAATCTTCGGGTACATCTGATGAATACAGCGACGACGAAGACATTGATCTCGATTATGAATCTGATGAAAGCCGATCAAGAAAATATTATGCCTGTATAGAAGCATTTTGTACTTGTGATAGCACACATACTATTAGGGTTCATTCAGATCATTTGAAAGAAACTCTATTCGATGTTATTCAGCACATAGCCAATGATGAGGTTAGGAATCGTTTCCTTCTAGAACTCACAAATATCATCCTCAACACGGACAAACCTAAATCCCATCCAGTTGTTGAACCTTTCAGCATGAAGCAGATAATGAATCGTTCAAAAAAGTAAATTGAACCAACTATTTCAGATCTTCGTCATGAAGTATCTAACCTCAAAGACGAGATAAGAGATATCAAGTCTCGACTAGGAAAAGTCGAAATGGATGTCCTTACTGAATAGGTTCTCAAGAAGACCAATATACAAGAGCAAGATTCAGGACATGAATCTACCCAAGAGGATGACATTGAGTCTATCAACATTGACCATTTGGCTGAACCTATTGTCACCAATACTGGTAATAATCCTTCTAGCTCTGTAGCACCTGCAGTAATGGTAATATCTTCAATATGACCTCAGAGTCATCATATTCCAGTTAAAATATTAGTTTGTAAATATTTTGTTATTAACAAGATTGCTATGCTTGACAGTGGTGCAGATCGGAACTGCATAGTAAAAGGTATAGTCCCTACGAAGTTTTTGCAAAAAAGTACTTCAAAATTATACTCCGCTACAGGAGAACTTTTGAAAATTAAATATAAACTTTCTAAAGCTCATATTTGCAATAATGGTATTTGTTTAACAAATGATTTCATAATTACTGAAGATATCAATAAAGATATTATTCTTGGAATACCTTTTATCACTCAGATAAATCCTTTTTATACTGATTTAATTGGTATTAATTCTACTATACTCGGAAAAGAATTACATTTTCCCTTTGTTAAAACTCTTTCGCAGCATGAAAGCAACTTTATTAGAAAAAACACTGTGTTTCGTATTAATAATCTTGCACAACATATCACCTTTTTAAAGGAGGAAATTCCTGTTAAGAAAATCAAACAAATTTAAAAAACCCCTGAGATCGTTAATAAAATAGCCAAACTTTGTGATAATTTTGAAAAAGAAATATGTTCAGATTTTCCTAATGCATTTTGGGAACGCAAGAAGCATATCGTATCCCTACCATACATTGATGGATTTAATGTACATGAGATTTCAACTAAAGCTAGGCCTATTCAAATTAATCATGAAATGATGGAATTTTGCAAGAAAGAGATTGACACTCTTTTACAAAATAAGATCATCAGGGTTTCTAAATCCCCTTGGAGCTGTTCTACTTTAATAATAACGCAGAGAAAGAAAAAGGAGCACCAAGACTGGTGATCAATTATAAACCTCTTAACTCCATTTTAAAATGGATTAGGTATCCCATACCTAACAAAAGAGATCTTTTAAAAAGAACTTTTAAAGCTAATGTTTATATCAAATTTGATATGAAGTCGGATTTTTGGCAAATTCAGATTTCAGAAAATGATAAATATAAAACAGCTTTCAACGTCTCATTTGGACAGTATGAATGGAATGTTATGCCTTTTGTGCTAAAAAATGCCTCATCCAAATTCCAAAATAATATGAATTCCATTTTTAATGATTATTCGTATATGTCAATAATTTATATTGATGATGTATTAATATTTTCTGAAAATATTGATTCTTGCTTTAAATATCTAAATAGATTTTTTAATATTGTTAAGAAAAATGGTTTAGTTGTCAGTGCCAAGAAAATGGTACTTTTACAAACTACCATCAGATTTCTAGGTCATGATGTTTATCAAGGTACATATAAACCTATTTGCAGGGCCATAGATCTCTCTTCCAAATTTCCTAATGAAATTTCTAATAAAACTCAGCTTCAAAGATTTTTAGGAAGTTTAAATTACGTTGATGATTTCATTCCCAAAGTCAGATATGTTTGCAAACCTTTGTACAAAAGACTCAGAAAAAAGCCAGTCCCTTGGAGTTCTGAACAAACTGAGGCGGTCATCCAAGTCGAAGCCTTAGTCCAAAACATTCCATGTTTAAGAACCCCTAACCCCAATGCTTTTATGATTATCGAAACTGACGCATCTAATGCAGGTTATGGAGGCATTCTTAAACAAAAAGTAGATCTCGAATGTACAGAAAAACTTGTTCGGTTTACATCAGGAATCTGGAATTCCAATCAGAAGAATTATTCGACAGTGAAAAAAGAAATTTTGGCTATAGTGCTATGTATCACTAAATTCCAAGATGATCTTATTTACAAAGAATTTTTATTAAGGGTAGATTGCAAATCTGCTAAAGAAATTTTACAGAAGGATGTTAAAAATCTTGTTTCGAAGCAAATCTTTACTATATGGCAAGCTTTACTATCTATCTTTGATTTTAAAATTGATTTTATTAAAGGAGAAGAAAATTCTCTTTCTGATTTTCTAACCCGTGAAAATTTGCAGGGTAAAAATGAGGCCGTTTAAACCAATCACTATTTCTAAAGGAGAGGATCTTCCAAAAGCAAAAATGGCTAGACCATTTACCCTTCCCCAGTTACTTCCAAAACAGGATGGTCCACAGAGGCCTACAGCCCCTTTCCAAAACAAATTGTCAGTTGTAGCCGAGTTTCCAAAACTCCCTTCTACAGTAACAACTCTGCCTCTGAAGCTACTTGGTCCACCCCAACCAAAGCTGATCAAACTTAGACCGGCCAAACCATTAGACAATGGAGCTTCTTCTAGTTCCATCCAATCCAAACAGAGTTATGAAATGAAAACTCCAGAATCGTTTGCCCAAGCAGTTAACCCTGAGTTAACAAAAACTTTTCCAAAAACCCCTAATCCAAAAGAAGAATCTTTTAATTTTGTGACTTCACAGGTGTTGCCAATTATGGCATTAAATAAGGAGTATGACAATATTGATATACAACAGCTAGTGAAACCTTGCTATACAGACTCAAATTTTGTGGATACTGACAATCCACTTAAGACAAGAACATTTTATGAAGCCACTCTTGTGGATACAAATTCTATTGAGATCAAGCATTCCAGGGATGAGAACAATCCCTCTATCATTAAATATTGAAGGTTTGCTATTAAAAGAATCTTGGATCCATTTGAATGGATTGCAGACCATTTACACACAACAATTGCGTTATCAGTAACTCATCGTCCACAAACTTATAAATGGTATGATTATAAGGCAGCATGGATGAATTTTATTTATCTACGACCAAGACACTATTGGTTTATAAAATACAGCCCAAGAATTGTTAAAGCCGTTATTCCAAGATGGTTTTACGAATGGTGTAATTTATTTGGAGGAACCAAGGATGTTCTCCCTTAGCAATTTCTCAACAGGTTAGAAGAATTTCAAATCAAGGAAGAAATCTCCACTTTACCTGAGCATATTAAATTATGCAAATATTATGTTCACAAAAGAATATCATATATTATTACTTGGAATTTTTCTAAGAATAGTATTGATTACATCCAATATTTGTGTAAGCAAATCTAGGTTAAAGGTTGGGTCCCCAAACAACCTAACACTAATGTCCAGTCTCGAGACAAGGCCAGTTCATCAAGTTCTTCAAAGAATTCTTCCAAAGTGGCACTCAGAAAGAAACTGAAAGAAGCATTGGAAAATCTATAAAAATATGATGAAGATCAAATCATGAAAATGATTGAAGACGCAGCTTCAACAGAAAGCAACAGTGAAGAAAATGGAGATAAGTGTAATCCCAAATTATTGGCTTTGGCTTACATGGATCCCAACTATGAATAAGATAAGACTTCTTTGGAAAAGTAGAGGCAAAGCCGGAATTATATCTTCCAAAGTAAAGACTTTCATTATTCTATTTTGGCATCGTTGGAAAAGCCAAAAGACAAAACTTTGAACAAAGATAATCTCCATTATATCCAAAGATAAAAAGAAGATTCCCACTCAGCCACTCTTTTACAAAAGTAGTAGGCCCTTATGTTTCCACTATGAAGAAAATTATTCTCCACTAATTCTACTTTAAAGGTAGATCCCTCTTTTAGTGTCGGCATCATCCTAGCCCTCCATTTGTATGTCTAAGACGTAAAGACACTCCCTTCTTCTCCTATATAAGTAGACTTCAATTCTCTTATAGAGGCATCAGAAAATTTAGCCATCTTCAAATCACTCTGAAAGCTCTCTCCCTATATAATATATCTCCATGTTGGATATGCAATAAGTTTTAGTTTGCTTGTAGGTTTTTCTTTTAATTCTTCTTTTTAATTCCGTATACTTAAGATTCTATGGTCGTATTCCCTATAGCAGTCTAACTTTTGTTGATTTGGTAAGCACCATTAATATTGTAGCGTTAGAACTTTGCATCGACATCAAACTGAAGCATCAGCTTAAGAAAGAACAATCATCTTCAAGACAAGAGCTTGGAAGTTTTTGTTGAGATTTTTGTTTTATTACTCCACCTGAAAAGGTGAAGAAGGATAAGAAGGAAGAGAAATCTCATAGGAAGAAATCTCGATGAAGAGAAAATTCTTCAAGACTAAAGTAAAAAAGGTCCAAGAGACCTAGAGATTCCAAAACAGATGTATGTTGGACTTGTGGAAAGACAGGTCACAAAGCAAACGAATGTCGATCACAGACTAAGAAGAAAAAAATTAATCTTCTTGGTATAGATGATGAAACGAAAGGTAAACTTTTAGCAATACTTGATGAACCTTTTTCTAAATCTTCGGGTACATCTGATGAATACAGCGATGATGAAGACATTGATCTCGATTATGAATCTGACGAAAGCCAATCAGGAAAAGATTGTGCCTATACTGAAGCATTTTGTTCTTGTGATTGCTCACATACTATTAGGGTTCTTTTGGATCATTCAAAAGAAGCTCTATTCGATGTTATTCAACACATTGCCGATGATGAGGCTAGGAATCGTTTCCTCCTAGAACTCAAAAACATCATCCTCAACACGGACAAACCTAAATCCCGTACAGTTGTTGAACCATTCAGCTTGAAGCAAATAATGAATCGTTCAAAAAAGCAAACTGAACCAATTATTTCAGATATTCGTCATGAAGTATCTAACCTCAAAGACGAGATAAGAGATATCAAGTCTCGAGTAGGAAAAGTCAAAATGGATGTCCTTACTGAATAGGTTCTCAAGAAGACCAATTTACAGGAGCAAGATTCAGGACATGAATCTACCCTAGAGGATGACATTGACGCTATCAATAACGACCATTTGGCCGAACCTATTGTCACCAATACTGGTAATAATCCTTCTAGCTCTGTAGCACCTGGAGTAATAGTAACATCTTCAATACGACCTCAGAGTCATCATATTCTAGTTAAAATTTTAATTAGTAAATATTTTGTTATTAACAAGATCGCTTTGCTTGATAGTGGTGCAGATCAGAATTGCATAGTAAAAGGTATAATCCCTACGATGTATTTACAAAAAGTACTTCAAAGTTATACTCCGCTACGGGAGAACTTTATAAAATTATTTATAAACTTTCTAAAACTTATATTTGCAATAATGGTATTTGTTAAACAAATGATTTCGCAACTACTAAAGATATCAATGAAGTTATTATTCTTGGAATATGTTTTATCACTCAGATAAAACCTTTTTATACTAATTTATATGGTATTAATACAACAATAATCGGAAAAGAATTACATTTTCCCTTTGTTAAAACACTTTCAAAAGATGAAAGTGACTTTATTTGAAAAAACACTGTTTTTCATTTTAGTAATCTTTCACAACATATCACCTTTTTAAAGAAGGAAATTCGTGTTAAGAAAATCAAACAAATTTAAAAAACCCCAAAGATGGTTACTAAAATAGCCAAACTTCGTGTGAATTTTGAAAAAGAAATATGTTCAGATTTTCCTAATGCATTTTGGGAACACAAGAAACATATTGTTTCCCTACCATACATTGATGGATTTAATGAACAGGAGATTTCAACTAAAGCTAGGCCTATTCAAATGAATCATGAAATGATGGAATTTTGCAAGAAAGAGATTGACACTCTTTTACAA
Organism: Solanum bulbocastanum; assembly: GCA_037074985.1. Lineage (NCBI taxonomy): Eukaryota > Viridiplantae > Streptophyta > Magnoliopsida > Solanales > Solanaceae > Solanum > Solanum bulbocastanum. The sequence goes on from CM073608.1 coordinate 36,751,025, forward strand.
AATAAGATCATCAGGGTTTCTAAATCCCCTTGGAGTTGTTTTGCTTTCTATGTTAATAATAACACAGAGAAAGAAAGAGGAGCACAAAGACTGGTGATCAATTATAAACCTCTTAACTCCGTTTTAAAATGGATTATGTATCCCATACCTAACAAAAGAGATTTTTAAAAAGAACTTTTAAAGCTAATGTTTATAGCAAATTTGATATGAAGTCGGGTTTTTGGAAAATTCAGATTTCAGAAAATGATAAATATAAAACAACTTTCAACGTCCCATTTCAACAGTATGAATGGAATGTTATGCCTTTTGTGCTAAAAAATGCCCCATATGAATTCCAAAATATTATAAATTCCATTTTTAATGATTATTCCTATATGTCAATAGTTTATATTGATGATGTATTAATATTTTCTGCAAATATTGATTCTCACTTGAAACATCTAAACAGTTTTTTTAATATTGTTAAGAAAAATGGTTTAGTTGTAAGTGCCATGAAAATGGTACTTTTTCAAACTACCATCAGATTTCTAGGTCATGATCTTTATCAAGGTACATATAAACCTATTTACAGGGCCATCGGGTTCCCTTCTAAATTTCCTAATGAAATTTCTGATTATACTCAGCTTCAGAGATTTTTAGGAAGTTTAAATTACGTTTCTGATTTTATTCCCAAGGTCAGACATGTTTGCGAACCTTTGTACAAAAGACTCAGAAAAAATCCAGTCCTTTGGAGTTCTGAACAAACTGAGTTGGTCATCCAAGTCAAAGCCTTAGTTCAAAACATTCCATGTTTAGCAATCCCTAACCCCAATGCTTTTATGATTGTCGAAAACTGACGCATCAGATGCAGGTTATGGAGGCATTCTTAAACAAAAAGTAGATCTTGAATCTACAGAACAAGTAGTTCGTTTTACATAAGGAATCTGGACTTCCACTCAAAAGAATTATTCAACAGTGAAAAAAGAAATTTTTGTTATAGTGCTATGAATCACTAAATTCCAAGATGATCTTATTAACAAAGAATTTTTATTAAGAGTAGATTCCAAATCTTCTAAAGAAATTTTACAAAAGGATGTTAAAAATCTCGTTTCTAAGAAAATATTTGCTAGATGGCAAGCTTTACTATCTAGCTTTGATTTTAAAATTAGTTTTATTAAAGGAGAAGAAAATTCTCTTCCTGATTTTCTAACCCGTGAATTTTTGCAAGGAAAAAATGAGACCGTTTAAACCCATCACTCCTTCTAAAGGAGAGGATCTTCCAAAAGAAAAAATGGCTAGACCATTTACCCTTCCCCAATTACTTCCAAAATAGGAAGGTCCACAAAGGCCTACAACCCCTTTCCAAAATTTTTTTTCATTTCTAGCCAAGTTTCCAAAACTCCCTTCTATAGTAACAACTTAGCCTCCAAAGCTACTTGGTCCACCCCAACCAAAGCTGATCAACCTTAGACCAACCAAACCGTTATACAAAGGAGCTTCTTCTAGTTCCATCCAATCCAAACAGAGTTATGAAATGAAAACTCCAGAATCGTTTGCCCAAGCAGTTAACCATGAGTTAACAAAAACTATTCTAAAAACCCCTAATCCAAAAGAAGAATCTTTTGATTTTGCGACTTCACAGGTGTTGCCAATTATGGCATTAAATAAGGAGTATGACAATATTGATATACAGCAGCTAGTCAAACCTTGTTACAAAGACTCAAATTTTGTGGATACTGACAACCCACGTAAGACAATAACATTTTATGAAGCCATTCTTGTTGACACTGATTCTATTGAGATCGATCATTCTAGGGATGAGAATGAAACCTCTGTCATTAAATATTCAAGGTTTACTAGTAAAAGAATCTTGGATCCATTTGAATGGTTTGCAGACCATTTACACACACCAATTGCGTTATTAGTAACTTATCGACCACAAACTTATATTTGGTATGATTATAAGGTAGCATGGATGAATTTTATTTATCTACGACCAAGATACACTTGGTTTATAAAATACAGCCCAAGCATTGTTAAAGCCGTTATTTCCAGATGGTTTTACGAATTGTGGAATTTATTTGGAGGAACCAAGGAAGTTCTTCCTCAGCAATTTCTCAACAGGTTTGACGAATATTAGATCAAGGAAGAAATCTCCACTTTACCTAAGCATATTAAATTAAGCAAATATTATGTTCAAAAAAGAATATCATATATTATTACTTGGAATTTTTCTAAGAATAATATTGATCGCATCCAATATTTGTGTAAGCAAATCGAGGTTAAAGGTTGGCTCCCCAAACAACCTAACACTAAAGTCCAGTCTCGAGACAAGGCCAGTTCATCAAGTTCTTCAAAGAATTCTTCCAAAGCGGAACTTAGAATGAAACTGAAAGAAGCATTGGAAAATCTAGAAAAATATGATGAAGATCAAATCATGAAAATGATTGAAGACGCAACTTCAACAGAAAACAGCAGTGAAGACAATGGAGATATGTGTAATCCATAGAGGCCTACAGCCCCTTTTCAAAACAAATTTTCAGTTCTAGCCGAGTTTCCAAAACTCCAAAGTTGTTTAGCTTTGGTTGGGGTGGACCAAGTAGATTTGAAGGCTGAGTTGTTACTGTAGAAGGGAGTTTTGGAAACTCGGCTAGAACTGAAAATTTGTTTTGGAAAGGGGCTGTAGGCCTCTGTGGACCTTCAGGTAGAGAATTTTCCTCTCCTTTAATAAAATCAACTTTAAAATCAAAGCTAGATAGTAGAGCTTGCCATCTAGCAAAGATTTGATTTGTAACAAGATTTTTAACATCCTTTTGTAAAATTTCATTAGCAGATTTGCAATCTACTCTTGATAAAAATTCTTTGTTAATAAGATCATCTTTGAATTTAGTGATACATAGCACTATAGCCACAATTTCTTTTTTCACTGTTGAATAATTCTTTTGAGCGGAATTCCAAATTCCTGATGTAAAATGAACAAGTTCTTCTGTAGATTCAAGATCTACTTTTTGTTTAAGAATTCCTCCATAACCTACATCTGATACATCAGTTTTGACAATCATAAAAGCATTGGGGTTAGGGATTCCTAAATGTGGAAAGTTTTGGACTAAAGCATTGACTTGGATGACCGCCTCAGTTTGTTCAGAACTCCAAGGGACTGGATTTTTTCTGAGTCTTTTGTACAAAGGTTCGCAAACATGTCTAACTTTGGGAATAAAATCAGCAACGTAATTTAAACTTCCTAAAAATCTTTGAAGCTGAGATTTATCAGGAATTTTATTAGGAAATTTGGAAGAGAACTTGATGGCCCTGCAAATAGGTTTATATGTACCTCGATAAAGATCATGACCTAGAAATCTGATGGTAGTTTGAAAAAGTACCATTTTCTTGGCACTGACAACTAAACCATTTTTCTTAACAATATTAAAAATGTATTTAGATGTTTCAAGTGAGAATCAATATTTTCAGAAAATATTAATACATCATCAATATAAACTATTGACATATAGGAATAATCATTAAAAATGGAATTCATAATATTTTGGAATTCAGATGGGGCATTTTTTTAGCCCAAAAGGCATAACATTCCATTCATACTGTCCAAATGGGACGTTGAAAGCTGTTTTATCTATATCATTTTCTGAAATCTGAATTTGCTAAAAACCCAACTTCATATCAAATTTGCTATAAACATTTGTTTTAAAAGTTCTTTTTAAAAGATATCTTTTGTTAGGTATGGGATACCTAATCCATTTTAAAACGGAGTTAAGAGGTTTATAATTGATCGCAAGTCTTGGTGCTCCTCTTTCTTTCTCTGCGTTATTATTATCATAGAAAGTAGAACATCTCCAAGGGGATTTAGAAACCCTGATGATCTCATTTTGTAAAAGAGTGGCAATCTCTTTCTTACAAAATTCATTTGAATAGGCCTAGCTTTAGTTGAAATCATCTGTTCATTAAATCCATCAATGTATGGTAGGGAAACGATATGTTTCTTGCGTTCCCAAAATGCATTAGGAAAATCTAAACATATTTCTTTTTCAAAATTCTCATGAAGTTTGGCTATTTTAGTAACCATCTCCGGGGTTTTAAAATTTTTTCGATTTTCTTAACACGAATTTCCTCCTTTAAAAAGGTGCTATGTTGTGAAAGATTACTAATATGAAAAATAGTGTTTTTTCAAATAAAGTCGCTTTCATCTTGTGAAAGAGTTTTAACAAAGGGAAAATGTAATTCTTTTTCGATTATTGTAGTATTAATACCATTTAAATCAGTATAAAAAGTTTTTATCTGAGTGATAAAAGGTATTCCAAGAATAATATCTTCATTGATATTTTCAGTAATTACGAAATCATTTGTTAAACAAATACCATTATTGCAAATATGAGCTTTAGAAAGTTTATAAATAATTTTATAAAGTTCTCCTATAGTGGAGTATAATTTTGAAGTACTTTTTTGCAAATACTTCATAGGGACTATACCTTTTACTATGCAGTTCTGATCTGCACCACTGTCAAGCAAAGCAATCTTGTTAATAACAAAATGTTTACTAACTAAAATTTTAACTAGATATGATGACTCTAAGGTTGTATTGAAGATATTACCGTTACTCCAGGTGCTACAGAGCTAGAAGGAATATTACTAGTATTGGTGACAATAGGTTCAGCCAAATGGTCATTTTTGATAGCCTCAAAGTCATCCTCTTGGGTAGATTCATGTCCTGAATCTTGCTCCTGTAAATTGGTCTTCATGAGAACCTGTTCAGTAAGGACATCCATTTCGACTTTTCCTAGTTGAGACTTGATATCTCTTATATGGTCTTTGAGGTTAGATACTTCATGACGAAGATCTGAAATAGTTGGTTCAGTTCGCTTTTCTTAATGATTCATTATCTGCTTTATGCTGAAAGGTACAACAACTGGACGGGATTTAGGTTTGTTCGTGTGGAGGATGATGTTTTTGAGTTCTAGGAGGAAACAATTCCTAGCCTCATCATCGGCTATGTGATGAATAACATAGAGCTTCTTTCGAATGATCTGAAAGAACTCTAATAGTATGTGTGCTATCACAAGTACAAAATGCTTCAGTACAGGCACAATCTTTTCTTGATTGGCTTTCGTTAGATTCATAATCGAGATCAATGTCTTCGTCATCGCTATATTCATCAGATGTACCTGAAGATTCAGAAAAAGGTTCATCAAGTATTGCTAAAAGTTTGCCTTTGGTTTCATCATTTATACCTAGAAGATTAATCTTTTTCTTCTTAGCCTGTGATCGACATTCGTTTGCTTTGTGGCCTGTCTTTGGTCTTGAAGAATCTTCTCTTCTTCGAGATTTCTTCCTGTGAGATTTCTTTTCCTTTTTATCCTTCTTCACCTTGTCAGGTGGAGTAATAAAATCGAAATCTCTACAAAAACTTTGAAGCTCTCGTCAGACGATTGTTCTTTCTTAAGCTGATGCTTAAGTTTGATGTTGGTGCAAAGTTCTAACCCTACAATATTAATGGTGTTTACCAAATCACCATAAGTTAGACTGCTATAGGGAATACGACCGTCATTGCGATCTTGTATTTTAGTCCTTACTTTGTCAGCAAAGAGCGGAGGTAGTCCACTGATGAAGCGTTCCTTCCAAAAATCTAGGTGACAGTCCGAACGAAGCATGACTTTATTGAGGAAAGCATGCTTATAATGGATAAAACTATCTAAGTTTGGACAACTGAGATTATTCAGGATTTGGAGACTCCTATTTTGTAACAGCTATGAAATGTTTAGCGATGTGATAAAGCAAAGTAGCACAAGCATCTTCTCTTGTGAGTTGAGAAGTACTTTGGATATTTCCTTCAACCTTTACAACAGTTCCTGTAGCTGTGGCATTAATAATGAGCTGCTTGGTATCGTCTTTGCACTAGTTATCCCACTAATGTTTTAACATGCCGGTAAAACCTGCAGCAATCATAGTAGCCGCTTCCTTATCTGCTGATCCTCTCATTTTGTAAGCAGTTATAGCAACTCCCATTTCATGAAGCTTGTTGTATATTTGATGTTTTGTAAGACCATCAATATTCCATTCAGTAATGCTTCTTCCTTCGTGAGAAGAACTGGATAAGAAAGCATTTTCCTCATACTGCATGCCTGGGAAAGAGGGACGACTATGATAGTTTTTCCGGTTATCGAATCTATCATTGGATAACTTTTGGAGAAGGATGTCTTTTTCTTGAGTGGTTGAAATATATTTCTCCTGAAGGGTAGAACTATTGTTTTGGGTTTTCTCTTCCTTTTGAGAAACATTAAAATTGGTAAGTTGTTCGTTGATTTTGTCAATGAGATTATTTCCTGAAATTTCAAAAGTCTTTAAAAGTTTAGGGAATTTATCTTTAGAAAATTCTGGTAGTTTGAATCCTGGGTTAGGTTCAATATTATGGTTTGATGAAGTAGAAGTCGAGATAGGTCTTCCACTAAATATAGGTTTTGTATCTTCAATTTGTTTGGAGATTACATGAAGAATTTGGTTTGAGTAGTTGTTTTGTTCTACTACTCTGTCAATATCTGCAGTAGTGAGTATAATACCGGTCTTATCGCTTTTATCTTTGAAAGGAGAAGCTTTAATCACTGTTTCTACAATAGGGATGTTAATACCTTAAGGAGGAGTAATTGATTCATCAATCTTATCCATTTATTAATGATAACCTGTAATGACTCGATTTGATTTTCAATCTTACCCGTCATCTCAAACCATTCAAAGAATTCGATTTCACAACCTATTCTTTTCATATCTTTCATCCAAGAATCTCTGAAGGATTCTCTTTCTTTAAGAGTATAGGTAGCTACATACCATTTTCTCTTAGCCTGATTGTCTGGATGAGTCCACATCTCATGAAGTATGTTTGGATCTGGGTTGAAGACTTTACCTATCTTTATCATACCAAGCCATCCTGGTTTCTCTATTTGGGGAGGTTCCATTTCACTTGCAGTGGGACTGGTAGGTTGATCTTGATAGAAAACCTTAGGGGTATCTCCTGAAAAGTAGACACCTGTTACTTTACCTTTGCTGTTATCCACAGTTTCAGCGATGGAAATTTCTTCTTCTGCTTCCTCCAGGGTTTTGGAAGAAGAAGTTGGCCTGTGAACAGATCTCGAGGGATACTAGGTAGAGGCTAACCAGGATGACCTTCGATTAGATGAAGATCTCCTAATTGTATTGTCAAGAAATTTGAGTTCTATGGACCCATCAGGAAATTGAATAACTCTTTCAATCTGAGAACTTTCAGAATGAGATGCAAAAGGCTGAGTTATGTTATCAAAACGCCAATAATTATTGGAGAGTATATCTTTCCGTTGGAGTAGATAAGGAACAAATATGGAACTATGTTAATGGTTGGCTTCCATAAGCATAGTCTCACCTTTGATGCTCTCATTATAAGATTTAGGTGCAAGAGTAGTTTTCATAAGTCTATAATAAACACGGTAGATAATAGCTATCTCACGAGTATTGATTTTATTGTTCCAGTTTTTTGTTTTGACATTGAGGGTCAAGGAATCCATGACGTTCGGGTCATTAATGTCTATCGAAAAGTTAGGATAACAATTAAAGTAAACTGGCCCATCAGCTAGGTTACTCTGCAAAACTCCTAACAAAGAGTCATCAAAAATCAAAAACCTTCCATCTCGGAGGATGACACAAACAGGAATATCAAGTCCCTTTCTAAATAAAGATTTAACAGCAACTTGCACTAAACCAATAGGCAAATAATTAAAGATAGATTTATAATGATTTATATCATTTTCTTTAAGTAAATGAATAACTTCAAGAGAGTTATTAATAGCAACAGTAGATTCACAAGTCTTAATATTATGACGAGTAATCCAACTAAAATTACCTATTTGATAAATATTTTTGAAAGGTTCTTCTGGTATACTCCAGTTTTGTAAATAATTTTCAAATTTAGCAATCTTAGTTGCTTGAGAAGATAAATTAATATTATTTAAAGTATGTTGATTTGTATTCATAGTTTTGAAAAATACTATCTAAAGGACTTATAGTACAAAATATCTTAATAAGTAATAAAACAAATTTAACATGCTAGCAAGTATATAATGAATATTAAAATAGATATCAAAGATCCAAATAGGGTTTCTAAGGGAGGTTCTCTTGGTTTTATAACAGTTCATTTCCTAGAGTCATCTTAGCTACGGGACCACCATTAACAGGTCTAAACGCCCTCCTGGCTATAGCGACCATCAAAATTCGACTGACCAACGTACAAACCGTATATTAATCGAAAACCTCATACTCATATGAAAGAACGAATACCTCACACCAAGTACAGAAATCGAATATAGGGACATGATACAAGTAATAATAAACATAAATATACTAGTGGCGTGCAAAATTTATTAAAATACTACATCAAAATAATTTTGTCATGCCTTAGACAGTATATATACTTAGTTGCTCATGCTAAGCATGTATACTGCCAACATGGCTCTGATACCATATAAAGGATCTTAAGTATGCGGAATTAAAAAGAAGAATTAAAAGAAAAACTTACAAGAAAATTGAAGTTTATTGCATATCCAACATGGAGAAATAGTACATAGAGAGAGAGCTTTCAGAGTGATTTAGAGATAGCTAAATTTTGTTGATGCCTCTATAAGAGAATTGAAGTCTCCTTATATAGGATAAGAAGGGAACTTTTACATCTTAGACATACAAATGGAGGGCTAGGATGCTGCCGCCACTAAAAGAGGGGTCTACCTTTGAAGTAGAGTTAGTGGAGAATAATTTTCTTCATAGTGGAAACATAAGGACCTACTACTTTTGTAAAAGAGTGGTTGAGTGGGAATCTTCTATTTATCTTTGGAGATAATGGAGATTAGCTTTATTCAAAGTTTTGTCTTTTGGCTTTTCCAAGGATGCCAAAATAGAATAATGAATGTCTTTACTTTGGAAGAAGTAATTCCGGCTTTTCCTCTACTTTTCCAAAGAAGTCTTATCTTATTCATAGTTGGGATCCATGTAAGCCAAAGCCAATCCTTTGGGATTACACATATCTCCATTTTCTTCACTGCTGCTTTCTGTTGAAGCTGCGTCTTCAACCATTTTCATGATTTGATATTTATAATATTTTTCTAGATTTTCCAATACTTCTTTCAGTTTCCTTCTGAGTTCCGCTTTGGAAGAATTCTTTGATGAACTTGATGAGCTGGCCATGTCTCGAGACTGGACTTTAGTGTTAGGTTGTTTGGGGATCCGACCTTTAACCTGGAATTGCTTACACAAATATTGGATGCGATCAATATTATTCTTAGAGAAATTCCAAGTAATAATACATGATATTCTTTTTTGAACATAATATTTGCATAATTTAATATGCTCAGGTAAAGTAGAGATTTCTTCCTTGATCTGAAATTCTTTAAACCTGTTGAGAAATTGCTGAGGGAGAACTTCCTTGGTTCCTCCAAATAAATTCCACCATTCGTAAAACCATCTTGGAATAATGGCTTTAACAATGCTTGGGCTGTATTTTATAAACCAAGTTTGTCTTGGTCGTAGATAACTAAAATTCATCCATTCTGCCTTATAATCATACCAATTATAAGTTTGTGGACGATGAGTTACTGATAACGCAATTGGTGTGTGTAAATGTTCTTCAAACCGTTCAAATGGATCCAAGATTCTTTTAATAGTAAACATTGAATATTTAAAGATAGTGGGATTGTTCTCATCCCTGGAATGCTCGATCTCAATAGAATCAGTATCAACAAGAATAGCTTCATAAAATGTTCTTGTCTTAAGTGGATTGTCAGTATCCACAAAATTTGAGTTTGTATAACAAGGTTTGACTAGCTGTTGTATATCAAGGTTAACTGCTTGGGCAAACTATTATGGAGCTTTCATTTCATAACTCTATTTGGATTGGATGGAACTAGAAGAAGCTCTTTTGTCTAATGGTTTGGCTGGTCTAAGGTGGATCAGCTTTGGTTGGGGTGGAGCAAGTCACTTTAGAGGCTGAGTTGTTACTGTAGAAGGGAGTTTTGGAAACTCAGCTAGAACTGAAATTTGTTTTGAAAATGGGTTGTAGGTCTCTATTGAAATCTATTTCAACCACTCAAGAAAAAGACATCACTCTCCAAAAGTTATCCAACGATAGATTCCATAAGCGAAAATACTATCATAGTCATCCCTCTTTCCCAAACTTGCAGTATGAGGAAAATGCCTTCTTATCCACTTCTTCTCACGAAGGAAGAAGCATTACTGAATGGAATATTGATGGTCTTGCAGAACATCAAATATACTACAAGCTTCATGAAATGGGAGTTGTTATAACTGCTTACAAAATGAGAGGATCAGCAGATAAGGAAGCGGCTACTATGATTGCTGCAGGTTTTACCGGCATGTTAAAACATTGGTGGGATAACTACTGGAAAGATGATACCAAGCAACTCATCATTAATGCCACAGCTACAGAAACTGTTGTAAAGGTTGAAGGAAATAGCCAAAGTACTTCTCAAGTCACAAGAGAAGATTTTTGTGCTACTTTGTTTTATCACATCGCTAAACATTTCATAGCTGTTACAAAATAGGAGTCTCCAAATCCTGAATAATCTCAGCTATCCAAACTTAGACAGTTTTATCCATTATAAACATGCTTTCCTCAATAAAGTCAGGCTTCATTCAGATTGTCACCTAGTTTTTTGGAAGGAACGCTTCATCAGTGGACTACCTCCACTCTTTGCACCGACATCAAACTTAAGCATCAGCTTAAGAAAGAATAATTGTCTTCAAGACGAGAGCTTGGAAGTTTTTATAGAGATTTTGGTTTTATTACTCCACCTGACAAGGTGAATAAGGATAAAAAGGAAGAGAAATCTCACAGGAAGAAAACTCGAAGAAGAGAAGATTCTGCAAGAAAGAAAAAAAGGTCCAAGAGACCAAGAGATTCCAAAGCAGATGTATGTTGGACTTGTGGAAAGATAGGTCACAAAGCAAACAAATGTCGATCACAGACTAAGAAGAAAAAGATTAATTTTCTTGGAATAAATGATGAAACCAAAGGTAAACTTTTAGCAATACTTGATGAACCTTTTTCTGAATCTTCAGGTACATCTGATGAATACAGCGATGACGAAGACATTATTCTAGATTATGAATCTGATGAATGCCAATCAGGAAAAGATTGTGCCTGCACTGAAGCATTTTGTACTTGTGATAGCACACATACTATTAGGGTTCTTTCAGATCATTCGAAAGAAGCTCTATTCGATGTTATTCAGCACATAGCCGATTATGAGGCTAGGAATCGTTTCCTCCTAGAACTCAAAAACATCATCCACAACACGGAAAAACCTAAATCCCATCCAGTTGTTGAACCTTTCAGCATGAAGCAGATAATGAATCATTCAAAAAAGCAAACTGAACCAACTATTTCAGATCTTCGTCATGAAGTATCTAACCTCAAAGACGAGATAAGAGATATCAAGTCTCGACTAGGAAAAGTCAAAATGGATGTCCTTACTAAACAGGTTCTCATGAAGACCAATTTATAGGAGCAAGATTCAGGACATGAATCTACCCAAGAGGATGACATTGAGTCTATCAACATTGACCATTTGGTTGAACCTATTGTCACCAATACTGGTAATAATCCTTCTAGCTATGTAGCACCTGGAGTAACGGTAATATTTTCAGTACGACCTCAGAGTCATCATATTCCAATTAAAATAGTAGTTAGTAAACATTTATTTATTAACAAGATTGCTTTGCTTGACAGTGGTGCAGATCGTAACTGCATAGTAAAAGGTATTATCCCTTCGAAGTATTTGCAAAAAAGTACTTCAAAATTATACTCCGCTACAACAAAACTTTTGAAAATTAATTATAAACTCTCTAAAGATCATATTTGCAATAATGGTATTTGTTTAACAAATGATTTCATAATTACTAAAGATATCAATGAAGATATTATTCTTTGAATACCTTTTATCACTCAGATAAAACATTTTTATACTGATTTAAATGGTATTAATACTACTATACTCGGAAAAGAATTACATTTTCCCTTTGTTAAAACTCTTTCACAGGATGAAAGTGACTTTATTAGAAAAAATGTTGTTTTTCGTATTAATAATCTTTCACAACATATCACCTTTTTAAAGGAGGAAATTCGTGTTAAGAAAATTGAACAAATTTTAAAAACCCCAGAGATGGTTACTAAAATAGCCAAACTTCGTGAGAATTTTGAAAAAGAAATATGTTCAGATTTTCCTAATGCATTTTGGGAACGCATGAACCATATCGTTTCCCTACCATACATTGATGGATTTAATGTACAGGCGATTTCAACTAATGCTAGGCCTATTCAAATGAATTATGAAATGATGGAATTTTGCAAGAAAGAGATTGACACACTTTTACAAAATAAGATCATTAGGGTTTCTAAATCCCCTTGGAGTTGTTCTTCTTTCTATGTTAATAATAACGCAGAGAAAGAAAAAGGAGCACCAAGACTGATGATCAATTATAAACCTCTTAACACCGTTTTAAAATGGATTAGGTATCCCATACCTAACAAAAGAGATCTTTTAATAAGAACTTTTAAAGCTAATGTTTATAGCAAATTTGATATGAAGTCGGGTTTTTGGCAAATTCAGATTTCAGAAAATGATATATATAAAACAGCTTTCAACGTCCCATTTGGACAGTACAAATGGAATGTTATGCCTTTTGGGCTAAAAAATGTCCCATCTGAATTCCAAAATAATATGAATTCCTTTTTTAATGATTATTCCTATATGTCAATAGTTTATATTGATGATGTATTAATATTTTCTAAAAATATTGATTCTCACTTTAAACATTTAAATACATTAGTTAATATCGTTAAGAAAAATGGTTTAGTTGTCAGTGCCAAGAAAATGGTACTTTTTCAAACTACCATTAGATTTCTAGGTCATGATCTTTATCAAGGTACATATAAACCTATTTGCAGGGCCATAGATTTCTCTTCCAACTTTCCAAATGAAATTCCTAATAAAACTCTGCTTCAAAGATTTTTTGGAAGTTTAAATTACGTTGCTGATTTTATTCGCAAAATCAGACATGTTTGCGAACATTTGTACAAAAGATTCAGAAAAAATCCAGTCCCTTGGAGTTCTGAACAAACTGAGGAGGTCATCCAAGTCAAAGCCTTAGTCCAAAACATTCCATATTTAGGAATCCCTAACCCCAATGCTTTTATTATTGTCGAAACTGATGCATCTTATGCAGGTTATGGAGGCATTCTTAAATATAAAGTAGATCTTGAATATACAGAACAACTAGTTCGCTTTACATCAGGAATCTGGAATTCCGCTCAAAAGAATTATTCAACAGTGAAAAAAGAAATTTTGGCTATAGTGCTATGTATCACTAAATTTCAAGATGATCTTATTAACAAAGAATTTTTATTAAGAGTAGATTGCAAATTTGCTAAAGAAATTTTATAAAAGAATGTTAAAAATCTTGGTCCAAAGAAAATCTTTGCTAGATGGCAAGCTTTATTATCTAGCTTTGATTTTAAAATTGATTTTACTAAAGGAGAAGAAAATTCTCTTCCTGATTTTCTAACCCGTGAATTTTTGTAGGGTAAAAATGAGGCCGTTTAAACCAATCACTCTTTCTATAGGAGAGGATCTTCCAAAAGCAAAAATGGCTAGACCATTTACCCTTCCCCAATTACTTCGAAAACAGGAAGGTCCACAGAAGCATACAACCACTTTCCAAAACTAATTTTCAGTTCTAGCCGAGTTTCCAAAACTCCCTTCTACAGTAACAACTCAGCCTCCAAAGCTACTTGGTCCACCCCAACCAAAGCTGATTAAACTTAGACCAGTAAAAACCATTAGACAAGGGAGCTTCTTCTAGTTCCATCCAATCCAAACAGAGTTATGAATTGAAAACTCCAGAATCGTTTGCCCAAGCAGTTAACCCTGAGCTAACAAAAACTATTCGAAAAACCCCTATTCCAAAAGAAGAATCTTTTGATTTTGCGACTTCACAGGTGTTGCCAATTATGGCATTAAATATGGAGTATGACATTATTGATATACAGCAGCTAGTCAAACCTTGTTATACAGACTTAAATTTTGTGGATACTGACAATCTACTTAAGACAATAAGATTTTATGAAGCCATTCTTATTGATACTGATTCTATTGAGATTGAGCATTCTAGGTATGAGAACAATCCCTATATCATTAAATATTCAATGTTTACTATTAAAAGAATCTTGGATCCATTTGAATGGTTTGCAGACCAATTACACACACCAATTGAGTTATCAGTAACTCATCGTCCACAAACTTACAAATGGTATGATTATAAGGTAGCATGGATTAATTTTATTTATCTACGACCAAGACACACTTGGTTTATAAAATATAGCCCAAGCATTTTCAAAGCTACTATTCCAAGATGGTTTTACGAATGGTGGAATTTATTTAGAGGAACCAAGGAAGTTCTCCCTCAGCAATTTCTCAACATGTTTAAAGAATTTCAAATCAAGGAAGAAATCTCCACTGTACCTGAGCATATTAAATTATGCAAATTTTATGTTCAAAAAAGAATATCATATATTATTACTTTGAAATTTTCTAAGAATAAATTGATCGCATCCAATATTTGTGTAAGCAAATCCAGGTTAAAGGTTGGGTCCCCAAACAACCTAACAATAATATCCAGTGTCGAGACAAGGCCGGTTCGTCAAGTTCTTTAAAGAATTCTTCCAAAGAGGCACTCAAAAAGAAACTGAAAGAAGCATTGGAAAATCTAGAAAAATATGATGAAGATCAAATCATGAAAATGATTGAAGACGCAGCTTCAACAAAAAGCAGCAGTAAAGACAATGGAGATATGTGTATTCTCAAAGGATTGGCTTTGGCTTACATGGATTCCAAAGAAAAAAAGAAGATTCCCACTTAGCCACTCTTTTACAAAAGTAGTAGGCCCTTATGTTTCCACTATGATGAAAATTATTCTCCACTAACTCTACTTTAAAGGTAGATCCCTCTTTCTGTGTCGGCAGCATCCTAGCCCTCCATTTGTATGTCTAAGATGTAAAGACACTCCCTTCTTCTCCTATGTAAGGAGACTTCAATTCTCTTATAGAGGCATCAGAAAATTAAGCCATCTCTAAATCACTCTGAAAGCTCTCTCTCTATGTACTATTTCTCCATGTTGGATATGCAATAAACTTCAGTTTGCTTGTAAGTTTTTCTTTTAATTCTTCTTTTTAATTCCACATATTTAGGATTCTACGGTTGTATTCCCTTTAGCAATCTAACTTATGGTGATTTTGTAAGCACCAATAATGTTGTAGGGTTAGAACTTTGCACTGACATCAAACTTAAGCATCAACTTAAGAAAGAACAATCGTCTTCAAGACGAGAGTTTGGAAGTTTTTGTAAAGTTTTTTGTTTTATTATTCCACCTGACAAGGTGAAAAAGGATAAAAAGGAAAAGAAATCTCACAGGAAGAAATCTCGAAGAAGAGATGATTCTTCAAGAAAAAAGAAAAAAAGGTCTAAGAGACCTAGAGATTCCAAAACAGATGTATGTTGGACTTGTGGAAAGACAAGCCACAAAGCAAACAAATGTTGATCACAGACTAAGAAGAAAAAGATTAATCTTCTTGGTATAGATGATGAAACGAAAGGTAAACTTTTAGCAATACTTGATGAACCATTTTCTGAATCTTCAGGCACATCTGATGAATACAGCGATGAGGAAGACATTGATGTCTATTATGAATCTGATGAAAGCCAATCAGGAAAAGAATGTGCCTGTACTGAAGTATTTTGTACTTGTGATAGCACACATACTATTAGGGTTCATTCGGATCATTCGAATGAAGCTCTATTCGATGTTATTCAGCACATAGCCAATGATGAGGCTAGGAATCTTTTCCTCCTAGAACTCAAAAACATCATCCTTAACACGGACAAACCTAAATCCCGTCTAGTTGTTGAACCTTTCAGCATGAAGCAGATAATTACTCGTTCAAAAAAGCAAACTGAACCAACTATTTCAGATCTTCATCATGAAGTATCTAACCTCAAAGACGAGATAAGAGATATCAAGTCTCGATTAGGAAAAGTCGAAATGGATGTCCTTACTGAATAGGTTCTCAATAAGACCAAATTACAGGAGTAGGATTCAGGACATGAATCTACCCAAGAGGATGACATTGTGTCTATCAACAATGACCATTTGGCTGAACCTATTGTCACCAATACTGGTAATAATCCTTCTAGCTCTGTAGCACCTGTAGTAATGGTAATATCTTCAATACGACCTAAGAGTCATCATATTCTGGTTAAAATTGTAGTCAGTAAACATTTTGTGATTAACAAGATTGCTTTGCTTGACAGTGGTGCAGATCAGAACTGCATAGTAAAAGGTATAGTCCCTACGAAGTATTTGCAAAAAAGTACTTCAAAATTACACACCGCTATTGGAGAACTTTTGAAAATTAATTATAAACTTTCTAAAGCTCATATTTGCAATAATGGTATTTGTTTAACAAATGATTTCGTAATTTCTGAAGATATCAATGAAGATATTATTCTTGGAATACCTTTTATTACTCAGATAAAACCTTTTTATACTGATTTAAATGGTATTAATACTACTATACTTGGAAAAAAATTACATTTTCCCTTTGTTAAAACTCTTTCACCGGATGAAAGAGACTTTATTAGAAAAAACACTATTTTTCGTATTAATAATCTTTCACAGCATATCACCTTTTTAAAGGAGGAAATTCTTGTTAAGAAAACCGAACAAATTTTAAAAACTCTGGAGATGGTTACAAAAATAGCCAAAATTCGTGAGAATTTTGGAAAAGAAATATGTTCAGATTTTCCTAATGCATTTTAGGAACACAAGAAACATATCGTTTCCCTACCATACATTGATGGATTTAATGAATAGGCGATTTCATCTAAAGCTAGGCCTATTGAAATGAATCATGAAATGATGGAATTTTGCAAGAAAGAGACTGACACTCTTTTACAAAAGAAGATCAACAGGGTTTCTAAATCCCCTTGGAGCTGTTCTGCTTTCTATATTAATAATAACGTAGAGAAAGAAAGAGGAGCACCAAGATTGGTGATCAATTATAAACCCATTAACTCCGTTTTAAAACGGATTATGTATACCATACCTAACAAAGGAGCTCTTTTGAAAAGAACATTTAAAGCTAATGTTTATAGCAAATTTGATATGAAGTCGGGTTTTTGGCAAATTCAGATTTCAGAAAATGATAAATATAAAACAGCTTTCAACGTTCCATTTGGATAGTATGAATGGAATGTTATGCCTTTAGGGCTCAAAAATACCCCATCTGAATTCCAAAATATTATGAATTCCATTTTTAATGATTATTCCTATATGTCAATAGTTTTTATTGATGATGTATTAATATTTTCTGAAAATATCGATTCTCACTTTAAACATTGAAACACATTTTTTAATATTGTTAAGAAAAATGGTTTAGTTGTTAGTGCTAAGAAAATGGTACTTTTTCAAACTACCATCAGATTTCTAGCTCATCATCTTTATCAAGGTACATATAAACCTATTTGCTGCGCCATTGGTTTCTCTTCCAAATTTCCTAATGAAATTCCTGATAAAACTCAGCGTCAGAGATTTTTTGGAAGTTTAAATTACGTTGTTGATTTTATTCCCAAAGTTAGTCACCTTTGTGAACCTTTGTACAAAAGACTCAGAAAATATCCAGTCCCTTGGAGTTCTGTACAAACTGAGGGGGTCTTCCAAGTTAATGCCTTAGTCCAAAACATTCCATATTTAGGAATCCCTAACCCCAATGCTTTTATGATTGTCAAAATTGATGCATCTGATGCAGGTTATGGAGGCATCCTTAAACAAAAAGTAGATCTTGAATCTACAGAACAACTACAACAGGAAACTGGAATTCTGCTCAAAAGAATTATTCAACAGTGAAATTTTTTTTTTTGTCTATAGTGCAATGTATCACTAAATTCCAAGATAATCTTATTAACAAAGAATTTTTATTAAGAGTAGATTGCAAATCTGCTAAAGAAATTTTACAAAAGGATGTTAAAAATCTTGTTTCAAAGCAAATATTTGCTAGATGGCAAGCTCAACTATCTAGCTTTGATTTTAAAATTGATTTTATTAAAGGAGAAGAAAATTCTCTTCTTGATTTTCTAACCCGTGAATTTTGAAGGGTAAAAATGAGGCCGTTTAAACCAATCACTCCTTCTAAAGGAGAGGATCTTCCAAAAGCAAAAATGCCCAGATCATTTACCCTTCCCCAATTACTTCCAAAACAGGAAAGTCCACAGAAGCTTACAACCCCTTTCTGAAACAAATTTTCAGTTCTAGCCAAGTTTCCAAATCTCCTTTCTACAGTAACAACTCAGCCTCCAAAGCTACTTGGTCCACCCCAACCAAAGCTGGTCAACCTTAGACCAGCCAAACCATTAGGCAAAGGAGCTTCTTCTAGTTCCATCCAATTCAAATAGATTTATGAAATGAAAACTCCAGAATCGTTTGCCCAAGCAGTTAACCCCGAGTTAACAAAAACTATTCCAAAAACACCTAATCCAAAAGAAGAATCTTCTGATTTTGTGACTTCACAGGTGTTGCCAATTATAGCATTAAATAAGGAGTATGACAATATTGATATACAACTGCTAGTCAAACATTGTTATACAGACTCAAATTTTGTGGATACTGATAATCCACTTAAGACAAGAAGATTTTATGAAGCCATTCTTGTTGATACTGATTCTATTGAGATCGAGCATTCCAGGGATGAGAACAATCCCTCTATCATTAAATATTCAAGGTTTCCTATTATATGAATCTTGGATCCATTTGAATGGATTGCAGACCATTTACACACACCAATTGCGTTATCAGTAACTCATCGTCCACATGATTATTAGGCAACATGGATGAATTTTATTTATCTACGACCAAGATACACTTGGTTTATAAAATATAACCCAAGCATTGGTAAAGCCATTATTCCAAGATTGTTTTACGAATGATGGAATTTATTTGGGGGAACCAAGGAAATTCTTCTTCAGCAATTTCTCAACAGGTTTGAAGAATTTCAGATCAAGGAAGAAATGTCCACTTTACCGGAGCATATTAAATTACAGAAATATTATGTTCAAAAAAGAATATCATATATTATAACTTGGAATTTTTCTAAGAATAATACTGATCGCATCCAATATTTGTGTAAGCAAATCCAAGTAAAATGTTGGGTCCCAAAACAACCTAATACTAAAGTCCTGTCTCGAGACAAGGCCGGTTGATAAAGTTCTTCAAAGAATTCTTCCAAAGCGGCACTCAGAAAGAAACTGAAAGAAGCATTCAAAAATTTAGAAAAATATGATGAAGATCAAATCATGAAAATGATTAAAGACGAAGCTTCAATAGAAAACAGCAGTGAAGACAATGGAGATATATGTAATCCCAAAGGATTGGCTTTGGCTTACATGGATTCCAACTATGAATAAGATAAGGCTTCTTTGGGAAGGTAGAGGCAAAGCCAGAATTACTTCTTCCAAAGTAAAGACTTTCACAATTCTATTTTGGCATCTTTGGAAATGCCAAAAGACAAAACTTTGAATAAATATAATCTCCATTATCTCCAAAGATAAATAGACGATTCCCACTTAGCCACTCTTTTACAAAAGTCGTAGGCTCATATGTTTCCACTATGAAGATAATTATTCCCCACTAACTCTACTTTAAAGGTAGACCCCTCTTTTAGTGTCGGCATCATTCTAGCACACCATTTGTATGTCTAAGATGTAAAGAGAATCCCTTCTTCTCCTATATAAGGAGACTTCAATTCTCTTATAGAGGCATTGGAATATTGAGCCATCTCTAAATCACTCTGAAAGCTCTCTCTCTATGTACTATTTCTCCATGTTGGATATGCAATAAACTTCAGTTTGCATGAAAGTTTTTCTTTAAATTATTCTTTTTAATTCCACATAATTAAGATTCTAAGGTCGTATTCCCTATAGCAGTCTAACTTATGGTGATTTGGAAAGCACCATTAATATTGTAGCATTAGAACTTTGCACCGACATCAAACTTAAGCATCAGCTTGAGAAAGAACAATCGTCTTCAAGATGAAAGCTTGAAAGGTTTTGTTGAGATTTTTGTTTTATTACTCCACCTGACAAGGTGAAGAAGGATAAGAAGGAAGAGAAATCTTGTAGGAAGAAATCTCGAAGAAGTAAAGATTCTTCAAGACCAAAGAAACAAAGGTCCAAGAGACCTAGAGATTCCAAAACAGATGTATGTTGGACTTGTGGAAAGATAGGTCACAAAGCAAACAAATGTCGATCACAGACTAAGAAGAAAAAGATTAATTTTCTTGGTATAAATGATGAAACCAAAGGTAAACTTTTAGCAATACTTGATGAACCTTTTTCTGAATCTTCAGGTACATCTGATGAATACAGTGATGACGAAGACATTATTCTAGATTATGAATCTGATGAATGCCAATCAGGAAAAGATTGTGCCTGCACTGAAGCATTTTGTACTTGTGATAGCTCACATACTTTTAGGGTTCTTTCGGATCATTCGAAAGAACCTCTATTCGATGTTATTCAGCACATAGCCAATGATGAGGCTAAGAATCGTTTCCTCCTAGAACTCAAAAACATCATCCTTAACACGGAAAAACCTAAATCCCGTCTAGTTGTTGAACCATTCAGCATGAAGCAGATAATTACTCGTTCAAAAAAGTGAACCGAACCAACTATTTCAGATCTTCATCATAAAGTATCTAACCTCAAAGACGAGATAAGAGATATCAAGTTTCGATTTGGAAAAGTCGAAATGGATGTCCTTACTGAATAGGTTCTCAAGAAGACCAATTTACAGGAGCAAGATTCAGGACATGAATCTACCCAAGAGGATGACATTGTGTCTATCAACAATGACCATTTGGCTGAACCTATTGTCACCAATACTGGTAATAATCCTTCTAGCTCTATAGCACCTGTAGTAACGGTAATATCTTCAATACAACCTAAGAGTCATCATATTCCAGTTAAAATTGCAGTCAGTAAACATTTTGTGATTAACAAGATTGCTTTGCTTGACAGTGGTGCAGATCAGAACTGCATAGTAAAAGGTATAGTCCCTACGAAGTATTTGCAAAAAAGTACTTCAAAATTACACACCGCTATAGAAGAACTTTTGTAAATTAATTATAAACTTTCTAAAGCTCATATTTGCAATAATGGTATTTGTTTAATAAATGATTTCGTAATTACTGAAGATATCAATGAAGATATTATTCTTGAAATACCTTTTATCACTCAAATAAAACCTTTTTATACTGATTTAAATGGTATTAATACTACTATACTTGGAAAAAAATTACATTTTCCCTTTGTTAAAACTCTTTCACCGGATGAAAGCGACTTTATTAGAAAAAACACTATTTTTCGTATTAATATTCTTTCACAGCATATCACCTTTTTAAAGGAGGAAATTCTTGTTAAGAAAACCGAACAAATTTTAAAAATTCCGGAGATGGTTACTAAAATAGCCAAACTTCTTGAGAATTTTGAAAAAGAAATATGTTCAGAATTTCCTAATGCATTTTGGGAGTGCAAGAAATATATCGTTTCCCTACCATACATTGATGGATTTAATGAACAGGCGATTTCAACTAAAGCTAGGCCTATTCAATTGAATCATGAAATGATGGAAATTTGCAAGAAAGAGATTGACACTCTTTTACAAAATAAGATCATCAGGGTTTCTAAATCCCCTTGGAGTTGTTCTGCTTTCTAAGTTAATAATAACGCAGAGAAAGAAAGAGGAGCACCGAGACTGGTGATCAATTATAAATCTCTTAACTCCGTTTTAAATTGGATTAGGTATCCCATACCTAACAAAAGAGATTTTTTAAAAAGAACTTTTAAAGCTAATGTTTATAGCAAATTTGATATGAAGTCAGATTTTTGGCAAATTCAGATTTCAGAAAATGATAAATATAAAACAGCTTTCAACGTCCCATTTGGACAGCATGTATGTACTGTTATGCCTTATGGGCTCAAAAATGTGCCATCTGATTTCCAAAATATTATGAATTCAATTTTTAATGATTATTCGTATATGTCAATAGTTTATATTGATGATGTATTAATATTTTCTGAAAATATTGATTCTCACTTTAAACATCTAAATACATTTTTTAATATTGTTAAGAAAAATGGTTTAGTTCTCAGTGCCAAGAAAATGGTACTTTTTCAAACTACCATCGGTTTTCTAGGTCGTGATCTTTATCAAGGTACATATAAACCTATTTGCAGGTCCATTGAGTTCTCTTCCAAATTTCCTACTGAAATTCCTGATCAAACTAAGCTTTAGAGATTTTTAGGAAGTTTAAATTACGTTGCTGATTTTATTCCAAAAGTCTGACATGTTTGCGAACCTTTGTACAAAATACTCAAAAAAAATCTAGTCCCACGGAGTTCTAAACAAACTGAGGAGGTCATCCAAGTCAAAGCCTTAGTCCAAAACATTCCATGTTTAGGAATCCTTAACCCCAATGCTTTTATGATTGTCGAAACTAACGCATCTGATGCAGGTTATGGAGGCATTCTTAAACAAAAAGTAGATCTTGAATCTACAGAACAACTCGTTCATTTTACATCGGGAATCTGGAATTCCGCTCAGAAGAATTATTCAACAGTGAAAAAAGAAATTTTGGCTATAGTGCTATGTATCACTAAATTCCAAGATGATCTTATTAACAAAGAATTTTTATTAAGAGTAGATTGCAAATCTGCTAAAGAAATTTTACAAAAGGATGTTAAAAATCTTGTTTCAAAGCAAATATTTGCTAGATGGCAAGCTCCACTATCTAGCTTTGATTTTAAAATTGATTTTATAAAAGGAGAAGAAAATTCTCTTCCTGATTTTTTAACCCGTGAATTATTGGAGGGTAAAAATGAGGCCGTTTAAACCAATCACTCCTTCTAAAGGAGAGGATCTTCCAAAAGCAAAAATGCCCAGACCATTTACCCTTCCCCAATTACTTCCAAAGAAGGAAGGTCCACAGAAGCCTACAACCCCTTTCCAAAACAAATTTTTAGTTCTAGCCGAGTTTCAAAATCTCCCTTCTACAGTAACAACTCAGCCTCCAAAGCTACTTGGTCCACCCCAACCAAAGCTGATGAACCTTAGACTAGCCAAACCATTAGGCAAAGGAGCTTCTTCTAGTTCCATCCAATCCAAACAGAGTTATGAAATGAAAACTCTAGAGTCGTTTGCCCAAGCAGTTAACCCTGAGTTAACAAAAACTATTCCAAAAACACCTAATCCAAAAGAAGAATCTTTTGATTTTGTGACTTCACAGGTGTTGCCAAGTATAGCATTAAATAAGGAGTATGACAATATTGATATACAGCAGCTAGTCAAACCTTGTTATACAGACTCAAATTTTATGGATACTGATAATCCACTTAAGACAAGATGATTTTATGAAGCCATTCTTGTTGATACTGATTC
The DNA here is from genome assembly GCA_037074985.1 of Solanum bulbocastanum. Taxonomy (NCBI): domain Eukaryota; kingdom Viridiplantae; phylum Streptophyta; class Magnoliopsida; order Solanales; family Solanaceae; genus Solanum; species Solanum bulbocastanum. The sequence goes on from CM073608.1 coordinate 36,774,587, forward strand.
TATTGAGATCGAGCATTCCAGGGATGAGAACAATCCCTCTATCATTAAATATTCAAGGTTTCCTATTAAATGAATCTTGGATCCATTTGAATGGATTGCAGACCATTTACACACACCAATTGCGTTATCAGTAACTCATCGTCCACAAACTTATAATTGATATGATTATAAGGCAGCATGGATGAATTTTATTTATCTAAGACCAAGACACACTTGGTTTATAAAATACAACCCAAGCATTGTTAAAGCCATTATTCCAAGATGGTTTTACGAATGGTGGAATTTATTTGGAGGAACCAAGGATGTTCTCCCTTAGCAATTTCTCAACAGGTTTGAAGAATTTTAGATCAAGGCAGAAATGTCCACTTTACCTGAGCATATTAAATTATGCAAATATTATGTTCAAAAAAGAATATCATATATTATTACTTGGAATTTTTCTAAGAATAATACTGATCGCATCTAATATTTATGTAAGCAAATACAGGTTAAATGTTAGGTCCCCAAACAAACTAATACTAAAGTCCAGTCTCGAGACAAGGACGGTTGATCAAGTTCTTCAATGAATTCTTCCAAAGCGGCACTCAGAAAGAAACTGTAAGAAGCATTCAAAAATTTAGAAAAATACGATGAAGATCAAATCATGAAAATGATTGAAGACGCAGCTTCAACAGAAAACAGCAGTGAAGACAATGGAAATATGTGTAATCCCAAAGGATTGGCTTTGGCTTACATGGATTCCAACTATGAATAATATAAGACTTCTTTGGAAAAGTAGAGGCAAAGCCGGAATTACTTCTTCCAAAGTAAAGACTTTCACAATTCTATTTTGGCATCTTTGGAAATGCCAAAAGACAAAACTTTGAATAAAGATAATCTCCATTATCTCCAAAGATAAAAAGAAGATTCCCACTCAGCCACTCTTTTACAAAAGTAGTAGGCCCATATGTTTCCACTATGAAGATAATTATTCCCCACTAACTCTACTTTAAAGGTAGACCCCTCTTTTAGTGTCAGCAGCATCCTAGCCCTCCATTTATATGTCTAAGATGTAAAGAGACTCCCTTCTTCTCCTATATAAGGAGACTTCAACTCTCTTATAGAGGCATCAGAATATTTAGCTATCTCTAAATCACTCTGAAAGCTCTCTCTCTATGTACTATTTCTCCATGTTGGATATGCAATAAACTTTAGTTTGCTTGTAAGTTTTTCTTTAAATTCTTCTTTTTAATTCCGCAAAATTAATATTCTAAGGTCGTATTCCCTATAGCAGTCTAACTTATGGTGATTTGGTAAGAACCATTAATATTGTAGCATTAGAACTTTGCACCCACATCAAACTTAAGCATCAGCTTGAGAAAGAACAATCGTCTTCAAAATGAGAGCTTGGAAGTTTTTGTTGAGATTTTTGTTTTATTACTCCACCTGACAAGGTGAAGAAGGATAAGAAGGAAGAGAAATCTCACAGGAAGAAATCTCGAAGAAGTGAAGATTCTTCAAGACCATAGTAAAAAAGTTCGAAGAGACCTAGAGATTCCAAAACAGATGTATGTTGGACTTGTGGAAAGACAGGTCACAGAGCAAACAAATGTCGATCACAGACTAAGAAGAAAAAGATTAATCTTCTTGATATAAATGATGAAACCAAAGGTAAACTTTTAGCAATACTTGATGAACCATTTTCTGAATCTTCAGGTACATCTAATGAATATAGAGATGGCGAAGACATTATTCTCGATTATGAATCTGACGAATGCCAATTAGGAAAAGATTGTGCCTGTACTGAAGCATTTTGTACTTGTGATAGCACACATACTATTAGGGTTCTTTCGGATCATTCGAAAGAAGCTCTATTCGATGTTATTTAGCACATAGCCGATGATGAAGCTAGGAATCGTTTCCTCCTAGAACTCAAAACATCATCCTCAACACGGACAAACCTAAATCCCGTCCAGTTGTTGAACCTTTCAGCATGAAGCAGATAATTACTCGTTCAAAAAAGCAAACTGAACCAACTATTTCAGATCTTCGTCATGAAGTATCTAACCTCAAAGACGAGATCAGAGATATCAAATCTCGACTAGGAAAAGTCAAAATAGATGTCCTTACTGAACAGGTTCTCAAGAAGACCAATTTACAGCAGCATGATTCAGGACATGAATCTACCCAAGAGGATGACATTGTGTCTATCAACAATGACCATTTGGCTGAACCTATTGTCACCAATATTTGTAATAATCCTTCTAGCTCTGTAGCACCTATAGTAATGGTAATATCTTCAATACGACCTAAAAGTCAGCATCTTCCAGTTAAAATTGTAATCAGTAAACATTTTGTGATTAACAAGATTGCTTTGCTTGACAGTGGTGCGGATCAGAACTGCATAGTAAAAGGTATAGTCCCTACGCAGTATTTGCAAACAAGTACTTCAAAATTATACTCTGCTACAGGAGAACTTTTGAAAATTAATTTTAAACTTTCTAAAGCTCATATTTGCAATAATGGTATTTGTTTAACAATTGATTTTGTAATTACTGAAGATATCAATGAAGATATTATTCTTGGAATACCTTTTATCACTCAGATAAAACCTTTTTATACTGATTTAAATGGTATTAATACTACTATATTTCGAAAAGAATTACATTTTCCCTTTGTTAAAACTATTTCAAAGGATGAAAGCGACTTTATTAGAAAAAACACTGTTTTTCATATTAATAATATTTCACAACATATCACCTTTTTAAAGGAGGAAATTCGTGCTAAGAAAAGCGAAAAAATTTTAAAAACCCCGGACATGGTTACAAAAATAGCCAAACTTCGTGAGAATTTTGAAAAAGAAATATGTTCAGATTTTCCTAATGCATTTTAGGAATGCAAGAAATATATCATTTCCCTACCATACACTGATGGATTTAATGAACAGGCGATTTCAACTAAAGCTAGGCCTATTCAATTGAATCATGAAATGATGGAATTTTGCAAGAAAGAGATTGACACTCTTTTACAAAATAAGATTATCAGGGTTTCTATATCCCCTTGGAGTTGTTCTGCTTTCTAAGTTAATAATAACGCAGAGAAAGAAAGAGGAGCACCAAGACTGGTGATCAATTATAAATCTCTTAACTCCGTTTTAAAATGGATTAGGTATCCCATATCTAACAAAAGAGATTTTTTAAAAAGAACTTTTAAAGTTAATGTTTATAGCAAATTTGATATGAAGTCAGATTTTTGGTAAATTCAGATTTCAGAAAATGATAAATATAAAACAGCTTTCAACGTCCTATTTGGACAGCATGTATGGAATGTTATGACTTATGGGCTCAAAAATGCGCCATCTGATTTCCAAAATATTATGAATTCCATTTTTAATGATTATTCCTATATGTCAATTGTTTATATTAATGATGTATTAATATTTTCTGAAAATATTGATTCTCACTTTAAACATCTAAATACATTTTTTAATATTGTTAAGAAAAATGGTTTAGTTGTCAGTGCCAAGAAAATAGTACTTTTTCAAACTACCATTAGTTTTCTAGGTCATGATCTTTATCAAGGTACATATAAACCTATTTGCAAGGCCATTGAGTTCTCTTCCAAATTTCCTACTGAAATTCCTGATCAAACTTAGCTTTAGAGATTTTTTAGGAAGTTTAAATTACGTTGCTGATTTTATTCCAAAAGTCTGACATGTTTGCGGATCTTTATACAAAATACTCAGAAAAAATCTAGTCCCATGGAGTTCTGAACAAACTGAGGAGGTCATCCAAGTCAAAGCCTTAGTCCAAAACATTCCATGTTTAGGAATCCCTAACCCTAATGCTTTTATGATTGTCGAAACTAACGCATCTGATGCAGGTGATGGAGGCATTCTTAAACAAAAAGTAGATCTTGAATCTATAGAACAACTCGTTCATTTTACATCAGGAATCTGGAATTTCGTTTAAAAGAATTATTCAACAGTGAAAAAAGAAATTTTGGCTATAGTGTTATGTATCAGTAAATTCCAAGATGATCTTATTAACAAAGAATTTTTATCAAGAAGAGATTGCAAATTTGCTAAAGAAATTTTACAAAAGGATGTTAAAAATCTTGTTTTAAAGAAAATATTTGCTAGATGGCAAGCTCCACTATCTAGCTTTGATTTTAAAATTGATTTTATTAAAGGAGAAGAAAATTCACTTCCTGATATTCTAACTCGTGAATTTTTGCAAGGTAAAAATGAGGCCGTTTAAACCAATCACTCCTTCTAAAGGAGATGATCTTCCAAAAGCAAAAATGCCCAGACCGCTTACCCTTCCCCAATTACTTCCAAAACAGGAAGGTCCACAGAAGCCTACAACCCCTTTCCAAAACAAATTTTTAGTTCTAGCCGAGTTTCCAAAACTCCCTTCTACAGTAACAACTCAGCCTCCAAATCTACTTGGTCCACCCCAACCAAAGCTGATCAACCTTAGACCAGCCAAACCATTAGGCAAATAAGCTTCTTCTAGTTCCATCCAATCCAAACAGATTTATGAAATGAAAACTCCAGAATCATTTTCCCAAGCAGTTAACCCTAAGTTAACAAAAACTATTCCAAAAACACCTAATCCAAAAGAAGAATCTTTTGATTTTGTGACTTCACAGGTGTTGCCAAGTATAGCATTAAATAAGGAGTATGACAATATTGATATACAGCAACTAGTCAAACCTTGTTATACAGACTGAAATTTTGTGGATACTGACAATCCACTTAAGACAAGAAGATTTTATGAAGCCATTCTTGTTGATACTGATTCTATTGAGATCGAGCATTCCAAGGATGAGAACAATCCCTCTATCATTAAATATTCAAGGTTTACTAGTAAAAGAATCTTGGATCCATTTGAATGGTTTGCAGACCATTTACACACACCAATTGCGTTATCAGTAACTCATCATCCACAATCTTATAATTGGTATGATTATAAGGCAGCATGGATGAATTTTATTTATCTATGACCAAGACACATTTGGTTTATAAAATACATCCCAAGCATTGATAAGTCCATTATTTCAAGATGGTTTTACGAATAGTGGAATATATTTGGAGGAACCAAGAACGTTCTCCTTTAGCAATTTCTCAACAGGTTTGAAGAATTTCAGATCAAGGAAGAAATGTCCACTTTACCTGAGCATATTAAATTAAGTAAATATTATGTTCAAAAAAGAATATCATATATTATTACTTGGAATTTTTCTAAGAATAATATTGATCGCATCCAATATTTGTGTAAGTTAATCCAGGTTAAATGTTGGGTCCCCAAACAACCTAACACTAAAGTCGAGTCTCGAGACAAGGCCAGTTCATCAAGTTCTTCAAAGAATTCTTCCAAAGTGGAAATCAGAAAGAAACTGAAAGAAGCATTGGAAAATCTAGAAAATTATGATGAAGATCAAATCATTAAAATGATTGAAGACGCAGCTTCAACAGAAAGCAGCAGTGAAGACAGTGGAAATATGTGTAATCCACAGAGGCCTACAGCCCCTTTCCAAAACAAATTTTCAATTCTAGCCGAGTTTCCAAAACTCCAATGTTGATCTGCTTTGGTTGGGGTGGACCAAGTAGCTTTGGAGGCCTCATTGTTACTGTAGAAAGGAGTTTTGAAAACTCAGCTAGAACAGAAAATTTGTTCTGGAATGGGGCTGTAGGCCTCTGTGGACCTTGAGGAAGTTAATTTTCTTCTCCTTTAATAAAATCAATTTTAAAATCAAAGCTAGATAGTAGAGCTTGCCATCTTGCAAAGATTTGCTTTGAAACAAGATTTTTAACATCCTTTTTGTAAAATTTCTTTAGCAGATTTGCAATCTACTCTTAAAAAAAATTCTTTATTAATAAGATCATCTTTGAATTTAGTGATACATAGCACTATAGCCAAAATTTCTTTTTTCACTGTTGAATAATTCTTTTGAGCAGAATTCCAGATTCCTAATGTAAAATGAACAAGTTGTTCTGTAGATTCAAGATCTACATTTTTTTTAAGAATTCCTCCATAACATGCATCTGATGCGTCAGTTTCGACAATCATAGAAGCATTGGGGTTGGGGATTCCTAAACATGGAAAGTTTTGGACTAAGGCATTGACTTGGCGCGTCAGTTTGTTCAAAACTCCAAGGGACTGGATTTTTTCAGAGTCTTTTGTACAAAGGTTCGCTAACATGTCTAACTTAGGGAATAAATTCAACAACGTAATTTAAACTTCCTAAATATCTCTGAAGCTGAGTTTTAGCAGGAATTTCATTCGAAAATTAGGAAGAGAAATTGATGGCCCTGCAAATTGGTTTATATGTACCTTGATAAAGATCATGACCTAGAAATATGATGGTAGTTTGAAAAAGTACCATTTTCTTGGCACTGACAACTAAACCATTTTTCTTAACAATATTAAAAAATGTATTTAGATGTTTAAAGTGAGAATCAATATTTTCAAAAAATTATTAATACATCATCAGTATAAACAATTGACATTTAAGAATTATCATTAAAAATGGAATTCATAATATTTTGGAATTTAGATGGAGCATTTTTTAGCCCAAAAGGCATAACATTCCATTCATACTGTCCAAATGGGACGTTGAAAGATGTTTTATCTTTATCAATATCTAAAATCTGAATTTGCCAAAAATGCGACTTCATATCAAATTTGCTATAAACATTAGCTTTAAAAGTTCTTTTTAAAAGATCTCTTTTGTTAGGTATGGGATACCTAATCCATTTTAAAATGGAGTTAAGAGGTTTATAATTGATCACCAGTCTTGGTGCTCCTCTTTCTTTCCCTTCATTATTATTATCATAGAAAGCAGAACAACTCCAAGGGGATTTAGAAACCCTGATAATCTCATTTCGTAAAAGAGTGTCAATATCTTTCTTGCAAAATTCCATCATTTCATGATTCATTTGAATAGGCCTAGCTTTAGTTGAAATCATCTGTTCATTAAATCCATCAATGTATGGTCGGGAAACGATATGTTTCTTGCCTTCCCGAAATGCAATAGGAAAATCTAAACATATTTCTTTTTCAAAATTCTCACGAAGTTTGGCTATTTTAGTAACCATCTCCGGGGTTTTTAAAATGTTTTCGATTTTCTTAACATGAATTTCCTCCTTTAAAAAGGTGATAGGTTGTGAAAGATTACTAATATGAAAAACAGTGTTTTTTTGAATAAAGTTGCTTTCATCCTATGAAAGAGCTTTAACAAAGGTAAAACATAATTCTTTTCCGAGTATAGTAGTGTTAATACCATTTAAATCAGTATAAAAAGGTTTTATCTGAGTGATAAAAAGTATTCCAAGAATAATATCTTCATTGATATCTTCAGTAATTAAGAAATCATTTGTTAAACAAATACCATTATTGCAACTATGAGATTTAGAAAGTTTATAAATAATTTTCAAAAGTTCTCCTGTAGCGGAGTATAATTTTGAAGGACTTTTTTGCAAATACTTCGTAGGGACTATACCTTTTACTATGCAGTTCTGATCTGTACCACTGTCAAGCAAAGCAATCTTGTTAATAACAAAATGTTTACGAACTACAATTTTAACTTGAATATGATGATTCTAAGGTTGTATTGAAGATATTACCGTTACTCCAGGAGCTACAGAGCTAGAAGGATTATTGCCAATATTGGTGACAATATGTTTAGCCAAATGGTCATTGCTGATAGACTCAATCTCATCCTCTTGGGTAGATTCATGTCCTGAATCTTGCTTCTGTAAATTGGTCTTCTTGAGAACCTGTTCAATAAGGACATCCATTTCGACTTTTCCTAGTCAAGAATTGATAACTCTTATCTCGTCTTTGATATTAGATACTTCGTGATGAAGATCTGAAATAGTTGGTTCAGTTTGCTTTTTTGAACGATTCATTATCTGCTTCACGCTGAATGGTTCAACAACTAGATGGGTTTTAGTTTTGTCCGTGTTGAGGATGATGTTTTTGAGTTCTAGGAGGAAACGATTCCTAGCCTCATCATCGGCTATGTGCTGAATAACATCGAATAGAGCTTCTTTCGAATGATCCAAAAGAACCCTAATAGTATGTGTGCTATAACAAGTACAAAATGCTTCAGTACAGGCACAATCTTTTCCTGATTGGCTTTCGTCAGATTCATATTCTAGATCAATGTCTTTGTCATCGCTGTATTTATCAGATGTACCTGAAGATTTAGAAAAAGGTTCATCAAGTATTGCTAAAAGTTTACCTTTGGTTTCATCATCTATACCAAGAAGATTAATCTTTTTTTTCTTAGTCTGTGATCGACATTCGTTTGCTTTGTGGCCTGTCTTTCCACAAGTCCAACATACATCTGTTTTGGAATCTCTAGGGTCTCTTAGACCTTTTATTCTTTGGTCTTGAAGAATCTTCTCTTCTTTGAGATTTCTTCCTGTGAGATTTCTTTTCCTTTTTATCCTTCTTCACCTTGTCAAGTAGAGTAATAAAATTGAAATCTCTTCAAAAACTTCGAAGCTCTCATCTTGAAGACGATTGTTCTTTCTTAAGATGATGCTTAAGTTTGATGTCGGTGCAAATTCTAACCGTACAATATTAATGGTGCTTACAAAATCACCATACGTTAGACTGCTATAGGGAATACGACCATCATTGTAATCTTGTATTTTAGTCCTTACTTTGTCAGCAAAGAGCAGAGGTAGTCCACTGATGAAGCATGACTTTATTGAGGAAAGCATGATTATAATGGATAAAACTGTCTAAGTTTGAACAACTGAGATTATTCAGGATTTGGAGACTCCTATCTTGAAAAAATTTGGTTCTCCTATGAAATGTTTAGCGATGTGATAAAGCAAAGTAGCACAAGCATCTTCTCTTGTGACTTGAGAAGTACTTTGGCTATTTCCTTCAACCTTTACAACAGTTTCTGTAGTTGTGGCATAAATGATGAGCTACTTGGTATCATCTTTGCAGTAGTTATCCCACCAATGTTTTAACATGACGGTAAAACTTGCAGCAATCATAGTAGTCGCTTCCTTATCTGCTGATCCTCTCATTTTGTAAGTAGTTATAGAACCTGCCATTTCAAGAAACTTATTGTATATTTGATGTTATGCAAGACCATCAATATTCCATTCAGTAAAGCTTCTTCCTTCGTGAGAAGAAGTGGATAAGAAGGCATTTTCCTCATACTACAAGTCTGGGAAAGAGGGATGGCTATGATAGTTTTTTCGGTTATGAAATCTATCGTTGGATAACTTTCGGAGAAGGATGTATTTTTCTTGAGTGGTTGAAATATATTTTTCCTGAAGGGTAGAAACCTTGTTTTGGGTTTTCTCTTCCTTTTGAGAAACTTTAAAATTGGCAAGTTGTTCATTGATTTTGTCAATGAGATTATTTCCTGAAATTTCAAATGTTTAATGCCATAATTGGCAACACCTGTGAAGTCACAAAATCAAAAGATTCTTCTTTTGGATTGGGGGTTTTTGGAGTAGTTTTTGTTAACTCAGGGTTAACTGCTTGGGCAAACGATTCTAGAGTTTTCATTTCATAACTCTGTTTGGATTAGATGGAACTAGAAGAAGCTCCTTTGTCTAATGGTTTGGATGGTCTAAGGTTGATCAGCTTTGGTTAGGGTGGACCAAGTAGCTTTGGAGGCTGAGTTATTATTGTAGAAGGGAGTTTTGGAAACTCGGCTAGAACTAAAAATTTTTTTTGGAAAGGGGCTGTAAGCCTCTGTGGACCTTCCTGTTTTGGAAGTAATTGGGGAAGGGTAAATGGTCTAGCCATTTTTGCTTTTGGAAGATCCTCTCCTTTAGAAGGAGTGATTAGTTTAAACGGCCTCATTTTTACCCTGCAAAATTAACGGGTTAGAAAATCAGGAAGAGAATTTTCTTCTCCTTTAATAAAATCATTTTTAAAATCAAAGAGAGATAGTAGAGCTTGCCATCTAGCAAAGATTTGATTTGAAACAAGATTTTTAACATCCTTTTGTAAAGTTTCTTTAGCAGATTTGCAATCTGCTCTAAATAAAAATACTTTATTAATAAGATCATCTTGGAATTTAGTGATACATAGGACTATAGCCAAGATTTCTTTTTTCACTGTTGAATAACTCTTTTGAATGGAATTCTAGATTCCTGATGTAAAACGAACAAGTTGTTCTGTAGATTTGAGATCTACTTTTTGTTTAAGAATTACTCCACAACATGCATTTGATGCGTCAGTTTTGACAATCATAAAAGCATTGGGGTTAGGGATTCCTAAACATGGAATGTTTTGGTCTAAGGCTTTGACTTGGATGACCGCCTCAGTTTGTTCAGAACTCCAAAGGACTGGATTTTTTCTGAGTCTTTTGTACAAAGGTTCGCAAACATGTCTGACTTTGGGAATAAAATCAACAACATAATTTAAACTTCCTAAAAATCTCTGAAACTGAGTTTTATCAGGAATTTCATTCGGAAATTTAGAAGAGAACTCGATGGCCCCGCAAATAGGTTTATACGTACCTTGATAAAGATCATGACCTAGAAATCTGATGGTAGTTTTAAAAAGTACCATTTTCTTGGCACTGACAACTAAACCATTTTTCTTAACAATATTAAAAAATGTATTTAGATGTTTAAAGTGAGAATCAATATTTTCATAAAATATTAATACATCATCAATATAAACTATTGACATATAGGAATAATCATTAAAAATGGAATTTGTAATATTTTGGAATTTAGATGGGGCATTTTTGAACCCAAAAGGTAAAACATTTCATTTATACTGTCCAAATGGGACGTTGAAAGCTGTTTTATATTTATCATTTTCTGAAATCAGAATTTGCCAAAAACGCGACTTCATATCAAATTTGCTATAAACATTAGCTTTAAAAGTTCTTGTTAAAAGATCTCTTTTTTTAGGTATGGGATACCTAATCCATTTTAAAACGGAGTTAAGAGGTTTTTAATTGATCACCAGTCTTGGTGCTCCTCTTTCTTTTTCTGTGTTATTATTAACATAGAAAGCAGAACAGCTCCATAGGGATTTAGAAACCCTGATGATCTTATTTTGTAAAAGAGTGTCAATCTCTTTCTTGCAAAATTCCATCTTTTCACGATTCATTTGAATAGGCCTAGCTTTAGTTTAAATCTCCTGTTCATTAAATCCATCAATGTATGGTAGGGAAACGATATGTTTCTTGCATTCCCAAAATGCATTAGGAAAATTTGAACATATATTTTTTTCAAAATTCTCACGAAGTTTGGCTATTTTAGTAACCATCTCATGACTCCCACTCAACTACTTTTTTACAAAAGTAGTAGGCCCTTATGTTTGCACTATGAAGAAAATTATTCTCCACTAACACTACTTTAAAGGTAGACCCTCTTTTAGTGTGGGCAGCATCTGAGTTATGTTATCAAAACGCCAAACATTATTGGAGAGTATATCTTTCCATTGGAGTATACAAGGAACAAATATGGAACTATGTTCATGGTTGGCTTCCATAAGCATAGTCTCAGCTTTGATGCTCTCATTATAAGCTTTAGGTGCAAGAGTAGTTTTCATAAGTCTATAATAAACACGGTAGATAATAGCTATCTCACAAGTATTGATTTTACTGTTCAAGTTTTTGGTTTTGACATTGAGGGTCAAGGAATCCATGACGTTCGGGTCATTAATGTCTATCGAAAAGTTAGGATAACAATTAAAGTAAACTGGCCCATCAGCTAGGTTACTCTGCAAAACTCCTAACGAAGAGTCATCAAAATCCAAAAACCTGCCATCTCGGAAGATGACACAAATAGGAATATCAAGTCCCTTTCTAAATAAAGGTTTAACAGCAACTTGCACTAAACCAATATGCAAATAATTAAAGATAGATTTGTAACGATTTATATCATTTTCTTTAAGTAAATGAATAACCTCAAGAGAGTTATTAATAGCAATAGTAGATTCACAAGTCTTAATATTATGACGTGTAATCCAACTAAAATTACCTATTTGATAAATCTTTTTGAAAGGTTCTTCTAGTATACTCCAGGTTTGTAAATCATTTTCAACTTTATCAATCTTAGTTGCTTGAGAAGATAAATTAATATTATTTAAAGTATGTTGATTTGTATTCTTAGTTTTGAAAAATACTGTCTAAAGGACTTATAGTACAAAATATCTTAATTAGTAATAAAACAAATTCAACATGCTAGCAAGTATATAATGAATATTAAAACAGATATCAAAGATCCAAATAGGATTTCTAAGGGAGGTTCTCTTGGTTTTACAACAGTTCATTTTGCTAGAGTCAACTTAGCTACGGGACCACCATTAACAAGTCTAAACGCCCTCCTGGCTACAGCAACCATCAAAATTCGGCTGACCAACTTACGAACCAGATATTAATCAGAAACCTCATACTCATAGGAAAGAACAAATACCTCACACCAAGTATATAAATCGAATATAGGAACATGATACAGGTAATAATAAACAGAAATATACGAGTAGCATGCAAAATTTATTAAAATACTACATCAAAATAATTTTGTCATGCCTTAGACAGTATGTATACTTAGTTGCTCATGCTAAGCATGTATACTACCAACATGGCTCTGATATGATATAAAGGATCTTAAGTATGCGGAATTAAAATGAAGAATTAAAAGAAAAACTTACAAGCAAACTAAAGTTTATTGCATATCCAACATGGAGAAATAGTACATAGAGAGAGCTTTCAGAGTGATTTAGAGATTGCTAAATTTTTTGATGCCTTTATAAGAGAATTGAAGTCTCCTTATATAGGAGAAGAAGGGAGTGTCTTTACATCTTAGATATACAAATGGAGGGCTAGGATGCTGCCGACACTAAAAGAGGGGTCTACCTTTAAAGTAGAGTTAGTGCACAATAATTTTCTTCACAGTGGAAACATAAGGGCCTACTACTTTTGTAAAAGAGTGGCTGAGTGGGAATCTTCTTTTTATCTTTGGAGATAATGGAGATTATCTTTATTCAAAGTTTTGTCTTTTGGCTTTTCCAAAGATGCCAAAATAGAATAATGAAAGTCTTTACTTTGGAAGAAGTAATTCCAGCTTTGCCTCTACTTTTCCAAAGAAGTCTTATATTATTCATAGTTGGGATCCATGTAAGCCAAAGCCAATCCTTTGGGATTACACATATCTCCATTGTCTTCACTGCTTCTTTCTGTTGAAGCTGCGTCTTTAATTATTTTCATGATTTGATCTTCATCATATTTTTCTAGATTTTTCAATGCTTCTTTCAGTTTCTTTCTGAGTGCTACTTTGGAAGAATTCTTTGAAGAACTTGATGAATTGGCCTTGTCTCAAGACTGGACTTTAGTGTTAGGTTGCTTGGGGACCCAACCTTTAACCTGGATTTGCTTACACAAATATTGGATGCGATCAATATTATTCTTCGAAAAATTCCAAGTAATAATATATGATATTCTTTTTTGAACATAATATTTGCATAATTTAATATGCTCAGGTAAAATGGAGATTTCTTCCTTGATCTAAAATTCTTCAAACCTTTTGAGAAATTGCTAAGGGAGAACTTCCTTGGTTCCTCCAAATAAATTCCACCATTCATAAAACATCTTGGAATAATGGCTTTAACAATGCTTCAGCAGTATTTTATAAACCAAGTGTGTCTTGGTCGTAGATAAATAAAATTCATCCATGCTGCCATATAATTATACCAATTATAAGTTTGTGGACTATCAGTTACTGATAACGCAATTGCTGTGTGTAAATGGTCTGCAAACCGTTCAAATGGATCCAAGATTCTTTTAATGGTAAACCTTGAATATTTAATAATAGAGAGATTGTTCTCATCCCTGGAATGCTCGATCTCAATAGAATCAGTATCAACAAGAATGGCTTCAAAAAATCTTCTTGTCTTACGTGGATTGTCAGTATCCAAAAAATTTGAGTCTGTATAACAAGGTTTGACTAGCTGTTGTATATCAATATTGTCATACACCTTATTTAATGCCATAATTGGTAACACCTGTGAAGTCAAAAAATCAAAAGATTCTTCTTTTGGATTAGGGGTTTTTTGAATAGTTTTTCTTAACTCAGGGTTAACTGCTTGGATAAACGATTCTGGAGTTTTCATTTCATAACTTTGTTTGGATTGGATTGAAATAGAAGAAGCTCCTTTCTCTAATGGTTTGGTTGGTCTAAGGTTGATCAGCTTTGGTTGGGGTGGACCAAGTAGCTTTGGAGGCTAAGTTGTTACTGTAAAAGGGATTTTTGGAAACTCGGCAAGAACTGAAAATTTGTTTTGGAAAGGGGCTGTAGGTCTCTATGGACCTTCCTGTTTTGGAAGTAATTAGGGAAGGATAAATGGCCTAGCCATTTTTGCTTTTGGAAGATCCTCTCCTTTAGAAGGAGTGATTGATTTAAACGTCCTCATTTTTACCCTGCAAAAATTCACGGGTTAGAAAATTAGGAACAAAATTTTCTTCTCCTTTAATAAAATCAATTTTAAAATCAAAGCTAGATAGTAAAGCTTGCCATCTAGAAAATATTTTCTTTGAAACAAGATTTTTAATATCCTTTTGTAAAATTTCTTTAGCAGATTTGCAATCTACTCTTCATAAAAATTCTTTGTTAATAAGATCATCTTGGAATTTAGTGATACATAGCACTATAGCCAAAAAAAAAGAAAACTCACTGTTTAATAATTCTTTTGAGCGGAATTCCAGATTCCTGATGTAAAACAAACAAGTTGTTCTGTAGATTCATGATCTACTTTTTGTTTAAAAATGCCTCCATAACCTGCATCAGATGCGTCAGTTTTGACAATCATAAAAGCATTGGGGTTAGGGATTCCGAAACATGGAATGTTTTGGACTAAGGCTTTGACTTGGATGACCGCCTCAGTTAGTTCAGAACTCCAAGGGACTGGATTTTTTCTGAGTCTTTTGTACAAAGGTTTGCAAACATGATTGACTTTGGGAATAAAATCAGCAACGTAATTTAAACTTCCTAAAAATCTTTGAAGCTTAGTTTTATCAGGAATTTCATTAGGAAATATGGAAGAGAACTCGATGGCCCTGTAAATAGGTTTATATGTACCCAAATATAGATCATGACTTAGAAATCTCATGGTAGTTTGAAAAAGTACCATTTTCTTGGCACTGACAACTAAACCATTTGTCTTAACAATATTAAAAAATGTATTTAGATGTTTAAAGTGAGAATCAATATTTTCAGAAACTATTAATGCATCATCAATATAAACTATTGACATATAGGAATAATCATTAAAAATGAAATTCATAATATTATGGAATTCTGATGGGGTATTTTTGAGCCCAAAAGGCATAACATTCCATTCATATTGTCCAAATGGGACGTTGAAAGTTGTTTTATATTTATCATTTTCTGAAATCTGTATTTGTCAAAAACCCGACTTCATATCAAATTGGCAATAAACATTAGCTTTAAAAGTTTTTTTTAAAAGATTTCTTTTGTTAGGTATGGGATACCTAATCCATTTTAAAACGAAGTTAAGAGGTTTATAATTGATCACCAGTCTTAGTACTCCTTTTTCTTTCTCTATGTTATTATTAACATAGAAAGAAAAACAACTCCAAGGGGATTTAGAAACCCTGATGATCTTATTTTGTAAAAGAGTGTCAATCTCTTTCTTGCAAAATTCCATCACTTCATGATTCATTTGAATAAGCCTAGCTTTAGTTAAAACCACCTGTTCATTAAATCCATCAATGTATGGTAGGGATACGATATGTTTCTTGCATTCCCAAAATGCATTAGGAAAATCTGAACATAGTTCTTTTTCAAAATTCTCAGGAAATGTGGCAATTTTAGTAACCATCTGCGGAGTTTTTAAAATTTGTTCAATTTTCTTAACACGAATTTCCTCCTTTAAATAGGTGATAGGTTGTGAAAGATTATTAATACGAAAAACAGTGTTTTTTCTAATAAAGTCGCTTTCATCCTATGAAAGAGTTTTAACCAAGGGAAAATGTAATTCTTTTTCGAGTATAGTAGTATTAATACCATTTAAATCAGTATAAAAAGGTCTTATCTGAGTGATAAAAGGTATTCCAAGAATAATATCTTCATTGATATCATCAGTAATTACGAAATCATTTATTAAACATATACCATTATTGAAAATATGAGCTTTAGAAGGTTTATAATTAATTTTCAAAATTTCTCTAGTAGCGGAGTATAATTTTGAAGTACTTTTTTGCAAATACATCATAGGGACAATACCTTTTACTATGCAATTCCGATCTGCACACCTGTCTAGCAAAGCAATCTTGTTAATAACAAAATGTTTACTAACTACAATTGTAACTGGAATATGATGACTCTGAGGTCGTATGGAAGATATTATCGTTATTCCAGGTTCTACAGAGCTAGAGGGATTATTACCAGTATTGGTGACAGTAGGTTCAGCCAAATGGTCATTGTTGATAGACTCAATGCCATCCTCTTAGGTAGATTCATGTCCGGAATCTTGTTCCTGCAAATTGGTCTTCTTGAGAACCTATTCAGTAAGGACATCCATTTCGACTTTTCCTAGTCGATACTTGATATCTCTTATCTCGTCTTTGAGGTTAGATACTTCATGACGAAGATCTGAAATAGTTGGTTCAGTTTGCTTTTCTGAACGATTCATTATCTGCTTCATGCTGAAAGGTTCAACAACTAGACAGGAATTAGGTTTTTCCGTGTTGAGGATGATGCTTTTGAGTTCTAGGAGGAAACGATTCCTGGCCTCATCATTGGCTATGTGCTGAATAACATCGAATAGAGCCTCTTTCGAATGATCTGAAAGAACCCTAATAGTATGTGTGCTATCACAAGTACAAAATGCTTCAGTACAGGCACAATCTTTTCCTGATTGGCTTTCATCAGATTCATAATCGAGTTCAATGTCTTCGTCATCGCTGTATTCTTCAGATGTACCTGAAGATTTAAAAAAAGGTTCATCAAGTATTGTTAAAAGTTTACCTTTGGTTTCATCATCTATACCAAGAAGATTTTTTGATGCCTCTATAAGAGAATTGAAGTCTCCTTATATAGGAGAAGAAGGGAGTGTCTTACATCTTATACAAACAAATGGAGGGCTAGGATGCTGCCGACACTAAAAGAGGGGTCTACCTTTAAAGTAGAGTTAGTGCACAATAATTTTCTTCACAGTGGAAACATAAGGGCCTACTACTTTTGTAAAAGAGTGGCTGAGTGGGAATCTTCTTTTTATATTTGGAGATAATGGAGATTAACTTTATTCAAAGTTTTGTCTTTTGGCTTTTCCAAAGATGCCAAAATAGAATAATGAAAGTCTTTACTTTGGAAGAAGTAATTCCAGTTTTGCCTCTACTTTTCCAAAGAAGTCTTATATTATTCATAGTTGGGATCCATGTAAGCCAAAGCCAATCCTTTGGGATTACACATATCTCCATTGTCTTCACTGCTTCTTTCTGTTGAAGCTGCGTCTTTAATTATTTTTATGATTTGATCTTCATCATATTTTTCTAGATTTTTCAATGCTTCTTTCAGTTTCTTTCTGAGTGCTACTTTGGAAGAATTCTTTGAAGAACTTGATGAAGTGGCCTTGTCACGAGACTGGACTTTAGTGTTAGGTTGTTTGGGGACCCAACCTTTAACCTGGATTTGCTTACACAAATATTGGATGCGATCAATATTATTCTTAGAAAAATTCCAAGTAATAATATATGATATTCTTTTTTGAACATAATATTTGCATAATTTAATATGCTCAGGTAAAATGGAGATTTCTTCCTTGATCTAAAATTCTTCAAACCTATTGAGAAATTGCTGAGGGAGAACTTTCTTGGTTCCTCCAAATAAATTCCACCATTCGTAAAACCATCTTGGACTAATGGATTTAACAATGATTGGGTTGTATTTTATAAACCAAGTGTGTCTTGGTCGTAGATAAATAAAATTTATCCATACTGCCTTATAATCATACCAATTATAAGTTTGTGGACGATCAATTACTGATAACGCAATTGCTGTGTGTAAATGGTCTGCAAACTATTCAAATGGATCTAAAATTCTTTTAATAGTAAACCTTAAGTATTTAATGATAGAGGGATTGTTCTCATCCCTGGAATGCTCGATCTCAATAGAATCAGTATTAACAAGAATGGCTTCAAAAAATCTTCTTGACTTAAGTGGATTGTCAGTATCCACAAAATTTGAGTCTGTATGGCAAGATTTGACTAGCTACTGTTTATCAATGTTGTCATACTCCTTATTTAATGCCATAATTGGCAACACTTGTGAAGTCACAAAATCAAAAGATTCTTCTTCTGGATTAGGGGTTTTTGGAATAGTTTTTGTTAACTCAGGGTTAACTGCTTAGGCAAACGATTCTGGAGTTTTCATTTCATAACTCTGTTTGGATTGGATTGAACTAGAAGAAGCTCCTTTGCCTAATGGTTTGGCTGGTCAAAGGTTGATCAGCTTTGGTTGGGATGGACCAAGTAACTTTGGATGCTAAGTTGTTATTGTAGAAGGGAGTTTCGAAAACTCGGCTAGAACTGAAAATTTATTTTGGAAAAGGGTGTAGGCCTCTGTGGACCTTCCTGTTTTGGAAGTAACGGGGGAAGGGTAAATGGTCTAGCCATTTTTGCTTTTGGAAGATCCTCTCCTTTAGAAGGAGTTATTGGTTTAAACGGCCTCATTTTTACCCTGCAAAAATTCACAAGTTAGAAAATCAAGAAGAGAATTCTCTTCTCCTTTAATAAAATTAATTTTAAAAATCAAAGCTAGATAATAGAGCTTGCCATCTAGCAAAGATTTGCTTTGAAACAAGATATTTAACATCCAATTGTAAAATTTCTTTAGCAGATTTGCAATCTACTCTTAATAAAAATTCTTTGTTAATAAGATCATCTTGGAATTTAATAATACATATTACTATAGACAAAATTTCTTTTTTCACTGTTGAATAATTCTTTTGAGCGGAATTCCAGATTCCTGATGTAAATCAAACAAGTTGTTCTGTAGATTCAAGATCTACTTTTTGTTTAAGAATGCCTCCATAACCTGCATCAGATGCGTCAGTTTCGACAATTATAAAAGCATTAGGGTTAGGGATTCGTAAACATGCAATGTTTTGGACTAAGGCTTTGACTTGGATGACCGCCTCAGTTTGTTCAAAACTCTAAGGGATTGGATTTTTTCTGAGTCTTTTGTACAAAGGTTCGTAAACATGTCTGACTTTGGGAATAAAATCTATAACGTAATTTAAACTTGCTAAAAATCTCTAAAGCTGAGTTTTATCAGGAATTTCATTAGGAAATTTGGAAGAGAACTCGATGGCCCTGCAAATAGGTTTATATGTACCTTGATAAAGATCATGACCTAGAAATCTGATGGTAGTTTGAAAAAGTACTATTTTCTTGGCACTGACAACTAAACCAATTTTCTTAACAATATTGGAAAATGTATTTAGATGTTTAAAGTGAGAATCAATATTTTCAAAAAATATTAATACATCATCAATATTAACTGTTGACATATAGGAATAATCATTAAAAATGGAATTTATAATATTTTGGATTTTAGATGGGGCATTTTTGAGACCAAAAGGCATAACATTCCATTCATACTGTCCAAATGGGACATTGAAAGCTGTTTTATATTTATCATTTTTTCTGAAATTAGAATTTGCCAAAAACCCGACGTCATATCAAATTTGCTATAAACATTATCTTTAAAAGTTCTTTCTAAAAGATCTCTTTTGTTAGGTGTGGGATACCTAATCCATTTTAAAATGGAGTTAAGAGGTTTATAATTGATCACCAGTCTTGGTGCTCCTCTTTCTTTCTCTACATTATTATTAACATAGAAAGCAGATCATCTCCAAGGGGATTTAGAAACCCTGATGATCTTATTTTTTAAAATAGTTTCAATCTATTTCTTGCAAAATTCCATCATTTCATGATTCATTTGAATAGACCTAGCTTTAGTTAAAATTGCCTGTTCATTAAATCCATCAATGTATGGTAGGGAAACGAAATGTTTCTTGCATTCCCAAAATGCATTAGGAAAATTTGAACATATTTCTTTTTCAAAGTTCTCACGAAGTTTGGCTATTTTAGTAACCATCTCTGGGGTTTTTAATATTTGTTCTATTTTCTTAACGCGAATTTCCTCCTTTAAAAAGGTGATATGTTGTGAAAGATTATTAATACGAAAAATAGTGTTTTTTCTAATAAAGTCGCTTTCATCCTGTATTAAACCATTTAAATCAGTATAAAAAGGTTTTATCTTAGTGATAAAATGTATTCCATGAATAATATCTTCATTGATATCTTCAGTTATTACGAAATCATTTGTTAAACAAATACCGTTATTGCAAATATGTGCTTTAGAAAGTTTTCTTTTAATTCTTCTTTTTAATTCCGCATACTTAAGATCCTTTATATGGTATCAGAGCCATGTTGGCAGTATACATGCTTAGCATGAGCAACTAAGTATACATACTGTCTAAGGCATGACAAAATTATTTTGATGTAGTATTTTAATAAATTTTGCACGCTACTAGTATATTTCTGTTTATTATTACTTGTATCGTGTTCCTATATTAGATTTCTATACTTGGTGTGACGTATTCATTCTTTCCTATGAGTATGAGGTTTTCGATTAATATTCGATTAGTACGTTGGTCAGCCAAATTTTGATGGTCGCTGTAGCTAAGAGGGCGTTTAGACCTGTTAATGGTGGTCCCGTGGCTAAGATGACTCAAGGAAATGAATTGTTGTAAAACCAAGAGAACCTCCCTTAGAAATCCTATTTGGATCTTTGATATCTGTTTTAATATTCATTATATACTTGCTAGCATGTTGAATTTGTTTTATTACCTATTAAGATATTTTGTACTATAAGTCCTTTAGATAGTATTTTTCAAAACTATGAATACAAATCAACATACTTTAAATAATAATAATTTATCTTCTTAAGCAACTAAGATTGCTAAAGTTGAAAATGATTTACAAAACTGGAGTATACCAGAAGAACCTTTCAAAAAGATTTATCAAATAGGTAATTTTAGTTGGATTACTCGTCATAATATTAAGACTTGTGAATCTACTATTGCGATTAATAACTCTCTTGAAGTTATTCGTTTACTTAAAGAAAATGATATAAATCGTTATAAATCTATCTTTAATTATTTGCATATTGGTTTAGTGCAAGTTGCTGTTAAACCTTTATTTAGAAAGGGACTTGATATTCGGATTTGTGTCATCCTCCGAGATGGCAGATTTTTGAATTTTGATGACTCTTTGTTAGGAGTTTTGCAGTGTAACCTAGATGATGGGCCAGTTTATTTAAATTGTTATCCTAAATTTTTGATAGACATTAATGACCCGAACGTCATGGATTCCTTGACCCTCAATGTCAAAACCAAAAACTTGAACAGTAAAATCAATACTCGTGAGATACCTATTATCTACCGTGTTTATTATAAACTTATGAAAACTACTCTTGCACCTAAAGCTTATAATAAGAGCATCAAAGGTGAGACTATGCTTATGGAAGCCAACCGTGAACATAGTTCCATATTTTTTCCTCATCTACTCCAATGGAAAGATATACTCTCCAATAATGATTTGCATTTAGATAACATAACTCAGATGCTGCCGACACTAAAAGAGGGGTCTACCTTTAAAGTAGAGTTAGTGGAGAATAATTTTCTTCATAGTGGAAACATAAGGGCCTACTACTTTTGTAAAAGAGTGGCTGAGTGGGAATCTTGAGATGGTTACTAAAATAGCCAAACTTCGTGAGAATTTTGAAAAAGAAATAGGTTGAGATTTTCCTAATGCATTTTGGGAAGGCAAGAAACATATCGTTTCCCTACCATACATTGATGGATTTAATGAACAGGCGATTTCAACTAAAGCTAGGCCTATTCAAATGAATCATGAAATGATGGAATATTGCAAGAAAGAGATTGAGACTCTTTTACAAAATAAGATCATCAGGGTTTCTAATTCCCCTTGGAGCTGTTCTGCTTTCTATGTTAATAATAACACTGCGAAAGAAAGAAGAGCACCAAGACTGGTGGTCAATTATAAACCTCTTAACTCCATTTTAAAATGGATTAGGTATCCCATACCTAACAAAAGAGATCTTTTAAAAAGAACTTTTAAAGCTAATGTTTATAGCAAATTTGATATGAAGTCGGGTCTTTGGCAAATTCTGATTTTAGAAAATGATAAATATAAAACAACTTTCAACGTCTTATTTGGACAGTATGAATGGAATGTTATGCCATTTGGGCTCAAAAATGCCCCATCTGAATTCCAAAATATTATAAATTCCATTTTTAATGATTATTCCTATATGTCAATAGTTTATATTGATGATGTATTAATATTTTTTGAAAATATTGATTCTCACTTTAAACATCTAAATACATTTTTTAATATTGTTAAGAAAAATGGTTTAGTTGTCAGTGCCAAGAAATGGTACTTTTTCAAACTACCATTAGATTTCTAGGTCATGATCTTTATCAAGGTACATATAAACCTACTTACAGGGCCATCGAGTTCTCTTCCAAATTTCCTAATGAAATTCCTGATAAAACTCAGCTTCAGAGATTTTAAGGAAGTTTAAATTACGTTGATGATTTTATTCACAAAGTCAGACATGTTTGCAAACCTTTGTACAAAGACTCAGAAAAAATTCAGTCCCTTGGAGTTCTGAACAAACTGAGGCGGTCATCCTAGTCAAAGCCTTAGTCCAAAACATTCCATGATTAGGAATCCCTAACCCCAATGCTTTTATAATTTTCGAAACTGACGCATCTGATGCAGGTTATGGAGGCATTCTTAAACAAAAAGTAGATCTTGAATCTACAGAACAACTTGTTTGTTTTACACCAGGAATCTGGAATTCCACTCAAAAGAATTATTCAATAGTGAGAAATGAAATTTTGGCTATAGTGCTATGTATCACTAGATTCCAAGATGATCTTATTAACAAAGAATTTTTATTAAGAGTAGATTGCAACTCTACTAAAGAAATTTTACAAAAGGATGATAAAAATCTTGTTTCAAATCAAATCTTTGCTAGATGGCAAGCTCTACTATCTAGCTTTGATTTTAAAATTGATTTTATTAAAGGAGAAGAAAATTCTCTTCCTAATTTTCTAACTCGTGAATTTTTGTAGGGTAAAAATGAGCCAGTTTAAACCAATCACTCCTTCTAAAGGAGAGGATCTTCCAAAAGCAAAAATGGCTAGACCATTTACCCTTCCCCAATTACTTCCAAAACAGGAAGGTCCACAGAGGCTTACAACCCCTTTCCAAAACAAATTTTCAGTTCTAGCCAAGTTTCCAAATCTCCTTTCTACAGTAACAACTTAGCCTCTAAAGCTACTTGGTCCACCCCGAACCAAAGCTGATCAACCTTAGACCAGCCAAACCATTATACAAATGAGCTTCTTCTAGTTCCATCCAATTCAAACAGAGTTATGAAATGAAAACTCCAGAATCGTTTGCCCAAGCAGTTAACCCTGAGTTAACAAAAACTATTCCCAAAACGCCTAATCCAAAAGAAAAATCTTTTGATTTTGTGACTTCACAGGTGTTCCCAATTATGGTTTTAAATAAGGAGTATGACAATATTGATATACAGCAGCTAGTCAAACCTTGTTATACAGACTCAAATTTTGTGGATGTTGACAATCCACTTAAGACAAGAAGATTTTATAAAGCCATTCTTGTTGGTACTGATTCTATTGAGATCGAGCATTCCAGGAATGAGAACAATCCCTCTATCATTAAATATTCAAGGTTTACTATTAAAAAAATCTTGGATCCATTTGAATGGTTTACAGACCATTTACACATATCAATTGCGTTATCAGTAACTCATCATCCACAAACTTATAATTGGTATGATTATAAGGCAGTATGGATGAATTTTATTTATCTACGACCAAGACACACTTGGTTTATAAAATACAGCCCAAGCATTGTTAAAGCCATTATTACAATATGGTTTTACGAATGGTGGAATTTATTTAGAGGAACCAAGGAAGTTCTCCCTCAGCAATTTCTCAACAAGTTTGAAGAATTTCAGATCAAGGAAGAAATCTCCACTTTACTTGAGCATATTAAATTATGCAAATATTATGTTCAAAAAAGAATATCATATATTATTACTAGGAATTTTTCTAAGAATAATATTGATCGCATCCAATATTTGTGTAAGCAAATCCAGGTTAAAGGTTGGTTCCCCAAACAACCTAACACTAAAGTACAGTCTCAAGACAAGGCCGGTTCTTCAAAGAATTCTTCCAAAACGACACTCAGAAAGAAACTGAAAGAAGCATTGGAAAATCTAGAAAAATATGATGAAGATCAAATCATGAAAATGATTGAAGATGCAGCTTCAACAGAAAGCAGCAGTGAAGAAAATGGAGATATGTGTAATTCCAAATGATTGGCTTTGGCTTACATGGATCCCAACTATGAATAAGATAAGACTTCTTTGGAAATGTAGAGGCAAAGCCGGAATTACTTCTTCCAAAGTAAAGACTTTCCTTATTCTATTTTGGCATCTTTAGAAAAGCCAAAAGACAAAACTTTGAATAAAGCTGTTCTCCATTATCTCCAAAGATAAAAGGAAGATTCCCAATCAGCCACTCTTTTACAAAAGTTGTAGGCCCTTATGTTTCCACTATGAATAAAATTATTCTCCACTAATTCTACTTTAAAGGTAGACCCCTCTTTTAGTGTCGGCAGCATCCTAGCCCTCCATTTGTATGTCTAAGATGTAAAGACACGCCCTTCTTCTCCTATATAAGGAGACTTCAATTCTTTTATAGAGGCATCAGGAGACTACACTTGACCTCCATATTAAAGAATATGTGGTGATTTCCCATACTCCTTATAATTGAACAAGAAGTCTTTCCCCACATTTTTATATTGATGAATGGACACAGAGTCAAGTACCTATGATCCCTAAGAAATGATGTGGAGGTGAGTACCCATGTCATATGATGTGATTGTGGAGGCGAGTGCCCATAATCTTAAAGTAAGTAAGGTAAGAGGCGAATACCCATTAGCCTTTATAAGCTAGGCATAGAGGCGAATCCCCATGTCTTTACAACTAAGAATGATTGATATGACTAAAATATGAAGTTGATTTGCTTGGAGTGTTGCTAGATATGCCTTCCATGATGTGAACTTGAATAGAGGTTGATGATATAAGTCTTGGCTAAGGTTATGTGAGGTTACTTAAGGGAGTATTCCTCCTTCATTTCAATGCTTATTATATCTTAATTATGCTTATGCCTTATGTCTTATGATGACTAATGCTTATGTTTATGTTTTTTATGCAAGTTATCATATTTAGTACATTTTGTACTAATACATACTCTTGCCTACATTCTTATCAAATGTAGGGTCCGGAGTTCTCTATTCACATAATTGTGGCTAGATTTAGGTTATCAAGGAAGTGAAGCTTTGGTGAGTCCTCATTGTATTCAAGAATTGGATCACCCTTTTTCTTTATGTCTTTCTTTTGAAGTTTTGGACAATTATATGGGCAGCGTCCCAATATTTTATTCTCTTATGAGTAGATGGTTTGAGACAATGTTGTTAGACATCCACTCATTTTATGAAAGATTTTTCTTGTTTAAAATGTTTTAAATTTCTGCTCCTCTTCAAGCTCTGATTGACCCATTGAATGAGAATGTAATAAATGCAGATTATAGGTACGTGTTCCATGTGTTAGCTCAAGCCGTGATGGCACAAGCCAATAAAGAGGTGGTAGTCCCCGTGAACCCATATGTGGGTTCGGCAGCGTCAAATGTGAGGGATTTTACAAGAATAAACCCTTTAGAATTTTATGGCTCTAAAGTTTCAGAATACCCTCAAGAGTTTATCGACGAGGTCTACAAGGTACTTGCTATTATAGGTGTGACTCCGATAAAGAAGGCAGAACTAGCCTCTTACCAACTCTGAGAGGTTGCTCAGATTTGGTTTAATAAGTGGAAATAAACAAGGCTGGTGGAAGTGGGTCCCATAGAATGGGAAAGGTTCAAAAGTGCATTTCTTGAAAGATTCTTCCCTCTAGAGATAAGAGAGTCCAAGGTACTTGAATGCATCAACCTTAGGCAAGGAAATATGAGTGTAAGGGAATACACTTAGAGGTCCACTGAACTATCCAAGTATGCTCCTTCCATTGTGGCGGATCTTAGGGCCAAGATGAATAAGTTTATGTTGGATGTGTCCGATATGGTAGTCAAAGAGTACCGCACCGCTTTGCTTGTCCATGACATGGACATTTCTCGCCTTATGGTGCATACCCAACAAATTGAGGAAGAAAAGCACAAGGAAAGATCTAGAGAGGCAAAGAGAGCAAGGGTGGATGAAGGTAACTACTCACATTCTAGGTTCGGTGGATGGGGTCGTTCAAGGTTTCGTCAAAAGTTCTCCAGGCAAGGTTCTTCTAGTGCTCCGTCAATGCCTAATTATGAGAGAGTGTCTAACCTAAAACTGTAAGGAGATGGATATAGGCCTTCAATGCATACTTGTGCTAAATGTGGGAGAAACCATGAAGGAAATTTCTTAGCTGGGTCTAATGTTTGCTTTGGATGAGGGAAAATGGATCACAAAATAAGAAATTGTCCTTCAGTTGCCAAGAATTATGGAGGCGGTCCCTATCCTTCATCCTGTCCAAGTGGTTCAGGTGGGAATGCTCCTAAGCAAAATCGTTTCTATGCTATCAAAACTAGAGGTGATCTATATTCCCCGAACGTGGTGACTAGTATGTTAAAAGTTTTCCTAATAGATGTGTATGCTTTGATTGATCCAGGTGCTACTTTGTCCTTTGTGACTCCCTATGTAGCCATGAGATTAGATATTCTTCCTGATGTATTGCTAGAACATTTTTTTGTCTCTCCCCTTTTTGGTGATTCTGTGGTCGCTAAGAGGGTTGATAGAAGATGTCCCCTTTCCTTGTCCCATAGAGTTACTTTGGTGGATTTGGTAAAACTTGACATGATAGTTTTCGATGTCATCCTTGGGATGGATTAGTTGCTTTCCTGTTATGCCTCTATAGATTGTAGAACCCAGGTAGTCAAATTTCAATTCCCAAATGAGTCTATCCTAGAGTTGAAAGGGGGAAATTCTTTTCCTAGAGGTCAATTTGTTTCTTACCTAAATGCTAGGAAAATGATCTCGAAGGGTTGTGTCTACCACTATATAGTGAGGGTGAGGGATGTGGAGTTTGAAAATCATTTTCTTGAGGCGTCCCTATTGTAAAAGAGTTTCTCGAAGGTTTCCCGATGATTTGCCCGATATTCCTCCCGAAAGGGAAATAGAATTTGGGATTGTCCTTTTCCCCGATACTTAACCTATCTATATTCCTCATTATATAATGGCTCCAGCAAAATTTAAAGTGTAGAAAGAAAGATTAAAGGACTTATTAGATAAGCTCAATATTTAACCTATCTATATTCCTCATTATAGACTGGCTCCGGCGGAACTTAAGGAGTAGAAGGAATAACTAAAGGACTTATTGGATAAGGTGTTCATTTGACCGAGTATCTCTCTATGGGGTGCCTAGTGTTGTTTTTTAGGAAGACAGATAATTCACATCATATGTGTATTGATTATCAGCAATTGAACAAGGTAACCATCAAGAACAACTATACTCTCCAAAGAATAGAAGACTTATTGGATCAACTTCAAGAGGCAAGTTAATTCTCAAGAATTGATTTACGATCGGGTTATCACCAATTGAGGGTGAAAGAGGAAGATATTTCGAAAATGGATTTTATAACCTGATATGGTCATTATGAGTTTTTGGTGATGCCCTTTGGTTTAACTAATTGTAACACCCCGGAAATCTAATGACCTAAGCCAGCGCCTAACTTGTAGTCTAGTGTCCTAAATAGGGTTAACCTGAAGATAAGAGTCGTAAAATGACCTCCTTAACTTAGTAATAATGTTTTAGGGCCTACATGTCAAGGCATGAACCCCAAGGACTCCCCTAAGGGTCCTTGAGGAGGACCCAAGTGAAGGCCCAAAAAGTTGTTAAAAGACAGCAAGACCTATGGATGGCACCCACAAACCGTGGGTGGACCTACACCCCGTTGGTGGGGGCTGTGGGTCGAGGCTTGGCCTCCCCTATTCGTCCCCCTTCTTTGATGAAAACAATGGATTACCATTACGTGGCGTCACCCCACCTACGGACCGTAGGTGGGGGTTTCGTGGGTCACACTCGGCCAAGGGTCAAACATTTTGACTAATTTCTAATTAATTAAGTAAGGGTGGGTACATTTATTATTAGTTACTTTAGACCTATATAAATACTTCTAATTCATTAAACTCCACTTAACACCTCATAACTCACAAGACTCAAGCATAACCAACTTCCCTCTCCCAAAAATTCTCTCTATAAGACTCCATTGAAGAGCAAGGTCAAGGTCAAGCTAGGGGTTCAAGAACCAGCCTTTCTTCTCCAATTTTGTGTGGAAATCAAACTAAGGTATGGATGCTTTTCATTCTTGGGTATCTATCACCCAAGAAGCCCCTTCAAACTATGTTTTAAGACTTCCAAAAACCTAGGGTTTCAATCTAGTCATGGGTCTTCTTCCAAAACAATTTCAATTGTTTAATTATGGTTTATTATGATTGATTATGATGATTTATGGTTATATTAATGGATTATTGTTGTTTTTTGATGAAAAACTCCCTTGGACTTCTTCCTAAATTGTGAACTAAGGTGTGACTTACTTGATCATGGAAGCTTGACAATTGATTATGCTTATGTTTATTAAGTTTTTGATTCATGAAATTTCCCTATTTAGTGTTGTAATTCTAGAAGTTAGGTTTGATCTTGATTCCTAGCATTGAAGGGCAATAACTAGGGTTTGTGTATGTTGATGAACATTGTATATGAACTCATGACTCACTTAGATAGTGATGATCTTATGACTATTGTGTAATTGTGGTATTGATACAAGATCCTTCTTCCTTATACCCTTACACTTTATTATGCATGAAGTATGTATGTATGTATGTATGTATGTTTATGATAAGCTTGTTGTGTTGATAGAAAGGCCATTTTCATGAACACACTATGAATGCGTTGTGAAAGGTTATTCACATGTTGATGATTCTAATGTTGAAAGTACATTCTCACCTATTGAATCTATGAGCTATTATGATGTATGTTGGTTTGAGTGCCTAGTGCATTCTTTCATGAATATAAACTTAAGTAAAGACTTAATATGACTTTTAAAGGAAATTATGCTTAGCCCCAAGTGGATATGAATATGAGATAGGTTCCTTCACGCTAGTAGTTGGGTTCCCAATATGGTGTCTCATGAGATGGAAACCTCCACGTTAGTAGTTAGGGTTTGTAGTAGTAATCTCCTTATCCCATAAATATGTGCCCACATAGGTCTTTAGCTAGTGGATCCACCTAAAAACTATTATGTAAAATCTCTCTTAGGCAAGTAGGACACTTCTTTTCAGTGTCAGGATAGAACACTGGATTCCATGTAGCTCACATGGTCTATGTTGATTAATATTATTTTCCCTATATGATACGAATATGAACTATGATAAGAACATGGACTTTAATTATGACTTCTTAAGAGGTACTACTTAGTGGGCTTTAAGAGGGATTATGGTGAGGTTCTCTTATTTTATGATGGCTTATGGATTATGTATGAAAGATACGTATGAATGTTAAGGTTGACTTTACTAGTCACAAGTTATGAAAATGAATAACTCCTTACTTATGTATGTTGGTTAAGGACAAGGTAAAAGTAAAATATGTATGTTGTTGGTGGCCTTAATGTGATACTTAGCATTCGGTGGGGTTATGGGATCTTACCTTTGCATTGCACTAGTATGGCTTTTGGTTGCTTATATGTTGGTTTGGATTATGTTTCTTTATGAATGTTTATAATGACTTTTCAACTTGATAAAGGCATGATTTCAACTAACTGTCCCTTTTATGCATGTTTTAAGGATTTTTATGCATGGCTTCCATACTTGGTACATTATTTGTGCTAACCCATATTTTCTACATTCTATGAGTGTAGGTTTCAGTCGTTGAGACATACTACTTCTTTCAAGTGAAGCTTAGGTTGACTATTCCCTAGGCTTTGTGAGTCCTCAAGTACGAGGACAAGATATTATCTTTCTCAAGCTTTTATTGTACTTTCTACTTTCGAGACTTTGTTGATGTAAAGGGCTTTGACCCTATTTGTACTCCCTATTATACTAGATGGTGATTGAGACAAGTGTAGACTCTTATTTTTGTTTATGAAAAAAAAAGTTTACTTCGATTGTAAAAGTTTTAAATTTTTCTGCATTATTATATGTCTTGATGTTATGATTATTCTAAGGGCTTGTATGAGACCCCTTCGGGGTCAAATACGCCATGTTATGCCTAGGGGTACCCTTGGGTCGTGACAAACTTGATATCACAGCCAGGTTTAGAATGATTCTAGGATGATATCTCATGAACCACGTCTAGTAGAGTCTTGTTCATGAGTTTGAACTGCGCCATACTTATGAGTGAGAGGCTATAAGATGTTTAGGATTTTTCACTTCTTTCATTACTCTTTAGCCGTGCTTTGGAGTCTTAACTCTATGAAGTAATTTTCCTAACCCTTCTCTTGTGATTATAGGCAATGAATACAAGAAGGGCGAATGCAAGGATGATGGAAGAGGAGAATGTGAATGAGGGTGTTCCTCCCCAAGCTCCTCAAGATCTTGAAGCTCCTAATGATAAGCGTCCTATAACCAATGTGGAAATAAGGGAAGCTCTCCAAACATTAACTCAAGTCATGACCGCACAAGCACATGTCATGACAACTCAAGACCAAGACATAATGGCATAAGCAAATAGGGAAGTTGGGCCCCGTGTAAACTCTAATGTGACAACCATGGCTTCAAGGTTGAGAGACTTCACAATAATGAACCCTTCTATGTTCTTTCGTTCCAAAGTGAATGAAGATCCTCAAGAGTTTGTGGAATAGGTCTACAAGATAGTGGATGTTATAGGGGTGACTTCTATTGAGAACGCCGAACTAGACGCTTACCAATTGAAAGATGTGGCCCAATTGAAGTATAATAGGGTTGTAAGAGTGGGTCCCATAAGTTGGGAAGTATTCAAGAAAGCATTTCTTGATAGGTTCTTTCCCTGTGAGAAAAGGGAAGCCAATGTTAAGGAGTTCATCAATGTTCGTCAAGGGGGTATGAGTGTCCAAGAATACTCCTTGAAATTCACTAAGTTGTCCAAATATGCCTCGCCTTTGGTGTCTAATCCTAGGGATGAGATGAGTCAATTTGTGACGGGTGTGTCCGACCCAATTGAAGTAGAATGGCGAGTGGCAATGCTCCATGATAATATGGATATTTCACATCTAATGGTGTATGCTCAACAAGTTGAGGAGACAAGGCTAAGGAAGAAGAATAGAGAGGTAAGGAGGGCAAGGACCGATGATGGAAATTTTTCTAAGTGTAAATTTGAGGTTCAAGGTAAACCATGGTTTAAGAGAAGGATTTCCAACTAAGGCTCTTCTAGTGCTCCGAAGGTCAACAAAGATAGGGTGTCTAACCCTAAGCCACAAGGAGGTAATAGTGGTAGCTTTTATGTTGATATGCCTAATTGTGAAAAGTGTGGTAAGAAGAATGAAGAAAAGTGCCTAGTTAGCACGGATGGTTTCTTTAGTTTTGGGCAGAGCGGTCATGTTAAGAGAGATTGTCCCATGCTAAGGTTTCAAGGGAGAGAGGGCAATCAAGTCCCTCCAAGTGGTTCAAATTCCAATGCTACCAAGAAGAATCGCTTCTATGCTCTTCAATCCCGAGGTAACCAAGAGAGCTCCCCGGATGTTGTGACCGGTATGTTACAATATTTCTCTTTTGATGTTTATGCACTGTTAGACCCTGGAGCCACTTTGTCATTTGTTACTCCTTTTGTGGCTATGGAATTTGAAATGCTCCCTGATGTGTTAGAAGAACCTTATTTGGTTTCTACCCTAGTTGGTGACTCGGTTGTGACTAAAAGATTTTATCGGAGTTGTCCTATTTCTTTGTCTCATAAGGTCACTTTGGTCGATTTGGTAGAATTAGATATCTTCGTCTTTGATGTCATTTTGGGTATGGATTTGTTGCATGTTTGTTATGCTTCCATTGATTGTAGAACTCGGGTAGTAAAGTTTCAATTTCAGAAAGAGCCAATTTTAGAGTGGAAAGGGGGGAATTCTATTCCTAGAGGTCAATTTGTTTCATGTCTAAAAGTTCGAAAAATTATCTCCAAGGGGTTCCTTTATCATATTGTTAGGGTTATGGATGTTGGGTCCAATGTCCCTTCTTTAGAGTCGATCGCCGTGGTGAGTGAGTTTTCGAAAATCTTCCCCAATGACTTGCTTGGCATTCCTCCCAAATGGGAAATAGGCTTCGGCATTGATTTTTTGCCAGATACACAACCCATAACCATTCCTCCTTAACGGATAGCTCCATCCAAATTGAAAGAATTGAAGGAACAACTCAAGGATTTGTTAGACAAGGGTTTTATTCAACCAAGAATATCTCCATGGAGAGCTCCAGTATTGTTTTTGAAGAAGAAAGATGGGTCCCTTAGGATGTGTATTGATTACCGCCAATTGAACAAGGTCACTATAAAGAATAAGTATCCTCTTCCTAGGATTGATGATTTTGATTAACTCCAAGGGGCTAACTATTTCTCCAAATTAGATCTTTGTTCGGGTTACCATCAACCAAGGGTAAGAAGGTGTGACATTCCTAAGACGGCCTTTAGAACCCGTATAGTCACTACAAATTTGTGGTTATGTCTTTTGGGTTACCAAATGCTCCTTCGGCATTCATAGACCTAATGAATAGGGTGTTTAAGCAATATCTTGATTCGTTCGTGATCATTTTTATTGAAGACATTTTAATCTATTCAAGGAGTGAGGGTGATCATGTGAAGCATTTGAGGATTGTATTGCAATTCCTTAAAGACCACCAATTATATGCTAAGTTTAGTAAATGTGAATTTTGGCTAAGGTCGGTCGCCTTCTTTGGTCATATTGTGTCGGGCATGGGTATTGAGGTTGATCCTAAGAAGACGGATGAGGTCAAGAGTTGGCCTATACCTCTAACTCCTACTGATATTAGAAGTTTTTTGGGTTTGGCCGGATACTATTGGAGGTTTGTTGAGGGTTTTTCCTCCATTTCTTCTTCGATGACGACTTTGACTCAAATGAAAGCTAAGTTTGTGTGGTCGAAGGCTTGTTAGAAAATATTCCATGAATTGAAAAATAGACTTACATCTTCTCCGATGTTGACCTTACTAGAGGGTACCGATGGGTTTGTGGTATATTGTGATGCTTCTCGAGTGGGTTTGGGATATTTCCTTATGAAATGTGGTAAAGTGATTGCCTATGCATCAAGGCAGCTCAAGGTACATGAAAAGCAACTCATGATCTCAAATTAGCGGCGGTTGAGTTTGTTTTGAAAATATGGAGACACTACTTATATGGGGTCCATGTAGATGTTTTCACCGACCACAAGAGTCTTCAATATGTGTTTAGCCAAAAAGACTTGAATCTCCAACAAAAAGGTGGTTAGAGCTTTTGAAGGATTATGACATGAGTGTCCTTTACCACCCCGGCAAACCTAATGTAGTTGTGGACTCCCTAAGTAGATTGTTCATGGGTAGTGTGGCTCATATAGAAGATGAGAAAAAGGAATTGGTTTGTGATGTGCATAGGTTGGCCCGGTTATGTGTCCAACTAGTGGATTCTATCATGGGTAGAGTTATGGTCCATCATCGTTCCAAATCGTCCTTTGTGGTTGATGTGAAGTCTAAACAACACCTTGATCCTATATTAATGGATTTGAAAGAATAAGTTCTCAACAAGTCCGTTGAGGCTTGCTCCCAAAGGGGAGATTGGGCGCTTAGGTACCAAGGTATATTATGTGTTTTGGATGTCAATGGCTTAAGAGAGAAAATTTTAGAAGAGGCTTATGGTTCGCTGTATACTATTCATCCAGGAGCCACCAAGATGTACCGTGATCTACGATAAGTCTATTGGTGGAATGACATGAAAAAGTATATAGTGGGTTTTGTGGCCAAATGTTCGAATTGTCAACAAATTAAGGTCAAGCATCAAAGTCTTGGAGGGTTGTCCCAAGACATAGATATTCCCACCGAAAGTGGGAGGATGTGAATATGGACTTTATTGTGGGCTTGCCTTGTACTAGGAGGCAACATGATTCTATTTGGGTTATTGTTGATAGGATGACAAAATCAGTCCACTTTATTCCTATCAAGACTTCATTTTCGACAAAAGACTATGCCAAGTTGTACATTAATGAGATAGTGAAGTTCTATGGGATTCCCTTATCTATCATCTCAGATCGGGGTACTCAATTTACTTCACACTTTTGGAAGGCATTCCAAAAAGGGCTTGGTACCAATGTTAAACTTAGTACCGCTTTCCACCCTCACACGGATGGTCAAGTGGAATGGACCATTCAAACCTTAGAGGACATGTTGAGGGCATGTGTGATAGATTTCAAGAGTAGTTGGAATGATCATCTCCCATTAATTGAGTTTGCCTACAACAATAGTTACCACTCAAGCATTGCTATGACTCTGTTCAAAAATCTTATGCCGATATTAGAAAAAGGGATCTTGAATTTGAGATTGGTGATTGGGTCTACTTGAAAATCTCACCTATGAAATGTGTGATGAGGTTTGGTAAGAAGGGGAAGCTTAGTCCCCGGTACGTGGGCCAATATCAAAACTTAAAACGTGTTGAGAAAGTTGCATATGAATTAGACTTACTGAATAAGTTGGCTCCGATTCACCTAGTGTTTCATGTATTCATGCTTAAGAAGTGCATTTGTGATTCAGTATCCATCCTTTCTTTAGAAGGTTTAGGAGTTGATGAGAATATTTCCTATGAGGATGTTCCGGTAGATATTTTGGACCGGCAAGTGAAGAGGTTGAGAAATAAGGAAGTAGCCTCCGTTAAGCTTTTATGGAGGAATCACTTAGTTGAGGATGCTACATAGGAGGCCGAGGCTGATATGAAGTCCCGTTATCCTCATTTTTTTCCCTCTAACTCTATCCAAACATTAGGTAAGTAGTTTTCTTGAGTTGGTGTTTTTGAAGTCATATGTGCTATAATTGTTCATTATGATTTACTTATGTTGTGCATGTTCTTGTGAAAAATCATTTTTAGCATATATTGAGTTTTCATGGTTTATATGTCCCTCGTGTTGATTTGCATTTTAGTATGATGATTGTATATTTAACTTCATAAGGTAAATTGATGGACATGCTTAGTTATGTATTGATGAAATGACATGTTGGCTCCATATTGTTGTGTTGAGCTTGCTTGAGTTGGAGAAGGCAATTCCTCCCATGTTTATGTAAATTGATGAGTTTCATGCATATTGAGTTGGTAGATGTAGTTCCTACTTCCTAGTGTTGCATTGATCATGTTTTGAAATGGAGTTGAAGTTTTCTCGTTTATGAATGGTACCTAAGGTAAATAGTGCATTTATAAGTTTTGCACATTTTTCATGTTTCATGTGTGTTGGGCTGTTAGTCTTGAGTTTCTAACTTAGTTTGGTGTCAAGATCATCATTCCAGGACGAATTTCCCCAAAGGGGAGACAATGTAACACCCCGGAAATCTAATGACCTAAGCTAGATCCTAACTTATAGTCTAGTGTCCTAAATAGGGTTAACATGAAGGTAAAAGTTGTAAAGGGCTTTGACCCTATTCGTACTCCCTATTATACTAGATGATGATTGAGATAAGTCTAGACTCTTATTTTCATTTATGAAAAAGAAGTTGACTTCGATTGTAAAAGTTTTAAATTTTTCTGCTTTATTCTATGTCTTGACGTTATGATTATGCTAATGGCTTGTATGAGACCCCTTCGGGGACAAGTATGCCATGTTATGCCTAGGGGGTATCCTTGGGTTGTGACACTATGCTCCAGTGGTGTTTATGGACTTGATGAATAAGTTGTTTATACAATACCTTGAGATGTTCTTGATTGTATACATTGATGATATTTTGATTTATTCAAGAAGCGACGATGATCACATTAATCATTTGAGGATTGTGTTGCAAATCCTTAGGGAAAGACAACTCTTTGCTTAGTTTAGCAAATGTGAGTTTTGGTTATGGTTTGTGGCTCTTCTAAGACACATTATTTAAAGTAGGGGTATTGAGGTAGATCCTATTAAGATAGATGCGGAAAAGAGTTTGCCTAGACCTCTATCACCGACAGATATTAAAGTTTCTAGGGTTTGACTGGTTATTATAAAACGTTTGTTTAGGGGTTTTCCTCTATTGCTTCTCCTTTGACGACGTTAACTCAAAAGAAGGCTAAGTTCATATGGTCCAAAATATGTGAGAAAAGTTTTCAAGAATTGAAAGATAGACTTTCTTCTGCTCTGTTGCTGACTTTACCGGAAGGGACTAATGGTTTGTTGTTTATTGTGATGCCTCTGGATTGAGATGTGCGCTTATGTAAAATGGTAAGGTGATTTCCTATGCTTCAAGGCAACTAAAGGTTCATGAAAAGAACTATCCTACCTATGATCTTGAGTTATCGGTGGTTGTATTTGCCTTAAAGATTTGCAGGAATTATTCATATGGTTTTCATGTGGATGTTTTCACCGGCTACAAGAGTTTACAATATTTGTTTACCCGGAAAGATCTAAATCTTCGCCAAAGAATGTGGTTTGAGTTATTGAAAGATTATTACATGAGTGTTCTCTATCATCCTACTAAAGCAAATGTTGTGGTAGATACCCTTAGTCGGTTATCCATGGATAGTGTTGCACATGTTGATGATGGGAAAAAAGAGGTTGTTCGAGATGTTCATAGGTTGACCCGATTAGGAGTTCAACTAGTGGATTCCACCAAGGGTGGTATTCTGTTACACAATGGTTCCAAATCATCTTTCGTGGCTGATATTAAAGCAAAGCAATGTGTTGATCCGACCTTATTAGAATCGAAAGAGGCGGTGCTAAAAAAGTTTGTAGAGGTTTTCTCCCAAGTGGGAGATGGTGTCCTAAGGTATCAAGGTCGTTTGTGTGTTACGAATGTCGATTACTTAAGGGAACAAATCTTGTTAGAAGCCCTAGTTCTCGGTATTCTATTCACCCGAGAGCCACCAATATGTACTGTGATCTGTGGGAGATCTATCGGTGGAATGGGATAAAGAAGGATATTGCAGGATTTGTGGCTAAGTGTCCTAATTGCTAAAAAGTAAAGATTGAGCATCAGAAATTGGGAGGTTTGTCCCAAGACTTTAGTATTCCCCCTCGGAAGTGGGTTGATTTGAATATGGACTTCATAGTGGGATTGCCTTGTACTGGGCATCAATATGATTTGATTTAGGTTATAGTTGACAGAATGATAAAGTCGGCCCATTATATTCCCGTCAAGGTTTCTTATGCTGCGAAAGATTATGCTAAATTGTATTTGAGAGAGATGGTAAGGTTGCATGGAGTGCCCTTGTCCGTTGCCTCTGATAGAGGTACTCAGTTTACTTCATAGTTTTGGAAGTCATTCCAAAAGGATCTCGACACAAAAGCTAAGCTTAGTACATCTTTTTACCCCCAAATCGATGGGCAAGTGGAACAGATAATCCAAACATTTGGAAGACATGTTGAGGGCTTACGTGATCGATTTCAAGGGAAATTGGGATGACCATTTTCCCTTGATAGAATTTGCCTATAATAATAGCTACCATTCGAGTGTTGGTATGGCTCAGTTTGAAGCTCTTTATGGTAGGAGGTGTAGATTTCCTATCGGCTGGTTTGAAGTGGGTGAGGTTGCTTTGATAGGACCCAAGTTAGTTCATGAGGCTATTGAGAAAGTTCGACTTATAAGAGAGAGGTTGAGAATGGACTAAAGTCAATAAATGTCTTATGCGGATGTTAAAAGGAGAGACCTTGATTCAACGTGCTTGATTGGGTTTACTTGAGAATCTCCCCCATGAAGGATGTGATAAGGTTTGGTAAGAAAGGGAAACTTAGTCCCCGTTTTGTAGGCCCATATATTAAATTTTGAGGCGTGTAGGAAATGTTGCATATGAGTTAGACTTGCCAAATGAGTTGGCATTAGTGCATCCGATTATCCATGTCCCAATGTTGAAAATGTGTGTTGGAGATCTGACATGCATAATTCCCCTAGAAGGGTTGAAAGTGAAAGAGAACCTCTCTTATGAAGAAGTACCAGTGGAGCTCTTAGACCAACAAGTGTTATGGAGAAACCATCTAGGTTAGGGTGCTACTTGGGAGGATGAAGCCGATATGATATCTTGGTATCCTTATCTTTTTCCTCCTATTCTAGCTTCAAGTAATGAGTTCTTCTTGATTTGTTTTTTTTTTTTTTTTTTTGAAGTCATTTGTATCTATGTTTTTTCATGATTTCCTTAAATTGCATGTCATGAAAAAAAAGGTTAAGTTTTGTAAGAAATGGATTTTATGTTGTATTTTCCTCATTTTGTGAGTATTGAGTATGAATTGGTTATAGACTTCATGAGATAAGTTATTAAGCATTCCTTAGTTTGGAGTGGAGAGTTCCCCCTTCAATATGTGCTTTGTGTACAAATTTCATTTCGGCTCCATGATATTGTGTTGAGCATTGCTTTGGAGTTTGGTGAAGGTAGTTTCGCCTTAATTGTAAGAAATTTGAAATTTCTTGCATATTGGGTTGATAGATTTAATTCCTACTCCCTTATGGTGAATTTTTAAGAGTTGCATGAATGTTGGGCTGCTAGTCTTGAGTCTTTTTTCTTAGAAATATGCCTAGAATCTCATTCAAGGACAATTGATCCCAAGGGGGAGATAATGTAACATCCCAGATTCGGAAAGAGGCAACATTACAGAATTAGGACTTATAGGTGCCATCCATAAGGGCCAACCACGGTCCGTGGGTTGACCTATGGACAATGGGTTGACCTACGGACCATAGATGGGGCCGTGGGTAGGAAAGTTTAGAATTTTTAGGCAAGGACAATGGTGGGATCTACGGACCATAGGTGGGACCGTGGTCCGTGGCCTAAAAGTCATCGTTTGGCCCAAAACATTTTGAAAAGGAGCCAAAGCTGACCAAGACGGACCATAGGTCCATCCACGGTCCGTCACTCGAATATCCATAGGTCCTCGGCTGACAGTTATTTTAGGGGTACATGAGTCTTTTCAGGTTTTAATTAAATTCATGTTGTATCATTTTGACTAAACCTAGACCACCTATATAAGGATTTTAGGCCCCTATACTCACTCAATTAAATCATACTCTAAATTCCCAAAAGAAAACACAAAACCTCTCTCAAATATTCTCTCTTTAGAAGGTGGAAAAAGAAGGAGGCTGAAGCTAGGTCAAGAACAAGTCTCCCAAACTTCAAGATTTTTGTTGTCTTTGTGACTAAGGTATGATGGATTTTCATCCATGGGATCCTTACTCCCACGGAGTCCCTTTATTTCGTCAATTGTGAAGTCTAAATCCCCAATTCTAGTTAGGGTTTCTTCCAATGTTGTGGGTTGTGATAAATGTTGATCCAAATAGTTGGATTATGGTTGTTATGATTGAATTGATGGAATTTCATGTATTTAGAATGAAATTACATGTACCCATGCATATCCTATGATTTTAGGGTAGAAATGATATTATTGGGTTGATACCATGAAGGGAAACTTTTTGGGTTTGATATATCCGTATAGGATAGATAAATTATGACAATGATTGCATGAAAACGAAGAATAAATGATGATTATGAGATGTAGTGCTTTGAGAGTAAAGACTAGACTATGAATTGTTGCATGTGAATGATATGATGAGGAAGGGATACTTCCCATAATGAATTGCTAAGCATGATTGAATAAATGTGAGGTTTACTTAGATAAATTATTCTAGGTTGAATGGATTGCTCACCAAAAATAAATCTAGACTAAAATGCTAATGAATGATGTGGCTAGAGGCGACTACCCTTGACCTCAATATTGAAGTATATGTCGTGATTTCCTAGACTCCTTAGAATTTAACAAGAGGTAATTCCCCGCGTTCTTATATTGATGAACGGATATAGAGGTAAGTACCCATGATCCTTGTGAAATGATGTGGAGGCGAGTACCTGTATCATATGATGTGATTGTGGAGGCGAGTACCCATAATCTTAAGGTAAGTAAGGAAAGAGGGGAATACCCATTAGCCTTTATAAGCTAGGCATAGAGGCTAATCCTCATGTCTTTAAAAGTAAGTATGATCGATGTGACTACATTATGAAGGTGATTCTCTTGGAGTGTTGCTAGATATGCCTTCCATGATGTGAGCTTGAGTAGAGAAGGATGACCTAAGTCTTGGATAAGGTCAGGTGAGGTTACTTAAGGGAGCATTCCTCCTTCATTATTGTGACACTCTTGAAAATGCTAGGTTAAACTAGAGCCTAAACGATGGAGATGAACGTCTTGAAGTGGGAATATAGGGTTCGAGGCCATGGGACAAGTGCCAATGAGGAAGGAGCCAAGCCAAAGCCAAGAGGCCAAGGAAGCCCTAGCCATTAGCTACTGCCCTAGCCTTCACAATAAGGACCAGGAGTCGTGGTCCTCACCACGGCTCGTAAAGGTGGGTGTGGCCATGCCTTGGCCATGGAAATTTGGCCTCCAATTTCCCTAGCCACTGCCTTAACTTCACATCCATCACCAGAATCTGTGGTCGTAACCACGAACCAAGGGAGGCTCACATGAAGTTGCCCTAGAAAAATGGCCAAGTTGGCCTCAAAGTGGAAAGGCAACTGCCTCAAACTCCACGGGCTTGACCACGATCCGCGAAGAGGCCCATGGAGATGACTTGGGCAAGGAATTCTGAGGGCTACTTGTGGAAGACACTGCCTCATCTTTACGTGCAAGACCACGATCCGTGGTCCTTGCTACAGGCCGTGAAGATGGTCGTGACACCTGGGTGGGATCATTTAACGAAGGTCATTTAAGTCCTTTCCTATTTTCATCCAATTAATTGAGGGGTGTTTTGGGTTTTTTAGGGGGGTGTTTTATATATGGTTTTAAGTCATTTTCATCTATTTTCAAGACCTAACTCAAACTCCCTAAATAAATTCTCAAATCCTCTCTTCTCTCACAAAGAAGTTCCTCCATTGAAGAACAAATAAGAA
The DNA here is from genome assembly GCA_037074985.1 of Solanum bulbocastanum. Classification (NCBI taxonomy): domain Eukaryota; kingdom Viridiplantae; phylum Streptophyta; class Magnoliopsida; order Solanales; family Solanaceae; genus Solanum; species Solanum bulbocastanum. The sequence continues at coordinate 36,815,776 of CM073608.1, forward strand.
GGTCGAGGTTAGGGTTCAATCTCAAAAATCTTCACTCCAATTTCGTGGGAAAGCTTCAATTAAGGTGGGAACCTTGATTCAAGGAATACTTCCCTCCATGAAGCCCTCTCAACTCAATTTTGAAAATGGGTTTTATTGTCCAAAAACTAGGGTGAGTTTTTCCTAAAAACGTTTTCATTATGTTATTTGATGTATATTATGGATGATTTGCTGTTTTAATGGTGATTTTATAGTAAAACTCCCCATGAACCCATGAACTACCCCATGAACCCAATTTCATGAATTTCAATGAAGGTATTGATGCAAGGTGATTCCTACTATGTAATTTGGTTATGCTAATTTGGTTATGAAACCTTGCCTTATTCATGTTGATGTTGTTGTGTAGATTGAAAGGTTATTTCTCATGAAAACACTATGTATAATGAGGTGAAAGCTACTCACCCTAATATGATGATTCTAAGGTGAAAGGTAGTTCTCACTTAAATGAATCTATGAGCTATTTAGTGAGTTGTATTGAACGAAGGTTAAAGTATGCCTTCACACATGCAGATACAATTCCATACTAAATATGTATAATTGGGAAATCATGCTTAGTACCGAGTGGATATGGACAATGAGAAAAAGGCCCCCCTTCTCTAATGCAATAGGTTGGGTCATCTATAGTAAACTAATGAGATGGAAGCTCCTCTGCTAATGCAATAGGTTGGGTTTCTAGTAGCAATCTCCCTATTCCATAACTATATGCCAAACATAGGAATTATCTAGTGGATCCACTTAGAAGCTAACTATGATTTGTTCTACCTTCAGCAAGTAAGAATGCCTTCTTTTGGTGTGGGGTTATATGACACCAGATTCCATGTAGCTCACATGGTCTATGTCGGTTATGGCTAATATTTTTCTAATAACAATAAGATGATGAATATGATAGGAACTATACTATGACTTCTTAATGGGTTTACTTGGTAGGAGTGGGGGTATGGGACTTCACTCTTACATTGCATAAAGAGATTTGTTAGGATGTTGTGGAATGGTTTCATTATGTATGATAAGGTATGAATAGATGACTTTCTTTATGTTTAGTTCATGTTCTTGTATAATTCCTCATTTATGACTATGGATTATGGTAAGAGTGAAGATTATGGTAATGAATATGTGGCTTCAAGGAATGCTTAGTAAGGTTGGTATTATGGGATGCCAACCATACATTGCACAAGTGTTCTTAGAGGTTTCTACGGTATTAATATTACTGTGTTATGAGTGTATTGTGACCATAGCTTGTCTTCTATGTTTGAAAATGCTTATTGGCTTTCTAAATTTGATAAATGCATACTTCCAAGAAAAATGTCCTATTTAGCATGTTTTATGCATGTTTCCAAACTTAGTACATATTTGTGCTAACCCCATCTTTTCTACATTCTATGAGTATAGGTCCCGAACGTTGATTCATTACTTCCTTCTTCAAAGTAAAGCTTGGGTCGACTATTCCCTAAGTTTTGGTGAGTCCTCCAGTTCGAGGACCAAATGCTTAATTCAGTCTTAGTTAAGTCGTGCTTTATCATGTTAAGACTTCCATTGATCTAAAGGGTTAAATCCCTAATTTCGTATTTTTTTATTTAGATGGTGTTTAAAGAGATAACTCTAGTATTTCCATAACTCTATATATATGGAATTTGAAGTTTGGCATATGTTTATGAAAGTTTTAATTTTCCACATTATTCCTTATGACATTATGTGTATGATTATGCTAAGGTCTTGTATGCGACCCCTTCGGGGTCAACTACACCATGTTATGTCTAGAAGGTAACCTCAAGTCATAACAAACTTGGTATCATAGCATAAGGTCTTGGGAATAATATTTAGGATTGATATCTCATGAAACCACGTCTAATAGAGTTTTGTTCACAAGTGTGAAGCCCGCCACACTTATGAGTGGGAAGCTGTAGGATGGTTAGGAATTTTCCCTTCTTTCATCACTCTGTATTCGTCCTTGAAATCTTAGCCTTATGATCTCCTTTCTAATATTTTTCTTATGGTTATAGGAAATGAATACAAGGAGTGGTAATGCAAGGACAGGGCAAGAAGAGATTGTCAATGAGGAAAATCCTCCGCAAGCTCTTCTAAATCCTCAAGTGCCTGACGAAGCAAGACCTATGACTAATGAGGAGATTAGGACGGCTCTCCAGACCTTGACTCAGGTTTTGATTGATCAAGTCACCAGAGATGCAAGAGTTCGACCGAATCTGAATGCTAACACAACTGCTTCTAAGATTAGGGATTTCAATAGAATGGATCCCCCTATCTTCTATGGCTTCAAAGTGGATGAGGACCCACTAGGCTTTCTAGATGAAGTGTTGAAGGTGGTTGATTATATAGGAGTAACTAATCATGAGAAGGTGGAATTGGCTACCTACCAGCTGAAGGATGTAGCTCAGGTTTGGTATGAACGGTGGAAAGGGGAGTGGATTGTGAGAGAGGGAACCATTGATTGGGAAGAATTCAAGTCGCCTTTCCTTGATAGGTTTTTCCCACTAGAATTGAGGGAGAGGAAGATGCAGGAATTCATCAGCCTTTGCCAAGTGGATGTTAGTGTGAAAGAATATGGCCTTAAGTTAATGCAATTGTTTAAATATGCTCCAACCTTAGTGCCATACTCAAGGGACAAGATGAACAAATTTTCAAGCATGAATATTTCACTCCTTGTGGTTCATGCCGAACAAATTGAGGAAGAAAATCTCAGAAAGGTTGGTAGAGAAGTGAAGAGGATATGAGTAGATGATAGCAATTTGTCTAAGGGAAGATTTGAGGTTCAAGGCAAACCAAAGTTTAAGAAGAGGTTTTCTAATGAAGGTACCACTAGTGCTTATAATGTCAACAAAGAGAGGGTGCCTACTTATTAGCCCCAGGGTGGTTGTGCAGGTAGTTCTTACGTTAAAAGACCTACCTGTGCCAAATGTGATAAAAAACATGGGGGAAACTGTCTTGTAGGTATGTATATATGCTATGGATGTGGAAAGGAGGTACATTAACTAAAGGATTTCCCAACCCGTTAAGGGAAGAGAGGGAAATCAAGCCCCTCCAAGTGGTTCTAATTCGGATGCTCCGAAGAAGAGTCACTTTTATGCTCTCCAGTCCCGAAGTGATCAAAAAGGATCCCCAAATGTTGTTACCGTTATGTTGCAAGTATTTTCCATTGATATTTATGCTCTGTTAGACCCTGGTGCTACTATATCGTTTGTTACACTTTTGATTGCTACGAAATTTGATGTACTCCTCGAAACTTTGATAGAACCTTTTTCAATTTCCACCCAGTTGGTGACTAAATGGTTGCAAAAAGAGTCTATTGGAATCGCCCTGTTTATTACCTCATAGAGTCACCTTGGTTGATTTGGTAGAGTTAGATATGTTGGACTTTTGATGTCATCTTGGGGATGGATTTGTTGCATGCTTGTGTAGAACTCGGTTAGTAAAGTTTTAGTTTTTGGATGAGCCCGTTTTTGAATGGAAAGGGGGAAATTCAATTCCTAGAGGTCGACTCATTTCGTGTCTAAAGGCTTGTAAAATTATTTCAAAGGGTTGTATATACCATATAGTAAGGGTTAAGTATGTTGAGTTCGAGACTCCTCCTTTAGAGTCGGTCCCCATAGAGGGAGTTTCCAGAGGTTTTTCCTGATGACTTGCCTTCCTCTAGAACGGGGAAATAGACTTTGGCATTGATCTTATACCAGATACAAAACTCATATTTATTCCTCCTTATCGGATGGCCCTGACTGAATTGAAAGAGTTAAAAGCTCAACTCAAGGATTTGCTAGATAAGGGTTTTATTCAACCAAGCATATCTTCATGGGGTGCATCGGTCTTATTTGTGAAAAAGAAGGAAGGGTCCCTTCGAATATGCATTGATTATCGCCACTTGAATAAGGTCACTATAAAGAATAAATACCTGCTCCCTAGAATTGATGATATATTTGACCAACTCCAAGGGGCGAGTTATTTTTCAAAGATTGACTTACGTTTGGGTTATCACCAACTTAGAGTGAGAGATGTTGATATTCCTAAAATAGCCTTCCGAACTAGGTATGGTCACTTTGAATTCTTAGTGATGTCTTTTGGTCTAACCAATGCTCCGACAGCTTTTATAGATCTTATGAATGGGGTGTTTAGACAATACCTTGATTCATTCATGATCGTTTTTATTGACGATATCTTGATCTATTCTAAGAGTGAGGGAGATCACATAGAGCATTTAAAGATTGTTTTGCAAGTCCTTAAAGACCAACAATTGTATGCTAAGTTTAGCAAGTGCAAGTTTTGGCTAAGATCAGTTGCTTTCCTCGGTCACATTGTGTTAGGCCTGGGTATAGAGTTTGATCCTAAGAAGACCGATAAGGTTAAGAATTGTCCTAGACCTCTAAGTCCCACTGATATATGAAGCTTTTTGGGCTTGGTTGGGTATTATAGAAGATTTATTGAACGCTTCTCATCCATCGCTTCTTCGTTAACAGCCTTGACTCAAAAGAAATCCAAATTTGAGTGGTCTAAGGCTTGTGAGAAGACTTTCCAGGAGTTAAAGAACAGACTCACCACCGTCTCGGTGTTGACCTTACCAGAGGGTACTTATGGGTTTGTAGTATATTACGACGCTTCTTGAGTGGGTTTAGGATGTGTTCTTATGCAAAATGGCAAGGTAATTGCGTATGCTTTGAGGCAACTCAAAGTTCATGAAAAGAATTATCTGACCCATGATCTTGAATTAGCGGCGGTAGTTTTTTCCTTGAAAATTTGGAGGTACTACCGATACGGGGTTCATTTGTCCATCATATCAGATCGGGGTACTCAGTTTACTTCACATTTTTGGAAGTCTTTCCAAAGAGGGCTTGGTACCACTATTAAGCTTACTAACGCTTTCCACCCTTAGACGGATTGTCAAGCAGAACAGACCATTCAGACCTTAGAGGATATGTTGAGAGCATGTGTGATTGATTTCAAGGGAAATTGGAACGATCATCTTCCATTGATTGAATTTGATTACAACAATAGTTACCACTTAAGCACTGTTTAAAGCACTCTATGGTAGGAGGTGTAGATCACTGGTGGGTTGGTTTGAAGTAGCTGAGTTTGCGCTAATTGGTCTCGATCTAGTCTATGATGCCATAGAAGAAGTACGACTCATTAGAGAGAGGTTGAGGACGACTCATAGTCGACAAAAGTCCTATCCCGACAATAGAAGAAGGGACCTTGAATTCGAGAGTGGTGATTGGGTTTACTTAAAAATCTCACTTATGAAAGGTGTGATGAGGTTTGGTAAGAAGGGAAAACTTAGTCCTCGATATGTGGGACCATACCAAATCTTGTCACGTGTGGAAAAGGTTGCATATGAATTAGACTTTCCTAGTGAGGTAGCTCCAGTTCACCCAGTATTTCATGTCTCCATGCTCAAAAAGTGCATTGGTGATCCGATATCCATCCTTCCCTTAGAGGGTTTAGGATTTGATGAAAATCTTTCCTATGAAGAAGTTTCGGTTGAGATTTTAGACCGGCAAGTTAAGAAGTTAAGGAATAAAGAGGTAGTTTCTGTTAAAGTCTTATGGAGGAACCACTTATTTGAGGGTGCTACTTGGGTGGTCGAGGTCAATATAAAGTCCCAATATCCTCATATGTTTCCTTCTACTCCTACCCCTACTTGAGGTATATAATTCTTGAGTTGGCATTTTGGAATAATTGTACTAAGAGTTTTCATTATGATTTTCGTATGTGTGCATGTTCTTGTGAGAATTCATGTTTAGCATGTATTGAGTTCTCATGATTTATGTAATCCTCATGTTGGGTTGCACTTCAGTATTATGGTTGCATATTTGACTTCATGAGGTGAATTAATGAACATGTGTGCTATACATTTGATGATATGGCTCTTTATTGATTAATTGTGTTTGAGCTTGGTCCATGGAGAAGGTAGTTCCTCCTCGGATGATATGAAATGGTAGGTTGTGTGTATATTGGGTTGTAGATGCAGTTCCTACTTCCTTGTGATTGCATTGATTATGTTTTGAAGTGGATTGATTTTCCTCTTATATTTTTGTGCTTCATTTATGGTGTGGCATGTTGCTGGGCTACTAGTCTTGAGTCATTAATCCCCTAATGTGTTTAAAGTGTCATTTGGGGAAGAATGTTCCTAAGGTGGAGATAATGTAACACTCCGGAAAATGCTAGGTTAAACTAGAACCTAAACAATGGGTTGAATGGGAATATAGGGGTCAAGGCCATGGGACAAGTGCCAAGGAGGAAGGGGCCAAGCAATAGACAAGAGGACAAGGCAGCCCTAGCCATTGGCTACTGCCCCAACCTTCACGAGAAGGACCACGAGTCGTGGTCCACACCACAACTCGTGAAGGTGGGTGTGGCCATGTCTTTGGGATGGATATTTAGCCTCCAATTTCCCTTGCCATTGCCTCAACTTCACGGCCATCACCACGTTCCATGGTCTTGACCAAGAACCAAGGGAAGTTGCCTTGGATAAATGAACAAGTTGGCCTCAAAGTGGCAAGGCCACTGCCTCAAACCCTACGGGTGTGACCACGAGCCGTGGTCCACTTCATGAGCCGTGAAGAGGCCAGCGGAGATGACTTGGGAAAGGAATTGTGAGGACCATTTGTAGAGGCCACTGCCTCATCTTCACAAGCAAGACCACGATCCATGGTCCTTGCTACGAGCTATGAAGATGGGCGTGACACATGGGCAGGATCATTTAACAAAGGTCATTGAAGTCCTTTCCTATTTTTGTCCAATTAAGTGAGGGGTGTTTTGGGTTTTATAGGGGGGTATTTTATATATGGTTTTAAGTCATTTGCATCTATTTTCAAGAACTAACTCAAACTCCCTAAATAAATTCCCAAATCCTCTCTTCTCTCACTAAGAAGTTCCTCTATTGAAGAACAAAGAAGAAGGTCAAGGTTAGGGTTCAAGCTCCAAACTCTTCACTCCAATTTCGTGGGAAAACTTCAATTAAGGTATGGGAACCTTGATTCATAGAATACTTCCATCCATAAAGCCCTCTCAACACAATTTTGAAAATGGGTTTTATTGTTCAAAAACTAGGGTTTTCATTCCTAAAAACGTTTTCATTATGTTATGTATATTATGGATGATTTGATGTTTAATAGGTTATTTTATAGTAAAACTCCCCATGAACCCATGAACTACCCCATGATCCCAATTTCATGAATTTCAATGAAGGTATTGATGCAAGGTTATTTCGACTATGTATTGTGGTTATGTTAATTTGGTTATGAAACTATGCCTTATTTATGTTGATGTTGTTGTATTGATTGAAAGGCGAGTTCTTATGAAAACACTATGAATAATGAGGTGAAAGTTACTCACCCTAATATGATGATTCTAAGGTGAAGGGTAGTTCTCACTTAAATGAATCTATGAGTTATTTAGTGTGTTGTATTGAATAAAGGTTACAGTATGCCTTTACAGATGTAAATACAATTCCATAATAATTATGTATAATTGGGAAATAATGCTTAGTACCGAGTGGATATGGACAATGAGGAAAAGGCCCCTCCACTAATGCAATAGGTTGGGTCATCTATAGTAAACTCATAAGATGGAAGCTCCTCCGCTAATGCAATAGGTTTGATTTCTAGTAGCAATCTCCCTATCCCATAACTCTGTGCCAAACATAGGAATTAGCTAGTGGATCCACTTAGAAGCTAAATATGATTTGTTCTACCTTCGACAAGTAAGAATGCCTTCTTTCAGTGTGGGGTTATATGACACCGGATTCCATGTAGCTTACATGGTCGATGTCGGTTATGTCTAATATTCCCTAATAACAATAAGATTATGAATATGATAAGAACTATACTATGACTTCTTAATGGGTTTACTTGGTAGGAGTGGGGGGATGGGACTTCAATCTTACATTGCACAAGAAGACTTGTTAGGATGTTATGGAATGGTTTCATTATGTATAAAGGTATGAATAAATGAATTTCTTTATGTTTAGTTCATGTTCTTGTATAATTCCTCATTTATGACTATGGATTATGGTAAGAATGAAGATTATGGTAATGAATATGTGGCTTCAAGGAATGCTTAGTATGGTTGGTATTATGGGATGCCAACCATACATTGCACAAGTGTTCTTAGAGGTTGCTAAGGTATTGATATTACTATGTTATGAGTGTATTGTGACTATAGCTTGTCTTCTATGTTTGAAAATGCATATTGTCTTTACAAAATTGATAAATGCATACTTCCAAGAAAAATATCCTATTTAGCATATTTAAATGTTTTATGCATGTTTCCATACTTAGTACATTTTTGTGCTAACCCCCTTCTTTCTACATTCTATGAGTATAGGTCCCGGACATCGATTCATTACTTTCTTATTTAAAGTAAAGCTTGGGTCGACTATTCCCTAAGTTTTGTGAGTCCTCCAATTCAAGGACCAAATGTTGAATTCAGTCTTAGTTTTAGTCGTACTTTATTATGTTAAGACTTCCATTGATGTAAAGGGTTAAGTCCCTAATTTCGTATTCTTTTGTTAAGATGGTTTTTAATAAGACAAGTCTGTTATTTCCATAACTCTATATATATATGGAATTTGAAGTCTGGCTTTTGTTTAGAAAAGTTTTAATTTTCCGCATTATTCATGTTTACATTATATGTATGATTATGCTAAGGGCTTGTATGCAACCCTTTCAGGGTCAACTACGCCATGTTACATCTAGGGGGTAACCTTGGGTCATGACAATTATGATGCTTATTATGTCTTGATTATGCTTATACCTTATGTCTTATGATGGCTAATGCTTATGTTATGTTGTTTATGCAAGCTATCATATTTAGTACATTCTTATACTAACGCATACTCTTGCCTACATTCTTATCAAATGTAGGGTCTGGCATTCTTGATTTAATAAAATGTGGCTAGGACTCGATTTCCCCTTCTCTTTTATGTCTTTCTTTTCAAGTGTTGGACTATTGTATGGGTCATATCCCAAGATTTTATTCTCTTATGAGTATCTTGTTTGAGACAATCTTGTTAGACATCCGCTTGTTTTATGAAAACCTTTGACTGCTTGAAATGTTGTAAATTTCTGCACCTATTCTATTACTTTATGTTATGATATGTTAAGTGACTTGTATGAGGACTCTCGGGGTCTTATATGCTGTGTTATATCTAGAGGTTACCGTTGGGTCATGACACAATGTTTGACAATTCAATGACAAGAAATAGGAATTCAATAATCAACAACTCAACAATTTAGAACTCATTATCAAGTCAACTAAAAAATATCGAAATCTAAGTATAGAATCATAGAGTACTCTTTTACTAATTTGAAAGTAGTTGTAGGGTGTGAGGACGAACTAGTCCAACACTATGATAGCCTTACATACCTGATTATTATGATTTTAGAATGGAAACATTGGTGGTGACTTGATCTATCTTGAGCTTGAGGAGGAACATTAGATTTTTGGAGAAAACCTTTGATATTGGAATATGTGTGCTTGCTCTTGATACAAAAAACTATGAAGTTCTTAGAGTATGAGAACATGGGAAAACCTTGGGTGAAAGGAACTTCTTTGAATCTTTGATTTTTGACTTGAAGGTTTTAGGGTTCTTGTTGGAGAAGATGAACCCTAGGTGAGTCTTAGAGGAATTTCTATATACTTGAATGTTCATATGGATGAAAACTAGTTAGTTGAATTATATACTTAGTTAAAAAAATCAAATCGACTTAGAATAGGGTTAAAAATGACATAGGGAAACAACTAAAATGACCCCAAGTTTTAAACTGATGAGGTGCTTAAAACGGGCAGTTTCAGGGACCATTTAAGGCTTCAGGGTTCGTAAAACTCTTTACGGGCCGTCTTGAAAAGCTTTACCTGCCCAATAGTGCTTCACTAAAACATATATAACTTTTTAATTCGGGTTTGAAATGAGGCAAAATTGGTGGTAAGAGGACACTCAAAGAACTGTAATTTTATAGGTCATGGGCCAATTAATTCATTTTTTGCGGAGTGATATGATGGTTTGAATTTAACCCTAAACTTAAAAACTGGTTGATAACTTGTAAGCACCTCTAAGTAGATGGTACAAGTCACCATGGGCCGTGTAGGGTCACGTCTAGGTGACTCCCACCTTGGGAGCTTTGGATAGTCATCCATCATACCCTAAACAGGTCGTGGACCCCTAAATATACACTCATGGGTGCCTTGAAGGTCCATGGTCCATTTTAGGTTCGTGAACTTACCCATACCTCTCTTTAGCCCTTTCTGAAGCCTGAAGTGTTATACGAACAATTTAATTATTAAGAGTAGTATTTCAAGATTTTATAGAAGGATTCATGTCTAAGCTTACAAATTTTTTGGGTGTTATAGCGAGGACACTGCCCAAATAGAATTGAAAGGACCTAAAGTCCTAAATTGAAGGAATTTGTGGGATGTAATTTTGCCTTCAGACTAAGGAAATAGTAAGGATATCTACTCCGATTGTGAAATCCAAAGATGTATCTTCAGAGAGAGGTGAGAATTAGATTTAGCTACTTGTGGTTGTATCTGTTTCACTCTAGTTATGGTTATAGTCTCACTTGTTCATCCAATGTGTTAAAACTGTTAGATAAGATTTGATAAAGAAGTTTACAGACATTCATCTCGAGTGTGGTGATAATATTTTTTGGTTTTGAGTTTTGTAAGTGCTACGGTTGGAATGGGAATTCAAGTTTTTCCTTGTAAATCTACGTTTGTGGTGATATGTTTTGTTAAGGTAAGGATTGGTAAGGTAAAAAATGATTGATCTCATCAGGTATTAAGAATTTAGATGAACTTTTTCATGGTTTTTAGTGGTGTATAATGTTGTAATAAACCAAAGGTCAATTTTTGAAACTTTTAAAAAATTACCAATCCACCATTCATGATTGTAGCCCTATGTCATGTTTGATGAGTTTTCAAAGTTGGTCTAAAAAGTTATAAATTTGGTATGTTTTGAGTGTTGAGGTTTAATGATTTTAAAAGTGGTTTTAGTAATAAATAGAGTTTCAAATCTTGGAATGGAAATGTTTTGTATGGGTGAGTCCCTAACTGCCAAACATTTAAGTTATGATGGTGAATAAGTTCAAGATTATCATGAGGTCGTGTCTGCTCAATTAGGTTTGGGTTCTCATTCTAAATATCCATTGAAGGTCGATATTAATCTTAAAAATCGGGATAGTCCTCCCATTAAAACATCAACTAAAGAAACACCAAAGCTTTAGTTAAATGTGCTCCCACCTTACCTTTTGGTATGTACTTTTGGGAGCAAACAACACCTTCCCATCATTATTGTTGTAGATCTGCTGGAATGGCAAGTGTAATTATTGTAGATGTGTGTAAACGATACATTAAAGGACATCAGATGGACAATTGCTCATACTATGGGAATTCCCCCTCAGGATTTGTACTCAAAAAATCCAATTGGATAGTCAATGAAAACCAAGAGTTAAGCACCAAAGGAGGTTAAACCCTCAAATGAAAAAAGTGGTGAAGAAAGAAATCATCAACTATTGGGGATAGCAAGTGGGTGTGTCCCATGCAATGTGTACCAAATAAAGGAGGTGTCACCGTGGTCCCAAATGAAAAAGGGGAACTTGTACTGATGGGACCAATTATAGGTTGGCTTGTATGCATGGACCGAGAAAATTCAGTTACGCATGCCTTCTATTGATCAAATGCTTGATAGACTTATGGGGCATGGATGGTATTGTTTCTTTGATGGCTATTTCGGGTACAATCAGATTTCCATTGCACCGGAAGACAGAAAAAACAACATTTACATGTCCCTATAGGACATTTGCTTTCAAAAGAATGTCTTTTTGGGTTGTGTAATTCTCCAGAAATGTTCCAATGATACATGCTTTCTATTTTTGATGATATGGCTGAAGACTCGATGAAGGTTTTTATGGATGACTTTTCAGTTGTGGGTGACACATTTGAAGTGTGTCTTGAACACCTTGGAAAAGTATTACAAAGATCTGTCGAAACCAATCTTGTTCTCAATTGGGATAAACATCATTTCATGATCAAAGAAGGTATTGTTTTGGGGCATAAAATTTCAGGAGAAGGAATACAAGTGTATTAAGCTAAAGTCAAAGTTATTGTTATATTACCTCCTCCCATTTTGGTAAAAGGCGTCTGGAGTTTTCTAGGACACGCAGGCTTCTACCGACGGCTTATAAAGGATTTCTCTAAGGTAGCTTATCCCCTTTGTAAGCTACTTGAAAAAGAATCTACTTTCAACTTTGATGAAGCTTTCCTCTAAGCATTCTTGTGCTTCAAAGAAAAGCTAGTGTCGACTCCAATCATTGTTGCCCCTAATTGGAGCATTCCATTTGAACTAATGTGTAATGCAAGTGGTATGGTTTTGGGAGTTGTTCTTGGTCAACGAAAGGGCTAGTTGTTTCACGTGGTGTTCTATGAAAGTAAGTCTTTGAACGTAGCTGAAGAGAAATATACTATGACTGAACAAGAATAGTTAGATGTAGTGTACGATTTTGAAAAGTTATGAGCGTATTTTTTTGGCACAAAAGTGATGGTGCACATGGATCATGCTACAATCCAATATTTGATGGCTAAGAAATATGAAAAGCCAAGGTTTATTGGGTGGGTGTTGTTGTTACAAGAATTCGATTTTGAGGTCAAAGATCGAAAAAGTAGTGAGAACCAAGAGGCGGACCACTTGTCAAGGTTAGAAATGAATATTGTTGTTTTTGGTAAAAGGGATATTCAGGAAGCATTTCTCAATGAGTTAGTAATTGTCACGCCCCAAGACTACCCCCAGGGCGTAAACACCGGACCTAGGATCATAAGTGACCCCAAGCTAACCCTACTGGCATATCATAAGCATACTTAAGGTTTTCAACATAATAGATATACTGGGCGGAAGCTAGAAACATACCATAAAATGAATGATGGGGAATGCCCATTCTAAGTATGAATATATAAAATTGAGTTTAATGACAACTGAAAGATCAAATTCAAACTATAACTGAATCTAGTACTATGTCAGAATGAATGCCTCTGCTGATTAGAGGTGTTGGGATATGCCGCAACTAACTCTAGAAAAACTGAAACTAGAAGACTAAAAGTAGAAATATAACATGTTAATCATCCTCAAAGAATGAGGATTCACAACTGATGCTGCGGAACTGGAGATTGGGAACCAATCTATGCGTGATCTAAGTGATGAAGAACTGAACCTACATCACGAGAAGATATAGCGTGGAGTATGCGTCAGCACTTGAAAGGTGTTGAGCATGCAGGATATGATAAAGCTAAATAATATAAACATAATTGAACAAAGAATAAGAGCAAAGATATAATCTGAACATGAAGTAAATACTGAAATATATTGAATACCGAGCTAACTGAATGCAATGACCAAGTACATGATATGTTGAGGCTGAATACTGAACTATACTAATAACCTGGTCAATACACTAAAATCTGAGTGTGGGAGCTACTTTTAACCAACATAAAACCATGAGAGTTATTTGTGGAGTCTGATGTATCACCCCTTCTAAAGGACCCAATATACTTTACCAAGGGTATAAAGGCATGATTGGCATGATCAGTAAAACTGTTTCCCACAAAGGGGACTTATCCTACGGGGGCACGTAGCTGTAATACCTCAGAAAACTAGTAGACTAAATTAGAGCTAAACATGGGGTTTAACGTCAAGGAAGGAGGGCAAGAGCCAATGAAAATGGGCAAGGGCCAAGGCTAGAGACCAAGGCTGCCCAAGAGTTGGCGAAGGCACTGCCCCACCTCCACGAGGGTCTTCACGACCCGTGGTGGCCACCACGCCTCGTGGATGGCTAGGTAGTAGCCTCCCCAAAATCTTCCCAAAAGTTGCTCCTCTCTACGAGCCACTTATGGGATTATGGGAAGGCTCGTGGAAAGGAGTTGGTGGTGTGTGAGCTGAAGAAAAGTGGCTTAGCCACTGCCTCAAGGTCCACGAGAGGTATTACAGCTCGTGGCCTTGACCACGGCTCATGGAGTCCCTCGTTATATTGCCTTAGGCTTGTGAGATAAAGGCACAAGTTTCCTAGCTACTACCCCAATACCATGGATAGGATCACGGCTTGTGGTCAGGACCACGACTTGTAGAGCCCCTTGAGGCACCTGGGTAACTAACTTAAAGTGAGGGGTGTTTTGGGTAATTATGGTTTAAGTCTTATTAAAGTGAAGTCGTTCTGCCTTAGTTTTATACGCCTATATAGGTCATTTTAAGTCCAAATACACCCATTCACCCCTTTATTTCCAAAATCCCAAAAGTTTATCTTCTCTAAAAAAATTCTCGCTCTAGAACTTCAAGGAAGAAGAAGAAGGAAGTTGGAGCTATGGTTCAAGGAACAAGTTCTTCTCATCAAATTCATTGGGCTTCATTGTTAAGGTATGGTAGTCCTTCATATATGGATTCCCTCCAAACACAATTTTAAAGATAGAAATTCCCCAAAACCTAGGATTTGTCTCCAAGTCATGGTTCCTTTCAAAAATGATTCTAATGTTTGAATTACTTTATATTATGATTGAATTGATAATTTATTATGGTTTTTATGTTGAATTCCCGAAGAACCCATGAAACCCAATATTACTCAATTATGAACTTGTGATGTGGATTGTTGATTATAGAAGGATGCTATGAGATTGTGCTTGTAGTAGTTGGGTTACTTGAATTTTGATATATCCATGCCTAATGTAGTAATTCTAGATATGTTGATTGAATATGATCTAAGGTCCTTAAAGGGCAAAGTATGAGAATTATGTATATGCTTTAAGAACACTTTGAGAGTGAAGTGTCCATGATTATGATGATGTTGTTGTGTTGATTGAAAGGCTATTGTCATAAACACATAATGAACATAATATGAAAGGTTTTCTCACATAATAGTGATTCTAGGTTGAAAAGCAATTCTCACCTAATTGAATCTAATGGTGTATGTAGACATGGACGGTGAAAGGTTATTCTCACGCATGATCTAATGAGCTATCTTAATGAAACAAGATATGACTTAATAAGTACTCCATGGGATAAATTCTTAGCACCAAGTGGATATTGAAAATGAGATGGAAGCTCTCCCGTTAAGAAAGGTCGGGTTTCTAAAAGTAATCTCATGAGATGGAACCTCCCCCATTAAGAAAGGTCGGGTTTCTAGTAACAATCTCCTTATCCCATAACTACATGCCCCCATAGGATATTTAGCTAGTGGATCCACCTAAAAGCTAACAATTGATGGTCTTACCTTAGGCAAGTAGGAAAACCCCTTTTTGGTGTGGGTATCATCGGATTTCATGTTAAGTTCACATGGTCTATGTCGGTTAAGGATTATTCCTACTATGAACAAGAATATGAATTATGAACTATGGTTACTCAAGAAGCTTTACTTAGCATGGGTGGCATTATGGGATCTTATTCATGCATTGCACAATTATGCTTTTGGGCTACTTATGGTATGTTTCTTTTATGCTATGATGAACTATGTATTGAATATTCTTATGACTATGCTTTTCCATTATCTTCCAAATGATTCTTTAACTTTGTAAATTGCATGCAATCAACTAAAATTTCCCTTTTTGCATGTTTACAAGATTTTTATGCATGGCTATCATACTTAGTGCATGTTTGTACTAACCCATAATTTCCTACATTTTCCCCAAGTGTAGGGTTCGTTTCTGAAGGTGGCCCTCATTGTGGCCAAATCTTGGATTTGATCATTTCTCCTAGCTTGTTGGTGAGTCCTCATGATTCAAGGAAGGAGTTTTCACTTAGTAGTTGTAGACACGTAATTTTTGACCGAACTTAAATTTTACACCATTTTTAGAACTTAAATATTTTATAAAAATCTAAATTAAATATTTTGACTTTTACCTTATTTTATTAACTTTATTTTAAAGGATTTGAAAACAACAAAAACATAATCATATTTTTGGGTTATTATTATAAGCCAAGAACTTGTCATGGTATATATGAGATAAGAGGTGAACTATTCGACATAGATCTTATCTTTTCACCCATGGATCTGGGAGAAATGAGTACTAAAAGTACTAGACTAGAAGAGGTAGATATACCTCATAAACTTGACTTGTTAAACAGGTGGATGATTCCTAAAGTCCCTATAAAAACTATCTATGATTATGGTTGGTTTGATAACTATCTTCGAAAAAATTGATTAAAACAACTGAGCCGTCTCTTGCTTTGAATTCTTACTATTCATTTGCTAAACGAGCGTGATATGATTTTTTATAAAAATTAGTATAATTATTTACATATTGGTATGGTGCAGATTGCCTTCAAACCTTTGACTCTTAAAGGGTTGCCTGACACTTTTTTATCTGCTCTTCGTGATACTAGAATTTTAAATTTCCAATAGTCTCTTATGGGTTTGATAGAATCTACGGTGGCCTATGGTCCAGTTTACTTTAATACTCAGCCTAATTTGTAGTTATCTCTTACTGATGTGAATATTCTCAATGCTTTAACATAAAATGTTAAAACTCATGGTTATAATTATGCGCCTAGTTCGGAACTTATTTGTTTATCTTACCGAATCTGTTTTAAATTACTATCTACTCTTAATGCTAGATGTAGATTATACGATATTTCCAATCAAACTATTTTGGTGGAAACCAATTTTGCAAGGTCTAAGGTCACTACTAAATGACCTATTAAGTGGGAAGAAATAGATTTTCCTACTTCATGGACTCTAAATCCGGTTATATCCCCAAATCAGTTAACATATGTTGTTACTAATTCTAATTTCTCTCATATCTCTCAAAATCCTGATGGTCGAATTTGTATACAATTCGCGGATCAGAGTTATGTGCCTAATAGGCAGTCTTTTACAAATAACATATTAATGTCTTTTGTGAATCACAGTATGAATAGACACTCTTTATCAAGTTGTAGACTTTTACCTGTGATTCATCATATTTCCCCCATCGATCCAATTTATGGTCTAGCTAGAGATCGTGCTGCTTCATTACATACTATTGGTTCCGATGGAAACTCAGTGGTCGAAATGGTAAAGATCGTCCCAGGAACTAATATAGTTCAGGTAAATGGTGATGCTTCTGATAAGGATATTCCTTCAGCTTCTGAAATAGATTTTGATTTAAACGATTCTTGATGTTTTCACACCAAATTGATTTTAGTCCAAGCTCTCTAGCAAGAAAACATATTAAAATAGAATTTTTTTCTAAAAAATGGAATCGGTTTAAAACTTAGTTCTTTGATGCTTATAGAAAAGAAGATCTTAATAGTATTTCTCAAGAATTTTATGAAACTTCTTCTTTACATAATCAAATTATGTATTTTGTTCCTTGGTTCATAACCACCTATCTTCTGTTATATATTAACATTATTGAAAAAACTTAAAAAGATGGGAGTGGTAATCTTTTGAAAGTTGTCTACCCTCCTCAGTCATCGTTTGTTTTACCAAATAATACTGGCATTACTTTCTCATCTTTTTAAAAATTCATTGAGGAAGATATTGCTTCGATCATTATTACTAAAATTAATAAATTTATTACTCAAAATAATTATTTGAGTCTTTATGTTAAAGTGTTGAGTGAGCATATCAGTTCTCTTGATAAAAAACTCGATGATTTAACCATTTTGCTAAAAGATATTAAGGCCGATTTGGCTAAAACAAATTTTGCTATCACTACCGATATTGCTTCTTCTTTTGAAAGAAAACCTACGGTTGTTTCTACTCATGCTCAAAGACCTTTGGAAATATCCGATTTTAAACCTAGTTCTTTGAAATATTTGGAGGAACTTCCTGATAAGAAATTTTCCGATCTAGCTATTAAAAAGCATGTTCATAAAAAGCTTTTCGGCTTAAAATTTGGGCCTATGGATTTATCGCAAGATTTCACCAATAAAATGGAAAATACTATTGATTTTAAAAACCAAGTATCTTCAGAGTTTAATAAACTCAGGGGTTATCACAAGAAAAATAGTGGCTATGCTACCAAGCCCAGTATGAATGCGTATTATTGTTCTCATCCGAATCCACAAGATGTTTTTATTAAGGAGTGTGACTGGAATCAGACTAATACGTCTTATAGTGGTTCCAAAAGTTATGAATGGAATCTTGATGGGTTGACAGATAGGCAACTGACTATTTTTGTGCATCATATGTTGATGTATGCAACTATTTGTAAGAGTGTTAAAAACACAGATAGAAAAATCTGTAAAATGATTATTGCAGGTTTTACGGGTCAGCTTTGAGGGTGGTGGGATAATTATCTCAGCACTGAAGAAAAGGCTTTAGTTGTTAATGCTATAGCCACCAATGAAGGAATTGATAACTTGGGTATGGCTTTGGTGAAAAACAGAGAAGATGTTGTTTATACCTTGGTTCTTACTATTTTGGAGCATTTTAATGGTAGATTTATCAATCAACATGAGACAGTTAACTCTTCTCAATGGTCTTTGATGTAGGACTTTGGCACACTTTCGATGGTATAAAAATACTTATCTTAGTAGGTTTGAGGGATTGCCCAAAAATAAGCTTGACTATTGGAAAGCCAAGTTCATAGACAGACTTCCCCTTCTTGTTGCTGAAAGAGTTTGAAAAACTCTAAAAGGAAGTCAAATTGAAATTCCTTACGGCAATTTAAGTTATGGAAAGATTATAGGAATTTATACGCAAGAAGGATTAAACTTGTGCAATGAACTAAATATGGCTCGATAGCTTAAGATGGATAAGCTAAAGGAACGATCTCAATTGGGAGATTTTTTTAAATAATTTGGTTTACCAAATTCCATTGCTAAAGAAGATAAGTATTATAGGTCTTCAAAAGATGCAGATTCGCACAGAAAGAAAAGATCTAAGTGTAGGCAAAGATCGAAAGAAGATCGGGAAGCTAGAAAAATTTTTCGTAAATCTAAAAGATTTACCAAGGACAAATCTGGAAGAGATCTTTCAAAGGTAAAGTGCTACAAGTGTGGTATACTTGGGCATATTGCTCCAAATTGCAAGTTAAACAAGTTGAAGACTCTAGAACTTGATAATGATACTTATGAAAAGGTATATGCTTTGTTATAAACTTCTGGATCAGAAGATGATTATGAATCAGAATCAGATTCTAATGTTGAATTATTTGATTCCTCTAATTATGATAATAATCATACTAATACTTGTGATACTTGTTAGGGTCATGATTGCAATTGTGAAGATGACTAAATTTATAAACTTCAATCACAATTTCAAGATTTTAATATTCATTTTATCACATCTGATAATGTGATTGAACTTTTGAAGGAAATTATTGATAGCAAGCTCCGTGAAAAAATTATAAATTTAGCTACTTCAAATGAAACTTTAAATGAAGTCATTTCTTCAAAATTTCTTGAAAAGAAAAAGAATTATTTAAATGATTTTGAATATGCAGCACCCTATTCTTTAAAAGAAGTATATAATCGTATTTTAAAGAAAAATACTTTTCTTTAAAATGACTATTCTTTCGACGAATTAAAAATTGAGTTTGCAAATTTGAAAAGGGAGATTAAATCTCTTAAACAAAAATAATTGATTTGTGATCACCGTATTACTCAAATTGAGATTAATAATACTGAAGACAGGTTTTAAAAAACAAAGAAAAGCAAGTTGAAAGTGAAGCTGTTGAAGGTGAACAAATTCAATATGTTAATCATGATCCTAAACAAGATATATTTTTGGGAATGATGCATATTGTTACAACTCATAAATGGTATATTAAATGTATTGTTTTAATAGATAATAGTTTTTCAATTACTAACATTGCAATAATTGATAGCGGTGCAGATGTTAGCTGTATTCAGGAAGGTTTAGTACCAACTAAATATTTTCATAAAACTACACATTTGGTGAAATCCGCCTCTGGTCATGCTCTAGATATAAAGTATAAGTTACCCAATGTGAAGATTTGCCAGAATAAAGTTTGCATTCCTCACTTCTACTTTTTGGTTAAGAATCAGTTAAACCCTCCAATTATACTTGGAACTCCTTTTATAAATGCAGTTTATCCTTTCACAAGTATAGGTTTCTCAGCAAATTACAAAGATAACGAGATAACTTATTCTTTTGCTACAGATCCTTTAACCAGGGATATTAATACTTTGATTAAAATGAAGTAGATTCATATGGACTCATTACAATTGAAGATGTTCAACATGAACATATTAGATTCTCTAAAATCTGCTAAGGTGAAGGAAAAAATCAAATTGATTTCGGAGCAGATTGTTGTGGATATTTGTGCAGATCATCCTAGAACTTTTTGGAATCACAAGAAGCATATTGTGACTCTTCCTTATGAAGAAGGATTTTTAGAGGATGATATCCCTACTAGATCTTGGCCCTGTCAGATGAATATTGAGTTAGTAGAATTCTGCAAAACTGAGATTGATAATCTCTCACAAAAGGGTTTGATAAAACCATCCAATTGTTGGTTTCTAATTCCAAGTCCTTTTGAAGATTTGAGGTCCTAAGTTATGAAATTATGGAAATTAAGCTTTTCGATTGACTTTGGTCAACCTTCAGGGTTCGGATGCTCGGATTAGAATTTCGAGAGTTCCATTAAATTCGGGGAATGATTTTGGAAGTAGTTGATACCTTGGTTGATTTTTGAGAGGTCTCGAGTGTTTTTTAGCCTTTTTAGATGTGAGTTAGTTTCTGGTGGGTTTCACAGATGTTGGGTGAAGGAGTGCAGGAATCTCGAAGGACCTTTCAATGTTTTTGAGAGTTGGTTGTATTTTGATAGTGTCTGCAGGCTTTGCTTTTACGAAGGTTGGTCGCTTAAGTGAGCTTTGGAGAAACGAGCGCCTTTTCTCTTAAGCGAGGTTCGCAAAAGCGAATGAGGCTTCGCTTAAGTGAGACCCTTTTTTGCAGGGTTCACTTAAGCGAACAGTTGGTCGATTTTGTGACATCAGAGAGGGTTTTTGCTATAATTTCAGGGTTTAAGCCCCATTTCACCATTTTTGAACTTGGAAACCTTTGGGGAGGTGATTTGGACAAGATTTTCGAGGGAAATCTTTTGGGTAATGATTCTTAACTCTACATCTTTGACTACTCATTGTTGTTGTTGTTGTTGTTGTTGTTTTATTATTATTATTGTTATTATTATTATTATTATTACTATTACTATTATTATTATTATTATTCATGAACTTGAGTGTTAAAGAAAAAGTGAGTTGTGAACTGATTTTCAAGTCAATTTTTGAAATGATTTTCCCTAATGATTTCCTAAAGCCTTGAGTAATTGTTTTCAAGTATTAAATTTTCAAACCTTAATTTTAGAATTCAGTTTTGTGTTGATTGACCCACCATTCAGGGGAATGGTTATGGGTGTTGTTGTTTCCAGAAAGTGATTATAATACTTGATTATTATTATAGATTGTGTGGCTTCAGAAGTGGGTTGGAAGGGGAAAACTCGGCTATTGGAGTGATTATTGATTCATTTAAGGCAAGTGGCTTCCTAAACCTTGTATTCTAGGTTGAATTTACATGCTTCTTTGGTTGATTGTATGTTGAGAGTAATAAAAATGAGGTGAAGGGTTTAAATTGTCCATTTGATATATTTAAATGAATAAAAAAGGGTTGAAATTAAAAGGGCTATGTATTGAACATGATTATATGAATTTCCTTAATGCAACCCTTATTGATTAATTGATGAAATGCTTGAAAGCATGAATGTGGACTTGAATGTAATGACCTTCCAGATCACTTTTACCTTAATGTCTCATTTTCATCGTTTAAAGTATTTCTATAGTGACCCCGAGTCATTTATGACTTGCTGGCACTGACTGTTCAGTCGCCTGGTCGTTTGTTTGGATTTTGTGTAGCTTTTTGTGTCTTAGAGACCTTGAAGCTTGAATAGCTGGCTTTAGTCAAAACGTTAGGTAAACAACCTCAAAATGGAATTTTGATAGTTCCATCAGCTTCAGAATGGCCAAATTAGGCTAGAAGCATGGTTGGCACGAGTATCGAGGCCTTCAGTGCGAGTTTCGACCATTAGGCATTTTAGCCTTCGCAATTTGGCATAAGGTTGACTTTGGTCAACATTCTTGGAAAACCCACTCGAATGAAAATTTCATCAGCGCGGTTATCCCCGGAATGGTGATTTGGGTCTAGAACGACCTTTCATTCGACTCTCGAGGCATCCGGACTCATTCCGAGCCTCTCGATGGACTTTGGCTAAAAATGGCTTTGGAAGTGGGACCCATTTTTTATCGAGGTGACCTCTAATGGAAATTTTGACTGCGCCGTTGAGTCCAGACTGTCAAATTTAGTATGGTAGCATATCTATTTTATCTTTATCGGGTTTCGAACGAATTCCGAGCCCTCCGTCGGAGACTTTGAATAGATGGTAATAGCTGATATCTGGTGCAGCCCTTTTAGCGATCAGAGTTTGGGCTTTTAAAGACTAGATTTTGGGTCTTTTAGCGACCAGTTTCGCCTTTTTAAAACCTCATTTTCCAAACTTCAAATCCTCATAACTCTCTCATTTCAAGTCCGATTTCAGTGACTCTTGGGGCTATCTTGTGAGCATCCAGTTCAAGGTTCGGTCTCTATACTATTAAATTCTACTATTGGGGTTGAGGTTATGGTTCGATGTTCTCCATTCTTGGGTTCTCATATGCAATTCTCTTTAGTTATAGTTATTATGTGTATTCGTTGGGCTTATGGGGGTCCGTTCGAGTTTTTAATTAAACTTGTGCACGAGTGTACCTTCTGGGCTTATGGGAGTCCATTTAGGTGTATTTAGCTTATAGATTACTTTAGTTAGTTCTTTCTACACTCATGTGCATTCCATTGTTACTTAATTTTTCGTTCTGGACTTCTGTTTGTGTTATTCCTTCTTTTCATATTGCCTTTACTTTTCAAGTTCAGTTGGCCTACAATGCCTACTGGGTACCTGTTATTTTGGTACTCATGCTACGCTCTGCATCTATTTCATGATGCAAGTCCGAGCACCAGTGGCCAGCGTTGATCTAGTTTGGAGTAGTCTGATTCGGAAACGGGGGTGAGCACACAACGTTTTGTACTATTTTAGTCTCCATCTATATATATAGACTTGTTTTTTACCTTTCGAGACAGTCCAGTCTCTGTGGTCCACTTTTGGGACTTGTACTCTTTTTATTAGTAGTTCTGTACTAGTAACTTCCAGGTTTTGAGAGGGATCTTTATTTGTATATATGTTTTGGTTTGCGTCTGCCTGTTTATTTTTAAATTTATTTGTTATCTTAAATTTTGCCTACTCTTGTTTAGTTTTTATCCTCAGACCCATTACTTATTGTTCCGGGTTGCGGGTTGGCTTACCTACTGGTGGGTTTATAGTAGGTACCATCATGGCTTGAGAAATTGGGTTGTGACATTGAATTATGCAAATTGTTGTCTCTTCTATGTGGTATGCTATTGATTGTGTGCTTTGATCGTTGAACACCGCGATGGGACATGTGATAAGTTATTATGTCGAGGTCTTTGCTGGCTAATGTTATTATAACGAGGTCTTTGCCAGCAAATGTTATTATGTCGAGGTCTTTGACAACAAGTGTTATTATCCCGAGGTAATTACCGAGAAGTGTTATTATCCTGAGGTATTTAGTGGCAAGTGTTATTATGTCTAGGTCTCTGCCAGCAAGTGTTATCATGTTGAAGTCTTTACCGGCTAGTATTGATCATTGTGACTTGATACACTTGACGCTTATGCGCGACTTACTTGTGAATTTTAGTTGATGTGCTTGTTAAGTGTGACTGAACAGTCATTGAAGTTGACTTGTTTGATTGTTAATTTAAAAAGCTTGAACTGTAGGTTTGGGCAATTGAACGGTGTATTGTAGAATTGCCAGGTTGTGATGATTTTTGTGTAGGTTGTAGTTTGAGATGGTTTGGTTGGAGTGTAAGGTGTATTCAATTTCTAGCTAGTTGCTTTGTTTAGCAGGTTTCCTGTTGGCTACCGTGTTATTGGTACTCACCCTTGCTTCTATACTTGTAGGTTTCGAGCTCGGACCCGCGTGATCTCTTTCTCCTTCTATTGAACTTGAGGCTCGTCAATGTCTTGAAAAGGTAGCTACTTGTCATTTCGCGGACCCTCACTTTGTTCTATTTGAGAAACAAGCTTGAGACTTGTATTTATTTCTTAATTATGCACTTATGTATATAGTGGTTGTATACATGACAACCATATTTTTAGGGGTTTTAATAGAAGAATAAGTTTTCCGCTTTATCATATTTATTTATTTTTAACTATTTTCCACTTTTCTTTCGTTTTCGTTTGGTTGAGGCTGACTTGTCTGGTGGGAAATGACAAGTGTCATCACACCCATTCTTGGTTCATGACACTTTGACTTTCCTCTTGTTTCTTCCTTCAACAATTTTAATGTCGCTTGCCTTGGCATTGTTGATAACTTGTTGTAGTGCAATTGAGTCATTTTTCCCTTGGATCTCTCAACTCTTCAATAGATGTTTCCTCTAGAATTTGTCTAGATTTTGCAATAGACCCTGCATTGAATCCCACGTGTTGTGTTAAACCTAGTTAAAACGAAGGTTGACTATCAACAACTTGGACATGCAATGACATACCTCTCGTAATCCTCTTAGATGGAGATGGAGTTCCACCATCCATTTTGTTTTTGAAAAATGGATAAACTAATGACCAATGAGAGACTTTAGAGAAAAAAATTGCCAAAAAATAACAAGCATAATACATATACAAAGAAAAAAATGAAAAAAAAAAAAGAGGTAGAGACACGAGTTAGGTGGCTACCTGCAAAAGTGATAACACGATTAGGAGGGAGAAAGTGAAAATTGATTTCAAATCGGAAGTGTAAGAGTGATTGTAGGAGAAAAATAGGAAATGAGAAGAGGAGAGATAAAATTGAGTTTGTATAAAGTCATATACAAAGGTGGAAGGTTTTCTTGATTCGGTATTCAAGGAGATCATGAGTCCCATAATTAATGGCAAAGAAAACTGAAATTGTAGCCACGCAGAGTAAATAAATTAAATTATACCCTTGTTGACTAATAAGTAATAACCTAGTAATGTTTGTCAACTTGCGTAATTTTACCTAGAAAGTATAAATAATGTGAAAAATAATTATGTGAATCGAGAAAAATGCTATCCTCTCGTGTCATTATTATCATAAAGTAATTATATAAAATACTACTAGTCAAGTTTAAATGCTCAAAATATAATTAATAAAGTAAATAAATCATCTTCCTCCCGTGCTTCACACACGCACATATATATATCCTAATTGTTATTTTGACAAAAATGTACAAATAATGTCATCTGAATTTTCATAATATTGAGCCCGTTTCATGTTAGTCTATCATTTTTATATGTTTAAAATGTACTAATTTTTCAACATGTGTGTTGCACATGATTATCAATTCAGAAAATTTAAGCGAAGATTTGAATAATAAGTTTTGCATAAAATATTATTGCAGATTTTTTTGTGAATGTTCAATGTGGATCGTCATATATATCTCTTATTCACGCGAACCTATAAAGATGGTCAATGCAAAATTTTATTAGTTAAATGCAATAATGTATATATTTTTCCAATTTGATGAGGTTCAATCATGTACTTAGTCGTATCTCACTAATATTACCTTATAGATGATATTTTTTGTGTATTTTTCTTGTCATCTAATCAGATGTGCTTTTCACGTGTATTCCACGTTAATTTGTTTAGATGTCATATGAAAGAACAATTACATTTTATACTTTAGAACTATTTTTGTATATTAATTTTTATTTTATAAGTTATAACATAATAGATGGCGTTCTTGTTGTTGGCTATCATATTTGACTATGTACATAAATCAAAGATAGTTATCTGACTGTTCATAGTTAACTCATAAATGTTTCTTTTTTTTTACTGGAGAAACTAAAAATTAAAATTAAAGAATATATTTTATCTGTGAAAGCTTATATATAATCACATGTTTATCTTACACCCAACAAAGATATAGTCATATACTTGTAAACGATTTTCAATTTATTCAACCAAGCATGATTTATCCAAGGAAAAATAACAACACTGTGTTATCGCATATATAGGGGTTGTATAATAATACGAAAAATGATTGATAAAAAGTTAATATAAAGAAAGATGAAAGATAGAAATAATTGATGTAATAACTATGTAAAATTCATAATATTATAAATAAAAAATGTAAAAGAGTGAATAATGTTTGCAATAATTAGTAATAATTAAAAGAATTTATAATGTTATAACGAAAGAATTAATGTGCACTAGATGAATTTCGAATAAATTTTATTCTTACATAAATAAATATGACTTTTAATTAATGTTACTATTTTTTTTATAGTTATTTAATTTTAATTTAGTGTAGGGACAAAATGAAAATGTTTATTCCATATTACAAAATGTAAAATTTATTTTGTTAATGATAAATTTTAAATGATTCATATATGTTCACATATTTTCACATTTGTTGTGAGTTTTTTTTCTTAAAAAAAAAAAAAAAAAGAACTCGGGACATTTTAAAATAATATATTTTGAAGTTAAAAAATATTGTTAACTTGATAATATATTTGTGACATATATAAATACCTACCCAAATATATATATATATATATATATATATATATATATATATGAACTTTTCTTCGTTGAAAATACTGAAATATTAAGAAATAGTAAAATCAGTAAAACACAAGGTCAATGTTTATATAGTAATAACTATTTTGATGCGAATTTCCTGACAATCTAAATCACATAAGAAACATTGATAAATAAAGTCATTCTTTGTCTTGAGCATCAAAAAATAAATCGTAACAATTCTCTAACTCTTGAGAAGTTTAATAATATTGAAAACAGATATTCAGAAGCATATATGTACATCACAAGAGAAATTTTTAACAAAAATAAATGAATTTAGACTACATCATGTTAACTTCATATATTGAAGCATTACATATTAATGTATATACTAAGCAAAAAAATAATTATTGTATCATCATAATTATTTTTCTTAAGTACTTGGGGTTAAGAAATATACCCTCTTAGGATAGAACGACTTAGTTAATCAAAATAGTGGTGCCTGATATTCCGCTGAACTTCGAACTCACTCAACGACAATAAATCACAAGAAATTTTTTTAAAATGCAAGAAGAAGACAAGTAGAAGATTAAAAAAAATCATGTTTGAAAAATGAGAGGAAGCCCATATATTTATCGTCAACAAAGGGTAGTATGAAGAAGTGTTTTTTGTGTCTTATCTGAAAAGTTATGACTGTTTCGAAAAGTCACAACCTTTTGAAAAAGTCACAAATATATTTAAAAAGTCACAACTCTTTGAAAAAATCATAACCTATTGAAAAATCACAACCCTTTTTGAAAAGAGTCACAACTTATCAGTCGAAAAAGCACAACCTAAGTTAGAGATATAATAATAATTTAACATTCGAGTTGGGAGTTTATGCTTTTAAAGTAATATAGATATAGATATAATAGATATGGATTGAAATTTACAAAAATCCGTATAAGAATGCATAAAATAGGGATTTGAATTGTTAGGGAAGAAGAGAAAGGCCATATAATTATATTATACATAAAAATAGAAATTTAATTGAGAAATTGTTTTTGTTTTGAAATATATTGTGTTGATGAGGTGAGAAAGTCAAAGAAAATGTATCGTGGAGGATTGTTGTTAAACGAAACAAAAAAGTGGCAATTTGTTAAGTGGGGCAACTATTTATTAGTCCTGCCTGTTGGTGACAACGCAGCACAAGGAAGCATCTGCACTTAGATTCCGTCATCCTCTCTGTTTCAACCCTAGTTTTCAATTTTCAGGTTTTTTCTCTTTCTCTCTCTACATTTTAGTTTTTCTGTTATTTAATTGCCACCAAAATTGTGTCTAGTAGTTCCTTTTAGATTCCGTTCTATACTCTAATGATCGCTGCTTTAATCCAGAATTTGCTGCACCAAACGGTAGGATTTTTACTCGGTTAATCATATAATATCATAAAAAAGAATCTCATCTCTAGTGTTTAGAAGTGAAACCAATAGAAACGTTTAACAATGTTTTATTTGATAGTTAATTAAGTTGTCCACACTTGTGATTTTAATTTTTAATGCGTCAATTAGTAGGAACTAAGTTGGATTTACTATATTTTATGCATGGAACAGAGTCCATTGCTAGTTTAGTATTTTGTACTAAAACCACTTTGGCCCTCTCTGATTTTCGGCTTTGTTGTATATACTACTCAACCCTCTAAATTTGGATCCTCTAAAGAAAACAACATACCTAAATTACATCAAAATTACACATTGCTATGATAATTTTATAGAAAATTGTTTTAAGTACAGACTTTGAAATTTTAAATGTATGTAAACTATTGAGGTTCAAACTCACTGGTGTAAGCTATTTCTATTTGCTGATTTTGTTTCTTTCTAGGGGTTCATTTGAAAAACACTATAACACTGCTGTACTACACTTTGTTTCTTGTTTAGGGGGTTCAAAATTAATATATGTACATAAATACAGAAAACTTACCTTATATATACAATGTAATTTTTTGCCGAGGGAGGTTTGCGTGAACCTCCTCCTGCCCCCCTAGATCCGTCCCTGGTTTTGTCCCACCTTTCAAATTTGTCATAGGTGAAATGTAAGGCTTCTTTCTTTCCGTTATCTGGTTGAGGTTTCTTTCCATATATACATTGTGAATTTAATGTTAGTTTCCTTTGGCTGCCTTTATTTTTACGTGTTAATATGAGACTGATTCATTAGAAATAGGTTGAAGAAGTTGAGACTCCATCTTTCTTTTAATTGAGCTCTTTTTATAAAGCTGACTATCAATTCTATTTTTAAAAACAATAAATAAAGCTGGCAGTCAATTAAAGTTCTATTTTTTTTATTTGATTCCTTACACATTCATCTAATAATATTTTTTTTCCGAGGTAGGTGGTCGTTTATGTAACCTAATTAGTTGTAAGAAGTTAATCCTTTCGACTGCTAATTTAAGATATTACCCTTTTGAATATACATTTCTGTCAGATGTTTAGTCTAATTGAGAGATGACTTTGGGCTTGACATTTCATTTTTTGTGTTCTTTTTTCGTCTGTGTTACTTCTTTGTAATTTTAACAGAGCATAAAGTATTAGAGTTCCCCAAGAAGCATACTTGCTCGAAATGGATCAGCAAGGAAACGGACAGCCACCAGGTGTTACTACCTCTTCTCCAATGCTATATGGTGCTCCATACCATGCTAACCAAGTGGCAGGGCCCTCTCCTCCCATGTCAGCTGGTGCACAAACAGTTGGTCTTCCTGCATCTTCAGGTCAGATCACACAACATCAGCTTGCTTATCAGCACATCCACCAACAGCAGCAACAACAATTGCAGCAACAACTACAAAGTTTCTGGGGAAATCAATATCAAGAAATTGAGCACATTAATGATATCAAGAATCATAGCCTGCCATTAGCAAGGATCAAGAAAATCATGAAGGCAGATGAAGATGTCAGAATGATATCAACAGAAGCACCGGTTGTATTTGCTCGGGCTTGTGAGATGTTTATCCTTGAGTTGACACTCCGTGCATGGAACCACACTGAAGAGAATAAAAGGAGGACACTCCAGAAAAATGACATTGCAGCAGCGATAACAAAGACAGACATATTTGATTTCTTGGTTGACATTGTACCAAGAGAGGACTTGAAAGATGAAGTGCTTGCATCATCAATTCCTAGAGGGAACCTCCCTGTTGGAGGCTCTGCTGAGGGCCTCCCATACAATTATTATATGCCTATGCAATCTGCTCCACAAATTGGAGCTTCAGGGGTGTATGTGGGGAAGCCTGCTGATCAAGCTCTTTATGGCCAGCATCCCCATCCTTTTATGGCTCAGCCAGTCTGGCCCCAGCAACAGCAACAGCAACAGCAACCTCCATCAGATTCTTAAGCATCTGGGGCATCAGATTACTGTGTAAGCAGTCTAATATTTTGCAACTGAGGTTACTCTTTCAGTTTTTCTAATTCACTATGTTTTGTTCCACTTTCACTTTCCGTGCATCTGTGTTCTATTGGTTTATTTTTCTAAAACTAGGCTTCCCTTCAATCATCTATGAAAGGTCCAGTTATTAGATGCATTTATCTTTCTGGTTCTGTGATATAATTATAGTCTGGCGCATCTCTGTTTAAATCCCTTTTTACTTGCACTTGGTGTTTACACCAAATAGTATCAACTTGCCACAGTTAAGTGATTTAATAAACCCGCACTGGTGTTTATACCAAACAACATCTAACATACCATTGTTAGGTGTCTTAATCAAGTAACAATATGTACTAATTGTAACTAATAAACGAGAGATGTTTATGTGCTAACACAAGTCATGCATATATTGGGTGCAAACATGCAGTGCAGGTAAGTTTTACCATAGGTCCACTGTGAAATTTTATCTCACCAAATGTTAATGTGGCAAGGATTTAGGAACATTATATGTTTGCTGGCTTATTCTGTTTATGATAACATTTGTCGTCATTATTATTTCTCATCAGAAGCTCTCTTAGCTAACCTATATTTTTATCGTGATATTTGTTGCAGTGGACACCACATGGTAACTCATAATAGGGACATATAGAGAACTAGTTCTTCGGTGTTTCCTACAGTAGCTTAATCATCATATGATGAGCTCAATGTCTTAGTAACAAAATGACCCCCTTCTTATTTTTGTGTGTTTCCAGATATGTAGCGGTGTTGAATGTTTTTCTTATTGTGAGAAATATTGGAGAAGAATATTATTGAATTGTTTTAATTATTACATAAAGAACCCTATTTATAGACACTATAATACAATTCCTTACCAAATACGAGACTATAAACTATTCCTATTCTGTGTAGGATTGTGTATACATATTCCATTCTAACACTCCCCCTCAAGCTGGTGCATACAAATTATATGTACCTAGCTTGTTATAAATGTAATTAATGCGAGGACCGGTGAGGGACTTGGTGAAGATATCTACAAGTTGATCATTTGACTTCACAAATTTGGTAACAATATCTCTTGAGAGTATCTTTTCTCAAACAAAGTGACAATCAATGTCAATGTGCTTAGTCCTCTCATGAAACACTGGATTTGATGCGATATGAAGGGCTGCTTGATTATCACACACAAGTTCCATAAGACCGGTTTCTCCAAACTTTAGTTCTCCAAACAACTGTTTGAGCCAAACTAGCTCACAAGTTTCTACAGCCATTACTCGATATTCTGCTTCTGCACTAGATCGAGCAACCACACCTTGTTTCTTACTCTTCCATGACATTAAATTACCTCCTACTAAAACACAATATCCGAATGTAAAACGTTTATCAAAAGGTGATCCTGCCCAATCAGCGTTTGTATATCCGGTGATATGCTCATGACCTTGATCCTCGAAGAGTAGTCCTTTACCAGGAGCTGATTTTATATATCGCAGAATACGAACAACTGAATTCAATGACTATCACAAGGAGAAGTCTTAAACTGACTTACGACACTCACAGGAAAAGAGATGTCTGGTCTAGTCACCGTGAGATAATTCAACTTTCCAACCAACCGCCTATACCTCTCAGAATTACTGAGTTGCTCCCCCTGTCCTAGAAGGAGTTTAACATTCGGATCCATAGTAGTGTCAATAGGCTTACATCCCATCATTCCTGTCTCCTCAAGAATGTCTAAAGCATACTTGCTTTGACAAATAACACTACCTGATCTAGATTGAGCAACCTCAATACCTAGAAGATACTTCAGTCTACCGAGGTCTTTAGTTTGGAAATGCTGAAAGAGATATTGATTTAAATTGGCGATACCAACTTGATCATTGCCGGTGATAACGATATCATCAACGTAAACAACCAAATAAATACACATATTTGGTGTTGAATGCCGATAGAACACAGAGTGATCAGCTCCACTACGAGTCATGTCAAACTCCTGAATTACTGTACTAAACTTTCCAAACCAAGCTCGAGGAGACTATTTCAGACCATAGAGTGACCGATGCAATAGACATACGAGGCTTCTAGACTCCCCCTGAGCAACAAAACTAGGTGGTTGCACCATATAGACTTCTTTCTCAAGATCACCATGCAGAAAAGCATTTTTAATATCCAACTGATGAAGAGGCCAAATGACGAACAACAACCATAGATAGAAAAAGACGGACTGATGCTATTTTGGCCACAGGAGCGAATGTGTCACTATAATCTAGCCTAAATATCTGAGTATACCCTTTGGAAACAAGGTGAGCCTTAAGTTGATTGACTTGACCATCTGGACCAATTTTGACCGCATAAACCCAACGACAACCAATAGTAGACTTACTTGTAGGAAGGGAGACAAGCTCCCAAGTACCTCTCGAATATAAAGTAGTCATCTCATCAATGATAGCCTGCCTCCATCCAAAATGAGGAGTGTTTCTCCTGTAGTCTTATGGATGGAAATAGAGGACAAAGATAATACAAAGGCATAATGGGGTGAAGATAAACAATGATAACTCAAGAAAGTATAATGTGGATTAGTATTTCGAGTAGATCGTATATCTTTTTGAAGTGGAATTGATTGGCTAGCAGGAGGCAAGGTCGCAGTGGGAGAAGGATCTAACGCATGACATGAATCATTTGAGACTATTGCTAGACATGGACACCAATGATAAGTTAGGAGTGGTGGCACTCCAACTGGAGATGGAGAAGTAACTGTAGGTCCTTCAAAAGTCGGTATAGGCAAGACCTAAGGTATGGGTAAGACCTCAGAGACATCAAGATGATTAGAAGATGTGTAGTAAGGTTGAGATTCAAAGAATGTTACATCGGCAGACATGAGATATCGGCGGAGATTATGTGAATAGCAATGATACCCTTTTTGAACTCGAGAGTAACCAAGAAAGACACATTTAAGAGCACGAGGGGCAAATTTAACTTTTCCTGGGGCTAAGTTATGAACAAAGCATGTGATCCCAAATACACGAGGAGGGATAAAATAGAGATATGACTGAGGATACAATATGGAATGTGGAACTTGATTCTGAATAGAAGATGAGGGCATTCTATTAATTAAACAATAAGATGAAAGGACTACATCACCCCAAAAACGCAGAGGAACATGAGATTCAATGAGGAGAGTGCGAGCAGTCTCAATGAGATGCCTATTCTTTATTTAACCTACACCATTTTGTTAAGGAGTGTATGGACACGACGTTTGGTGAATAATTCCTTGGTGAGACATAAACTCTTGATATTGGAATGATAAGTATTATAAGGCATTATCACTATGAAAAGTACGAATAGAAACACCAAACTGATTTTGTATTTCAGTAAAGAAACTTTTGAATATAGAAAACAACTCAGAACGATCTTTCATTAAGAAAACCCAAGTACATCTCGAATAATCATCAATGAAAATAACAAAATAACAAAATCCTAAGGTGGAACTGACTATAATAGGACCCCTAATATCATAATGGACTAATGAAAAAATAGACTCTTAACAACCCTCAGTACCACATGAAAATGTGGCACGAGTGTGTTTCCCAAGTTGACATAACTCACAATCTAATTTGGATAAATTAGATAAACTAGGCACCATATGTTTCAGTTTGGATAGACTTGGATGTCCCAAACGTTTATGAATGAGGTCCAGATAATCTGTAGCAGAGCATGCTATGAAGGAATTTGAAGAGGTTAGATAGTAAAGGCTTTGTGATTCATGTCATGTGCCAATCGTCTATCCCATACTGCGGTCCTGCATGAGAAAAAAAATCATCAAAAAGAGTTATGCTACAATGTAGGGCACGTGCCAAACAACTAATAGATGCCATATTAAAAGGAGAGCTAGGGACATCAAGAACAGAGTCTAGAGTGACAGTAGATAGAGGTGTGGATTTTCCAACCCCCTTTGGTTTTGTTTGTATCCCATTGGCCAAAGTAATAGCAGGAAGAGATTGTGAATAAACAATATCTGACAAAAGTGATTTGTTACCAGAAATATAATCAGAAGCGCCCGAGTCCATAACCCATGATCCATGAGTATTAGACTATGAAATACAAGCAAAAGAATTACCCGCAATAGCAACATCATGTTGAACAATTGAAGCTACTTGTGGAGACTTTTGCTTACTTGCCCGATATTGAATAAACTCATCAAATTCTGATTGAGCAATATGAGCATTATGGGATGGGCGATCATGCGAAGCAACAAATGCTTCTTGTGGAGATGTCTGCTTACTTGCATGATTACGAAGGAGCTCATTATATTATTTTATAACAACAGGATTATAACTGGGTGGTGGACCATGCAAATTATGACATATGCCACGAGTGTGTCCAGACTTATGACAATAACTACACTTGAATCGAGATTTTCTAAGAAGACCCCTTCCTCGTCGATTCTCCATAGATGGATATGCTCGTTTTTTCTATGGTTTGAGATACAAGCGCAAATGAGTCAATGGTCGGTGATGAAACTATTTTGTGGTTGGAAGCGCGGCAAGACGAAGTAGACGAGAGAATCACTTATCAATTGTAGGAATTGTAGGACTAGCTAAAATCTAATCATGCACAGAATCATGGTCAGTAGGAAGTCCAGCAAGTGTAATAACTAGAAACAATGTATGTCTGTGCTCTTGTTGTTTTTGCACGTCCGTGGTGATTGACATCAATGTTTCAAATTCCTCCATGACTACCTGTACTTGTCCCAAGTAGGTGGACATATCTGAATCTTGTTTCTTTAAGTTAGTCATACAAGATATCACATCATAGAATCAAGATATGTCATTAGTGTATAAAGCATGAGCTTTTTGCCAAACTGAATAACATGTTTGGAATGGATGGAACAAGGGCATCAACTTGGAATCAATAGATCGCCATAGGAGACTACATAGTTGCGCATCAACCTTCTCCCATTGTGCTTTGGCTTTTGCATCTTCCCCACTAGCCTTTGCCTTTTCATTTACCACACAAGCAATGTTCGTTAAGTGATCTTGGACACCTTGACCCTTGCACCACCACTCAACTGAGGAAGCCCAAGCTAAATAGTTTGAGCTTCCCATTAACGATTCTAAAGTAATCATAGGGCTTGAACTTTCAATTCCTATATTCTTGGAGCCAAACATATCAATCCTATATTTTTGGAGCCAAAAATATCAATCCCGAAAGACATGTTGTAAAATTAGAATATGCAGCCAAATAATAATAATAATAATAATAATAATAATAATAATAATAATAATAATAATAATAATAATAATAATAATAATAATAATAATAATAATAATAATAATAAATTGTACTGAGTAGCAAAAAAATTGGTTTTTTTTTCAAAATCTGGAAAAGAAATAGGTTGTTGCCGGAAAAGTAGATCTGATCGCCAAATATTGGTCAGAATCAAGAAAAAATTAAATGGGCAGCCTCAAAATGAAGAGGCGACCCAGATATAAAAAATTGTCAAAAAAACAAGCCGAAAAAGAGCACGCATCGGCGCACGGATCTGACAACTCGCTGGAGAAATTCTTCCAGCAGCGCGTGTGGCACTTGTTTTCGGCGGGTATGACTCGGGAAGTTGCACACCTAGTGGTGGTGTCAATTTTTGAAAAACACTGATGAAAAAAAGATAATTACCGAATAGCCCCTAGGTTACCGAAAAAAAACTACATAGTGCGATTTTTTTTCTCACAATTGTTCTGATACCATGTGAAAAATATTGAAGAAGAATATTATTGAATTGTTGTTTTAATTATTACATAAAGAACCCTATTTATAGACACTATAATACAATTTCTTACCAAATAGGAGACAATAAATTATTCTTATTCTGTGTAGGATTGTGTCTACTTATTATATTCCAACACTTATGTTTTATGGTGGTGAGCTCTTATGGATTGAAAGTAAACCTGAGTCAAGTTTGCTTATGTGAATCTCCTTCCCCTTCCCATCTCAACTTATCTCTTATGGATGTCATCTGCTTTGTTTTCGATTAATGTCATGATTCATGTTGCTTGATTTTGCCATGAGAATGCAGTCATGGCTAGGGAAAGACAACATCAAGGGATGGGTGAGTGGTTGTGTTTTAGACTGAAACCATCTTGATTATTTAAAATGTTAAACATGCGGTTTATTAATGGTGATATAAATAACTCATCAATCAACCTTTGGAGTCTTACCACACCCAAAGAAATCACTACTAAAAAATTGCCAAAGAGAGATGGAAAAAAGTGACGGACTGCATCACTTTTTTGGCCAAAAGCGACGCAGTCAATCTCATCGCTTTTGGCATGATGCTTTTCAAAAGAGACGGACAGCGTCACTTTTGTTTTTTTAAAAAATTTTTTTTTTGACAAAATGCGACGCCGTCCGTCACTTTTTTTATTTTTTTAATTTTCAAAAAGAGACGAAGTCCGTCGCTTTCTTAGTTTTTAATTTTTTTAGAATCTTGAAAAACGAAGGACTAAAAGACCCCGTCCGTCTCTTTTCTAGACTTTTCAAAAAATAAAACCCAGAAAAGCGACGGACTAAAGGACCCTATCGGTCACTTTTTTTGCAAATTTTATTACAGCAGAAACTGGCCATCTGCAAAAGCAATTCAATTCCATTCAATTCAACCCAATCAATCCCAAAACATTATAAAGAAGCTACACAAAATATAAAACAACAAACTTAAATTAACATTTAAAAATATCTAAATCACAATTTAAAGACTTATAAAGACTTTCAAAATTTGTTTCAAGATTTCAAGTAATTCAAACTTGAAATTAAGTTCAAAGTCTTAATTAGGTTCAAATTATGTTCGAGCTTAATTAAATAGTTCATAAAGACTATATTTTATCAACATTTCTAAAGTTCAACCTAATAATTAGTTCATAAATTCTATAAATCAAGATTCCTAAAGTTCACAATCAAAAGTTTAAAATCCTACAATAATTCAAAATTCCTAAAGTTCACAACTTAAAGTTCTAAAATCCCACAATAATTCAAGGTTTCTAAAGTTCACAACCTAAAGTTCTAAAATCCTACAACAATTCAAGATTTCTAAAGTTCATAACCTAAAGTTTAAAATCCTACAATAATTCAAGATTTCTAAAGTTCACAACTTAAAGTTCTAAAATCCCACAATAATTCAAGATTTTTAAATTTACAACCTAAAGTTCTAAAATCCTAAAATAATTCGAGATTTCTAAAGTTCTAAAATCCTACAAAAATTCAAGTTCTCTAAAGTTAACAACTTAAAGTTCTAAAATCCTACAAAAAATCAAGTTTTCTAAAATTCATAACTTAAAGTTTTAATATTCTACAATAATTCAAGATTTCTAACGTTTCACATCTAAAGTTCCAAAATCTTACAAAAATTCAAGTTCTCTAAAGTTCACAACTTAAAATTTTAAAATCCTACAATATTTCAAGATTGCTAATGCTCACAATCTTATAAAAGTTCTAAAATCCTACAAAAATTCAAGTTCTCTAAAGTTCACAACTTAAAGTTCTAAAATCCCACAATAATTCAAGAATTCTAAAGTTCACAACCTAAAGTTTTAAAATCCTATAATAATTCAAGATTTCCAAAGTTCACAACCTAATTAAAGTTCTAAAATCCTACAAAAATTCAAGTTCATATCTAATTTCTAGAATTTCTAAGTTCAACAATATAATTCAAGTAACCCAATTTTCAACAACAATATAATATATAAGCACAAATACAATGACAAATTGAAAAATTCAACTAATCTCCAACTTCTAACTTCTAATTATTTGTTACTTCTAACATCTAATACTTAATTTACAATCATATGTAAAAATTCTCAATTTAAAAGAAAACTAATCCTAAAATCTAAAATCTTCAATTCTCTCCCTAACTAACAATAATCAAATGTACAAATTAACAATTGAATAACACAATTCTTCAAACTAAAAAAATATACAAACTAAGAAATCAAATATAATTACTACAATTGAAAAAAAAAAAAAAAACTGAAAGTAAACCCTAAATTTAAGTTCTCAAAAGTTCACAACTTAAAGTTCTAAAATCCTACAATAATTCAAGATTTCTAAAGTTCACAACCTAAGTTCTAAAATCCTACAATCATTCAAGATTTCTAATGTTCACAACCTAAAGTTCTAAAATCCAACAAAAATTCAAGTTCATGTCTAATTTCTAAAATTAATTCTATATAAACTTCAAATTCAAGTATTTCTAAGTTCAAGAATTCAAGTAACCTAATTTCAACTTTCATATAATATCCAATATTTTTCTAACTTTAAAGTAATCTAACTTTCATGTACAATCTAATATTTTTCTAACTTCAAAGTAATCTAACTTTCATTTACAATTCAATGTTTTTCTAACTTCAACCGTCAAACATACAAAATTCAAGAATTTCAAAGTTGGAAATGCAACTAATCTAACTTCTAACTTTATAACTTCTAACTTCTAATTATTTGTTAGTTCTAAATTCTAACACTCAATTCACAATCATATTTTTGTTAAAAACCCAATTTAGAAGAAAACCCTAAAATAAAAAATCCCCAATTCTCTCCTAACTAACAATAATCAAATAAACAAGTTAGCAATTGACTAACATGATTCATCAAACTAAAACAATATACTAATTTATAACAAATCAAATATTACTAGAATTGAAAAAAATAAAATTAAATCCTAACCTTAACAAGCTAAGGAAAAGAGGCAATGAGGACGACGGGTGGCGGCGCCGACGGGGCAAGGTGGCGATAGGACTAATGCTTAATAAGAGAAGGGTGACGGCAGCGTGAGGCAGCGGCAGCGGCGCAACAGCTTGGTTTTAGAGAGAAGGGAGAGAAGAGAGAAGAGAGATGGGAAAATGGGGGGAACCCCTTTTTTGTTCAACATAATTTTAAAAAAAGTGATAGGCAGCGTCTCTTTGTTCGTCGCTTTTTTAAAAATATTTGACCAAAAAGCGACGGACTAAGAAACGCTGTCCGTTGTTTTTTAAAATTGTTTGACTAGATATTTTGACCAAAAAAGCGACGGACTAAGAGATGTCGTTCGTTGCTTTTTAAAAAAAACTAATTAACAAAATAAAGTAAATTAAAAACGATGGTTAGCATGGTTATTGTTTAATTTATTGATAATTATTTTTAATAAAAAGTGACGGACGGACTAAGAGATGCCGTCCGTCGCTTTTTGTAAAATAATTTTAAAACTAATTATTTTTATTTAAAAGCAACGGACACTATGGCAATTGGCGGCGCTTTTTTGGAGCGACGTTTTCCGTCACTTTTTAACAGTTTTTTAGTAGTGAATATACCTCAGAGTGTTTTTAGTTCTACACGAAGAGTCTCAAAGAAGAAGTTGTTGAAGCCACAAAGGTTTTTTCTCTCGTATTGCGGGTTTTCCACTTCGTTCAGTTACATTAGGGCTTTATACAACTCTACCTTGGTGATTAAGTTCCGCTTTATTTGGTGTGAAATGCGCGGTGTTTTAATCAAGTTTTATCTATGCAATTCTTTAGTTTGTAATAGTTAGCTTCTTGGCATGGTTCTAAGACATGATATTGCTTACTTTATTTCAAATTGTAGTATGTTTTGTCTTGTTTATTGTAATATAAACTTCATTAACTAGGATAGGAGTGTGAAGATTAATAGGATAGAGAAAAAACTGTTTGGAACAGTTTGTGTAGGTGTTTCATAGACTGTTGTAAACCTATTTTGGAGTTGGACTCGAGTTTAGTGGAAGATGTAAGGCGGGTCGTGGTTTTGACTCTCTAGACCAAGGATTTTTCCACATAAAATTGTAATGTTGATTTATTTTCCACAATTTTCTTTTGCATAGTGTTGACACCCAATTTTTATTAGGGTTTTGTCATGATTTTTTTCCTTATTTGAATTTTATTTTTTTCTTGAATGAAAGTCAAAGTATTGACTAAACATAATTGCTTTAACTTTTCTTGAAAGGAAAGTATAATTTTTCTTCCATATTTGGGTTATTCTTTCCTAGAGGAAAATTTTGGAAACTCTATAAATTTAAAACATCTCTTCTCATACTAAAAATAAATAGAGTCAACAATGTAGATGTTTAAGAGTATTATTTATGGGGAGATTTCTCTCTACAATTTCTATTCTTTTTATTAGTGTTGTAATATGTAGGTTGCTTCGACAAATCATAATAATATCATTTTAGTATATATATTTTCGTCATTTAATTTATCACCATCATGATTTGCAATCATAAGTTTCCCCATGACAACATGATTCTTCCGAACCCAGCAAGCCCTCTACAATTTAATTAATTTTTGAGTTACGTCAATTTTAAACACTTTGAAATAGTTATTTTATAAAATAGAAAAATACTTAAAATCAACTTCATGATAATTTCGTCATATTATGGTGCATATATGTTTCTATAAACATATAATATATTAATTTATATAGTTTCCACTTCCTATTAATATTTGGAAATTAGTTTGTCAAAAATAGTGTTTAGATTAAGCGTGCAAAAAATTAGTTAATTTGATACAATTGTTAGTTGCTATGTTTTAGGACAACAA
Source organism: Solanum bulbocastanum (assembly GCA_037074985.1). Taxonomy (NCBI): domain Eukaryota; kingdom Viridiplantae; phylum Streptophyta; class Magnoliopsida; order Solanales; family Solanaceae; genus Solanum; species Solanum bulbocastanum. Next base: position 36,856,333 of record CM073608.1, read on the forward strand.
CTTTATTTATTTACTGCAGTAAATTAGTCTTCGTAAAATAACTTATTTTCCTAATCTTTAGGAGTTTGTTTATTTTCAACAAATTTTGTGATGATATTTAAGTAGTTGAGGTTAATGTTTTATTATAAATGTAAGTCTTCATTGCAGTGAAATAATATACTTCCCACTCCAAATTCACAAGCTTTCTTCTTTGTAGTTGTTCAGTCCTTTTTCCTATCTTTATTCCTTCAAATTAATAAGTGTTCCTTTTCTGGTTTTCAATAAATTTAAACAACAATTGGTATCAGAGCATTTATTTTTGAGGGACCTGTGTGTGTTTAATCTGTTTTAGTGCATTCTATGGACGGAGAAACAAGTTTTTCTTCAATGACACTACCAGCTTTCAATGAAGAAAGTTACCAGATCGGGACAGTTAGAATGCAGACATATTTAGAGGCTTTGATCTCTGGGATATTGTAGAAGATGATTATGAATATGCTCTCTTACCAAACAGTCCCATGATTGCACAGATTAAAAACCACAAGGAGACAAAAACCATGAAATCAAAGGCAAAGGCATTCTTGTACACTGCACTTTCATCTACCATTTTCACTTATATCATGTCCCTGAAATTAGCAAAAGGGGTATGAGGTTATCTCAAGACTGAGTATAAAAAGATAAAAGGATTCGGGGAATGCAAGTGCTGAATTTGGTACGTGAGTTTGAGTTATAAAGGATGAAGGAAAGTGAAACTATAAAGGAGTATTCTGACTAACTTCTTAACATAGCAAATTGTGTCAAATTGTTGGGTTCCACTTTTTAAAAATTCAAGGATCATTGAGAAAATCCTTGTAAAAGTACCTGAAAGATTCAAGGTTACTGTTACAACCTTAGGAAATACTAAGGACTTGTCTATAATTACACTAGCATAACTCTTAAGTACTCTTCAAGCACAAGAGCAACGACGTGTATGAGACAGGAAAGAACTGTTGAAGGAGCCCTACTAGTAAGACGTCAAGATGATGGAAGAAAGAAGAAGATGCCGAACAAGAAAATACAAGGAGAAAATAGCAATAATTTTGCGAAAAGCAAGAAGGGTAAATATCCCCCTTGTCGGCACTGTGGGAAAAAAGGTCATCCTCCTTTCAAATGTTGGAGGAGACCTTATGCAAAAGGAAGCAAGTGCAACCTATAGGGACACAACACTGTAATTTGTAAAGCCAAAATTCAGCAGCCTGAAGTTGAAGCGCAAGTTGTTGATCGAGAAGAAGAAGATCAACTCTTTGTTGCAACTTGTTTCACATGTCTTTATTCAAGTGAAAGTTGATTAATTGATAGTAGTTCCTCTAACCACATGGCATCTGATAAAACGTTGTTCAAAGAGTTGAGGAACACAAAGACAAAGACAGTTAGAATTGGAAATGGTAAGCATCTTTCTTTGAAAGGAAGGGCACCATAATCATTACAAGTTGCTCTAGAACTAAGTTTATTACAGATGCTTGTATGTCCCGGATCTTGATCGAAACATGATCAGTGTTGATCAATTAATATATAAAGGATGCAACATGTTCTTTAAAAACAAGATTTGTGTGATAGAAGATCCATCAGGCCATGAAGTATTCCAGGTCAGATTGTCAAGCCTGTTTACTTGGTAAGATGAACAAGTTGCCCTTTCCCAAAACAACTTTGAGAGCATTAAGAAGGATTCAACTAATTCATACATTTGAGAAATATATGAGAAAAATATTATTGAATTGTGTTGTTTTTACATTGTTACATTGAGACACTATTTATAGATACTATAATACGATCCTTTACCAAGTAGGATACTATTTAGTATTCTTATTTCTATTCCTATTCCTATTCCTATTCTAATAGGATTGTATAAACTTATTCCTATTATAATAGGATTGTATAAACATATTTCTATTCTAACACTCCCCCTCAAGCTAGTGGATACAATTCATGTACCTAGCTTGTTACAAATATAATTAACACGAGGACCGATGAGGGGCTTGGTGAGATATCTGCAAGTTGATCAACCGACTTCAAAAAATTGACAATTAATCTCATTGTACTCAATCTCAATGTGCTTGGTCTTCTCATGAAATACTAAATTTGATGCATAATGCCGATAAAACATAGAGTGATAAAATAACAGTGTTAGAACTTCCCAAACCAAGCTTGCAAAGACTGTTTCATATCATAGAGTGACTTACGTAATCAACATATAAGGCTACTAAACTCCCCCTGAGCAACAAATTTAGGTGGTTGCTCCATATAGACTTCTTCACAATGTAGCGGTCGTTGTAAGTGCTCAAAATCTAGTATAAAGTATATGGATCATGTTGGAATCAATAGACGAGTCGATATTAAATAAAGTCACCAAAACACTGGCCGGAACATGCTCATATGCCGAAATATTAGAATTGGTAGTTGAAAATGGGCACAATCTAAGAATAAGATTATATGGGTAGGGTCGGAATTATGTCATGACCCAACTAGAAAATAGAAATTATATAGGATAGATCGAATTGATGGAGCGAACCCATTGAAAAAGAGAAATAATATGGGTAGGGGCAGAATGATAGCACGATCCTGCTGAAAAAAAATATTGTACGGGTAGGGTTGGAATGATGGCACAACCCTACGCAAATCAGATTTGAAGTCACCGAAAAGACGAATGGACCTATGCAAATCAAATCTGAGGAGTCACTGAAAAGACACATGATGATATGCAGCTCAGATATGAGCAAATAGTTCGGAAAAGTCCGTAGTACTACACAAATTAAATATGAAATGTAGTCGAAGAGATGCACGATGCTACACAAATAAGATATGCAAAATTAGGCAGTCACCATAAGGATGGCATGGTGCTACACAAATTAAATATGAAAAAGTAGTCACCGAAATGATGACATAGTGCTACACAAATTATATGAAAAAGTAGTCCCCATAATGATGGCACGGTGCTACACAAATTAGATATAAGAAAGCAGTACCAAAATGATGACACAATGCTACAAAAATTAGATATGAAAAATTAGTCATCGAAATATACATGGTGACCCAACTTTTGCTAACATAATCATTGGCTGGATGGGTGGCATATATGGATTATGGCCTCCTACTGGCAGTAGATGCTCTTTGATTGTTTACCAAGATCATAGAGGCTCTGATACTATGTGAGAAATATATGAAAAAAATATTATTGAGAATTGTGTTGTTTTTACATTGTTACATTGAGACCCTATTTATAGATACTAAAATATGATCCTTTTCCAAGTAGGATACTATTTAGTATTCATATTTCTATTTCTATTTCTATTTCTATTCCTTCCTATTCTAATAGGATTGTATAAACCTATTTCTATTCCAACAATACAGATCTATGTTGACCTCATAGAACACAATCATTAAATGGTAGTCTTTACTACATTGTATTTATTGATGATCTAACAAGACTGACACAATCAGACTACTACTAGCCACTGCAACGGAAAAAAGTTGGAAAGTTTATCAACTTGATGTTAAGTCGGCCTTTCTTAATGGTCTTCTCTAGGAGGATATTTATGTTGAGCAACCAAATGGTTTTGTTATCAAGGGGCAAGAAAACAAGGTTTATTTGCAAAAGAACGCTCTCTATGGTTTAAAGCAACCACCAAGAACTTGGTATAGCAAGATTGATGATCATTTACATTGTTTAGGATTTAAGAAAAGCCTATTTGAGTCTACACTTTACATTAAGTGTTCAGGTGCATACATACTTATTATTTCTTTGAATTTGGACGATCTCTTTTTCCTAGTAGTAAGGCTTGTCTTATTGAGGATTTGAAGTTGGAAATGATGAAGGTCTTTGAAATGACTTAACTTGGACTGATGGCATACTTTCTTGGAATGAAGATCAAACAAAATTAAGATGATGTGTTCATTTGCCAGAAAAAGTATGCTCAAGAAATCCTAAAAAAAGTTTTATACGGAAGATTGTTTAGTTATGAGTACTCCAATGAACCAAAAGGAAAGGTCTCCATAGATGATGGAGTAGAAAAGATGGATCAGTCATATTATAGAAGTCTTATTGGCTGCTTAATGTAATTGACGGCAACTATGCCTGATATACTGTATGTAGTGAGTCTTTTGTCTTGGTTGATGCATTGTGCAAGTGATTTACACTTGAGAGAAGCTAAAAGAATTGTCAGATACATCAAGGGAATTGTTAACTATGGTGTTAAGTTGCACAAAAGTTAGAACTATAGACTTGTTGGATTTTCCGATAGTGATTGGGCTATTTCAGTTGATATGAGGAGTACTTCGGGTTTCTGTTTCAATCTTGGACCAGGAGCTTTCTCTATGTGTTCCAAGACACAAGATACAGTAGCGCAATCAACAACTGAGGTAGAATTCATTGCTGCAACAACAGTTGTAAATCAAGCACTATGGTAGAGGAAAATGACGTGTGATTAGAATATTGAGCAAACAGAAGAGATTGAGGTTTAAACTGATAACCAAGCTGCAATTTCTATTGCTAATAATCCAGTTTTTCATGGGAGAACTAAGCATTTCAATGTTAAGTTGTTTTTCAGATACGTACAGAAAGATGGAGATGTGATGCTTCTTTACTACAAAAGTGATGAGCAGGTTGTTGATATTTTCACCAAGCCCCTTCCCCTTGGCAAGTTTGATTTTTTCAGAAAGAAACTAGGAACCTGTAGATTCTAAAGAAAGAAGATAGTGCTTTTATTTTGAAATAATGAGTCTATCTCTTAACAATTATTTTACAAACAACTAAATAGTTAAAATAATAGATTTGTTTCGTTTAATTTTGGCCCAGGTCCTATCGTTTGTGAGGATAATCTAAACAGTGAAATACAACAATGCATATTCACAACACAAGTTTCAAAACTGGACCAAATTGTTTTGTCATGCAATGATAGGTTGTAATACCCTACATTGAAATAAGGTCATTTTTGTTTGTTTATTTTAAAAAAAGAGAGGCAGATTGTTGGTTTGTTTTAATGTCCAAAACATTTTTAAAAAAAAAGGAATAGCGGGTATTTGGGCATGAGTACTATTAGTAGTAATCTTACCACAATTTATGTTTTATAACTTTCATGATTTATACATGGTTTATAAATAGAATGATTTACCGCAAATTCTTTGACCTTGCATATGGTACGAGTCTTTTCCTTGATATGATACTAAAAAAGTTAGTTGATATTAACTCATTTTTATAAGATATAATTATTGATACTTGAGATATGATTACCGCTATTGAAAGAGTTTAACATTTACTTTGAGAAATAGGATTTTGACATATGTTTTGATGTAAGTTTTATATACTATGATTTGATAAGAACTTGAATGTCTTATACCGTTTCGAAATGTTTCTACTGATTATAAAGAAAAGTATAAATGAGAGTAGACCTTGATGAATCCCGTAGCTAAGGACGGGTTTGTCAGACCTGGTGCACCTTGTAGTTACAGATTACCGATAAAACCCTTGCTAGTGGGAAGGTAGAACTAGCATACCATTACCGATATCCCTCGAGTAGGGGTCTACCGATATGAATATTTAACTTCTTTATGAGGAGTTCAGCGTTATTGATTACTTCTTAAAGAGAAGGACAAACTGAATAGATGATTCATCCGTGGAAACCTCCCTGATGTAAGATTAATATAAAAGTGTTATTCTAACTGCTTACATTGATTTTGCTTACACAAGACGTAAGAGATTGAATTTTTCTATTGCCTTTTGAAAGGGCATTTATTACATACATGATTTTGATTATCAGACTAGCATATTTTTGACTTGTCCATCATTAAAACGGTTGTGGCTAAGCTTTATTACTCACTGAGCTAGCTTCTTACTCCTCGCTATTTATTGTTACAGAGAATGCAGGTGACATTGGTAAAGACCTCTTTATCTAGAGCTTACGAGTTGATAATTTCTAGTGAGCCCAGCACTTGTTCGCGTGGACAACAAGATTAATAGTTGTTATAGACATTTCTTGGAATTCTTAGAGTCTCTCCATAGTCATTTCTTTTATTAAAGTTATTAGTATTAGTTCAAACTGTAAACTTATGTCCAATATTAGACTTCTTATGTTCATGGACTTTGTATTTGTATACTTCGAATAGTCTATGAGTGAATAAGGTGGATTATTGATGACAGCAGTTGGCTGCATTACTGATCAATGATACAAGCAAATTTTTTATTTGCCCGAAAACAAAGGAAACCTTGCCTGATTTTCGGTAGAATTTGTTAAGGCTTGCTTTGGGATTCTATTCCCTTACTGGTCACATACCTAGTTTGGGTTGTGACAAAGTTGGTATCAGAGCTTAGGTTATTCATGTGACTTATGCAGCACACATTAGTAGTAGAATCTCAATTATGGTTTTGTTACCGGTCATTTCTATAATTGTGATTTTGCGAGGATGTGATAGGATGTGTCTGCCTTTCTTTCTTATTCCTTCTTATGTGTGTGACTAATATGGTCAACTAGATGAATCTAACATTGTTTATCTTTCCATAGCATGTCTTGAACTTAGTCACCCAATAACAAGAATAGTCCAAAGGTTTGGAGTCATTAATGGTTGCCATGTAAACATCTGTCTCTTCCAATTAAGGGGAGCAAACTGAAGTAGTTTCAAAGGCAGAGAAAACGATCGGTATGCCACTTGGGATTTTTGTGCACATGTGTGAAATGTAATATATCACTTTTCGGAAAGAGCGCTACTCTGCCACTTTAGCAATATGAGAGTGTTACTGTTAAGATATGTATGTTCCTCTAATGATTTAGAGATATTTATGGGCATAATGAATGGAGTCAGGCAGCAAATAGGTCCCAAGACCATCTTCAAGCAGCTACAAAGATTCAGACTTCCCAAAAAAGTATGCTTAGGAGTTTCTAATGATGAAACCTCTATGATCCGTAGGTTCTAACAACTCAAAGTTCCCTACAGATTTTTGGTAAAGATTCTTGGGTGAAATACTTAAAGCTTTATGAACTCTAGCTTGTTCCAAAAAGAGTACTGTATATTTGATAACGTTCAGACAATGGACATGACCAAATATATTTCATGATATTTTATTATTTGGAATACCAGTGTTAGAAAACTAAGTATACTTGAAATTGAACCAAGTATAAAAAAACTGAAAGAAGAAGTTAAAATTCCAGCATGACATTAACATGAAGAACATCTGAATATATACAAGAAAAAAATAACTAATTCCTATATTTTAGCCACTTACAAGGTGGATAAAACTGAATAGAGAAATATCCCACTAATCAGCCATAAAGGGCCACTAATAAACAACTAATTTTGACTAAGTCTTTTGCTAGAAAATAGGAAAGTTGTAAACTAAAAAACTGAGTAAAAAACAGTAAAAACACTAAGCTGGAAGTTAAGAAATGTCAACTGGCTAACACTCCTCCTTGACATTTTCTTGACGAACACCAATTCTTTGCCGCAGATCTTCAAACCTCTCATTTGGCAGAGACTTAGTGAAAATGTCAGCTAGTTGGTTCTCGGATGAGCAATGAACAAGCAACACTTCATTGGACTGTTGGACTTCTCTAATAAAATGATACTTGATCTTGATGTGCTTAGTTCGACCATGAAACACTGGGTTTTTTGACATTGAAATCGCTGAATTATTGTCACACATGATCTTGGTAGCTTCAGTTTGTTCATGGCCCAAATCCTTGAACATCTTCCTTAGCCAGATAGCTTGATTTACAGCAGATGCAGAAGCTATGTACTCAGCTTCCGCTGTTGATTGAGCTGTAGTTTCTTGTTTCCTAGAGTTCCAACTAAAACAACTTGACCCCAAACAAAAAAGATATCCAGAAGTGCTTCTGGAATCATCAATGCCGCCACCCCAATCACTGTCAGAGTAGTCGAACAGATTCATAGTCACTCCAGTAGATGTTGGGAAAAAAATTCCAAACTTACTGGTTCCTTTAATATACCTTAACACTCTTTTAGCCACTGCGAAGTATGTATCTCTAGGAGAATGCATGTACCTAGAGAGAAAACTTACAGCAAACAGAATGTCAGGTCTGCTAGCGGTTAGATATAGAAGGCTGCCAATTAAGCTTCTATACATACTATCATCCACTTTTTCAGAATCCTCATCCTTGCCAAGCTTCACACCTGTAGATATTGGAGTACTCACAGGTTTGCAGTCTTGCATTTTGAACCTGTTTAGAATATCTGAGATGTATTTATGCTGGCATATAAATATTCCATCGTTGGATTGAAAGACTTCCAAGCTAAGGAAGTACTTCATGACGCCAAGATCAGTCATTTCAAAGACTTTCTCCATTTCATCCTTGAACTTTTGAATTAGTTCTATTTTGCTTCCTGTAACAAGTATGTCATCCACATAAATTGAGACAATTAAAGACTCACCATCTTTCACTTTCACATACAGGGTAGCTTCACTTTGACTTCTACTAAAGCCAAGTTGGATGGGATGACTGTCCATCCTTTCGTACCATGCCCTAGGGGCTTGTTTTAGGCCATACAAAGCCTTCGCTAAGAGATAAACTTGATCCTTCTTTCCAGGAATTGAGAAACCATCAGGTTGCTCTACATAAATCTTTTCAGCAAGCAAACCATTCAAAAAATCCGATTTGACATCAAGGTGATGAATCTGCCAAGAACTACAAGATGCAAATGCAAGAATAAGCTTGATTGTGTCATACCTTGCTACTGGAACAAATGTTTCCTGGTAATCCACACCATGTTGTTGTGCAAATCCCTTCACCACCAATCTAGCCTTATACTTGCAAACTGAGCCATCAGGATTGAATTTTGTTTTGAAAATCCATTTTACACCAATCACCTTGCGATTTCTAGGCCTATCAACAAGCTGCCAGGTTCCATTCTTCTCGATCATGTCTATTTCTGCTTGCATAGAACTCCTCCATGCTTGAGAATCTTGTTCTTCAGCATAGCTTGTTGGTTCAGAGACAACCAAATTGCACCGCTGATAGACATATTTTAAGGATCGAGTGCCCTGAACTGGTACGTCATCTACTAGTTCATCTTCCGCAAGTTGAGGCTTCTTTTTTAAATCAGAGAAAATTGTCTGATTTTTCCAATCCCAAGTAGCTGCTTCATCAAACTTCACTTCTCGGCTTAGAATTAGTTTTTCTATTTTTAAACAGAAAATCATATATCCTTTGGATGAACTATAGCCCATAAATATGCCCTTCTGAGCCCTGTTGTCCAGCTTACTCCTCTTTGATTCTAGAACTTGATAATAACATATACACCCAAAGATTCTGAGATGGTATATTGATGGTTTGTTCCCATACCAAGCTTCATATGGAATCATGTCCTGCAAGGCTTTAGTAGGTAATCTATTCAGCATATATACTGAGGTGTTGACTGCCTCCGTCCAAAACTGATTTGGAATCTTTTTTTCAAGCAAAAGACACCTGGACATCCCCATTACTGTCCTATTCTTCCTTTCAGACACGCCATTTTGTTGTGGAGTGTACGGTAATGTCAATTGACATTCAATACCTATGCTATTACAAAACTCCACAAACTGAGAAGAAGTATATTCTCCTCCATTGTCAGACCTCAAAGCTTTAATACTGAGATTACATTGGTTCTCTACTAAAGCTTTAAATTGTTTAAAAACATTAAAGACTTCACTCTTCAGTCTAATGAAATAAACCCAACACATTCTAGTGTAGTCATCAATAAAGAGGAGAAAATATTTGTGACCACTCAAGGAATCTGTTTTCATTGGGCCACAACCATCTGTATGAATGAGCTGAAGTTTCTGGTTAGCTCTCCATACTTGATTTGAATGAAACGACAGTTTTGTTTGCTTGCCTTGCTGGCAGGTTTCACAAACTTGATCATTAGAAAGAATTTCAGGCATATTTTCCACTAAATCCTTCTTTTTCATCTCTGCGATGCTTCTTAAATTGAAGTGACCAAACCTTTTATGCCATAGGTTTGTACATGTTTGTGAAGTAGTGGTGTAAGCCTGCTCAGTTATTTTCTCCCAATCAACTGAAAACATCCTGTTGCTCATCTTGACACAAAACAGTTTTACTCCAGAAGGGTCAGAAACAACACATCCGCGATTCTTAAAATGGAGAGAATAATTATTTTCAAGCATTTGTCCAACACTCAACAAATTTTGACTCATATCAGGTGTGTACAAAATATCAGGAATAGTTTAGATACTTGATATTGTTGAGATAGACACTGTACCTCTGCCTTTGACATCTACAGCCTCACCATTTCCCACTTTTACCTTGGATTTGTAAGTATCATCAAGGAATTTGAACATTTCAGCATCATTGCACAAGTGATGTGTGCAACCACTATCGAGAAGCCACGAATCAGAGGATCTATTGGCTGAAAAATGTGAAACTGCAAAGAGTTGCTCTTTATGTGCATCTGAAGCTTCTGCGATTTGTGCTTACAAAGCTCCAGAGGCCTTTGTTCTGGATTTGCAAACCTTAGATACGTGCCCCATCTGCTTACAGTTGCCACATACAGCATCGATTCTCCACCAGCAATATTTCTCCAGATGTGTAGTCTTCTTGTAATGTTTGCAGGGAGGAAACTTTTGCTTCAAATCTCCACTATTGTTTCCTCCATCATGCTTGCCCCTATTCTTTTGGTTGAACTGTTGCTTTCCTTTACCCAAATTTTGCTTTTGTACAGAGAAAGCGCCTTCAGTAAACTTGTGTTGTCTCATAGTCCTTCTTTGCTCTTGAGCGTGAAAAGCACTCATTAATTCACCTAATGAGAGTTTGCTCAAGTCCTTGGATTCTTCAAGAGAGGAAATCTTCGATTCAAACCTCTCCGGAAGAGTCACAAGAACTTTTTCCACAATCCGGTTGTCTGTAAATTCTTCACCAAGAAGTCTAATATTATTAACAATTAAGGAGATTCGATCAGCATACTTACTGATTGTTGCATCCTCCAGCATATTTAGGGACACAAACTCTCTTTTCAGGTTCAGCACTTGCATTTGACGTGTTCTATCGCTGCCTTGGTATTCTTCTTGCAATCTGTCCCAAGCTTCTTTTGCCGTTTTACAGGCCATGATTCTATAAAACACAGAATCTGCCACAGCGTTTTGTATAAGTGACTTGGCTTTAGATTTCTTTGCCTTCTCTTCACTGTTGGATCTGATCTGAGCCAAAGTAGGATTTTCTGGAAGAACAACAATTGGTTTATCTTCCATCACAGTTTCCCAAAGATCATAGGCTTCTACAAAAGCTTGCATTTTCACCGACCAAATTTGGTAATTTTCACCAGTGAAAGTGAATGGTGGATTTAAAGGTAGGCTGCTGGATGCCATTTGTGTTGTAGGTTGAAGCTTTTTGGTCCCTTAATATCAACTAGAAGCTCTGATACCACTGTTAGAAAACTAAGTATACTTGAAATTGAACCAAGTATAAAAAAAACTGAAAGAAGAAGTTAAAATTCCAGCATGACATTAACATGAAGAACAACTGAATATATACAAGAAAAAATAATTAATTCCTATCTTTTAGCCACTTACAAGGTGGATAAAACTGAATAGAGAAATATCCCACTAATCAGCCATAAAGGGCCACTAATAAATAACTAATTTTGACTAAGTCTTTTGCTTGAAAATAGGAAAGTTGTAAACTAAAAAACTGAGTAAAAAACAGTAAAAACACTAAGCTGGAAGTTAAGAAATGTCGACTGGCTAACAACCAGTAGTAGAACACCAAAGACTTGAGGCGATTCACTAAGTTATTATGGGTTGTTTCTTTCAGGACAGTTGAAACTGAGTAATTTGATAAGGAATTTTAAGGGATTTGTTCAAAATGATGGTTGGAAATAATATATGACTCCGGATTATTCAATTGGCTAGATATGCTCCCTACTTATTATCTAATAAAGTACTTTAAGATTTAGAGATTTGTTGGAAGGTTTGTTAGCCCCTTAAACCACCTTACGAATGAAAGACGTTAACCTACTTTGAGGTAGTTGAGATTGCTAAAAGGATTGGAAATATATAACGTGATTAGTGGACGATCAAACATTCATTCAAGAAGCCCAAAACTAAGAAATACTTCTATGGGAATTGTAGTAAAGAGTTGGAAATTGTGAATGCACAAGACACACTGGGCAATACTTTTATTAGTTCTACTTATTTTCTTTTGTTTGACATGTATACAATGCTTGTCAATATCGAATTGATGGAAAGGATAACATAACTAATCATGTCATATTTATGTGGCTTAATTGATATGTCATTGTGTGTGAATGGGTTATTTGCCTCTCAGAATACTCTCAAATGTCAGGAAAAGATAGTTTAGTTGAAAATCAATAAATCTATATTTCAAAAGAAGAAAGAAGAAGAGAATGGGAGTGACAGGAATGGGAACTATTTTATCTTTTATTGTTGTGCCTTAGTGATCAGTGAAGAAAAAATCATATGCTTCCTATCTATGGTAAAATAAATAGTGTCTGGTAGGGTATGGAATAGACCATATACCTACTTGGAAAAGCACCATTAGTGAGAGAATTAGATGATGTGTTTTCTACGATTTTTCTTCGATTAACACCCATACAAGAAGTAGATTTCTTATAATGATTTGGCACCTGACACCAAGTTCATTTTTATACCTCCATATCATATGATATCAATGTAGTAAAGTGAGTTAAGAAATAGTTGGCAGACCTACTGAAAAGGGCTTTATAGGACTCAATTGTACACCAATACCTTTGTGGAAAAAAAGAGGCTCAGGTATTTGGGAATATTATTGACTACTAATAGTTGAACTATGTAATGATATGCAATAAGTAACAACTATCTCATATAAATGACCTATTTGATTTGTTTCATGGAGCCGTATAATTCTCAAATGGTATTTTGGTTGGTTCCTATAAGTCCAGATTTGGAAGAAATATTTTAAATAACTTTCAAAAACTCGAATGAGGCATTTTAAAGTTCTATACGATATCTTTTGGACTTACATATACTCCCGTTACTTCAAAGATATGTTTCAATGGTTAGCGATCGTATATGAGTGTATTCTCATGGCTAGAATGAACACAAAGATTGCCTCAATACTTTGGCTTAGACACTACAAGAACGCACCCTTTCGGAGCTTGACGGTCTTCAACAAATAACTGTTGGAGGATGTCTTAAGAAGGACAGTGTAACTAATCAAGTATGCATATAAAAAGTTTTTGTGGATGAAAAAAATTGAGCAGAACTTACAGAAGCTCAAGAGCTATTGACCACCATACAAATTTTAGTGCTATTGATAGGCTATGAGAAATCCATGGTGCTTTGTGATGCTTTGAGGGTGGAATTGGAATATGCTCTCACATAGAATGATTGTGTAATAGCTTATGTTTTGAGAAAACTAAATTACTAGGAGTAGAACTATATCTCTCATAATTTAAAGATAATCTCAATAGTACTTGTTTTAGAGGCTAGATGTACTATTTATACAATGAAACCAACGAGATTTATATAGACTATATGATCTTGGTATCTATGTTCCAAAAGAAACTTTTGAGTCTTCAATTTTCACCACTAGAGGAAACTACTCGATGACTATAAAATTTACTATTGGTCTCATATGAAAAATGATAATGTTAAGGAAAATGCATTGAGAAGAAAATCCATGGGCTATTTGACATATAGTTCTCATGAATAGATTTTTGACCTAAAATGCGTACACACTCAAGGATATGGATATTAAATTAGTCTGAGAAACTCAGAGACATTATTGGCTTATGTTCAGGCCAAGTCTTTATTGGTAGAGCACATCGAGATCACCTAATACAAGAATGAGAATTGGGTGAATATTGAAATGAGGTTACAGTGAGTAAAGACATGGATATGAGTATTGACAACTATGTCACTTTAGGAGTAAGTGGTTGATTATGATGATAAAAGATAGATGATGAAGGTATAACTCTTAATGCATTGTAAATCCTGGATCTACTAAGACACCTAAAGCAAGTGTACTGGTGGGAACTTAAAAAAAATGATATTGCTAACTTCATTTCTAGTGGCTGACTTGTGAACATGTTAAAGATGAGTATAAGCAACTAACATGACTACTACTGCTATAATTTAAGATTCTAGAATTGAAATTGAAATGGAGTTACATTTGATTTTATGACCACGCTACCACGAACTCTTAGAGGTCTTGACCCTATATGGGTAAGTATAAATCGTTTTTACAAGGTCAGCACATTCTTTTTTTAACTGGTAAAAATTAGATGCAATGGATAAAAATATGCACAAACTTACCTGAGTGGAATTGTTTGACTCCAAGGGATTCTGTGTTAACCATATCTGATAGAGGGTCCTTGTTCACTTCATCTCTTGGAAATGTTTCCAAGAAGTCTCGAGTATATGATTAGATATTATAGTACTGTGTATTTTATTTGCAGAGGAAGGTCTGTATGTGTGTACTATACTGATTCTAGGGGATATATTGATTAAGAGTTTGCACTCTTGATTTTAGAGGTGATTGGGTTACTTACCTATCTTAGCTGACTTGCACACAAAAGTAAATTGTAGTCAAGATTACATATGGTGACGTATGAAACCTAGTATGGTAGGCGATTTTACTGTAGTTGGGCAGGCTACTGTATGAGACTAAACTTGGTTCAAGAAGCTATTGACAAAGTCCAAATAACCAGACAAAAGCTCGCTTATAACCCATAGCAAACATAAACATTATGAAGATAAGAGAAGAAGGGACTTAGTGTTCAATGTTGGAGATAAAGTGTTCCTATGAGTCTCCCCAATGAAAAATGAGATATGAGATATTTGACGAAGTAGGAGTAGTGGTGTATCATCTGCCTTTTTTCATGAGATGTCTCCTATCCATCTGGTGTTTCATGCCTCTAGGATAAGGAAATATATATCAGGTTTCTCTCATGTGCTTGAAACATCGACTATACATGTTGATGAGAATTTAACATATGAAGAGGAACATGTGGCTATTGAGGACAAACAAGTAAAAATTCTAAGGTCAAAAGAAATTATATCCATAAAAGTCTTATGGAAATATCGAACCATTGACGAAGCTACTTGGG
This sequence comes from Solanum bulbocastanum, assembly GCA_037074985.1. Taxonomy (NCBI): domain Eukaryota; kingdom Viridiplantae; phylum Streptophyta; class Magnoliopsida; order Solanales; family Solanaceae; genus Solanum; species Solanum bulbocastanum. The sequence goes on from CM073608.1 coordinate 36,871,396, forward strand.
AATCAGAAAATGGTATGTGAATCAAGTACCTCCACTTGTTTCAATCCACTAGTGTGCACTTGTTTAAATTCAGGGACCGAATTTCTTAAGGTGGGGAGAATGTAATGCTCTACATTGAAATAAGGTCATTTTTGTCTTTTGATTTTAAAAAAAGAGAGGCAGATTGTTTGTTTGTTTTAATGACCAAAACGTTTTAAGAAAATGGAATAGCGGGCTAAAGGATTAAAGCAACGAAGGGCTGCAAGCTGCAGCCAGGGATTAGGGATTGGGACATTAGTGTACAACAACAACAACAATGGAAGAAAACAATTTGAATAGACAGAGAAGAAAGAGAGGCAGTGGGAAGGAAGAGGGTATACATAGAAAGAAGAAAAGGGTTCAACAGATTTAAATGGGTTGAGGCAAATCTTTTCCGTTCTTTACACCTTCACCTTGATCCTTAACAACTTTGCGACGATCCTTAGTAGATTTTCCATGAGAAATTCTTATTCTAGATAATCTATTTTGGATGCTGAAATTTTATTACCAGAGACAATGAGTTAGACAGTAAGTTGTACTTTGAGACAGAAGTAGATGAACAAGTTATGTAAATTGGCTAAAGTTAGGAGACCGTGCATCAATGAAGTTACTTATGACCTAGGATAATTATAATTTAGCTATTTGATGGACAAGAAGATCCAAAAAGGGTTGAAAAATCATTATCTTAGTTTATGAATTAGCCTGGACAAGGAGAATAACTCAAAATTGATATGAATGTGATTATAGTTTGACCAAAGGAACTCGTAAGGATTGCTAGAGTGATGAGCTTTGTATTTCGGCATGAGTACTGTGAGTTGTAACTTACAATAATTTGTGGTTTATAACTTTCATGATTTATACATCGTTTATAAAGAGAACGATTTACCAAAATGCTTTGAACTTGCATATAGGACAAGTCATTTACTTGATATGATACCGAAATAATTATTTGAGATTAACTCATTTTATAAGATATAATTATTGATACTTGAGATATGATTACCGCTATCGAAAGAGTTTAACATTTACTTGAGAAATAATATTTTGACATTTGTTTTGATTTTATATATTATGATTTGATATACCGTTTTGAAATGTTTCTATTGATTACAAAGAAAAGTATAAATGAGAGTAGACCTTGATGAATCCCATAGCTAACGTCGGGTTCGTTAAACCTGGTGCACCTTGTAGTTACAGATTAATGATAAAACCCTTGCTAGTAGAAAGGTAGAACTAGCATACCATTATTGATATCCCTCGAGTTGGGATCTACCGAAATGAATATTTAACTCCTTTATGAGGAGTTCACCGTTATTGGTTACTTCCTAAAGAGAAGGCCACATTGATTACACAATTCATCCTTGGAAATCTCCCTGATATAAGATTGATATGAATGTTTTTTTCTAACTGCTTACTTTGATTTTGCTTACATGAGACAAATGAGATTGAATATTGTTATTGTCTTCTGAAAGGGCATTTATCACATGATTTTTGTCATGATACTAGCATATTTTTTGACTTGTCTCTCATTAAAAAAATTTGTGGTTAAGCATTATTACTCACTGAGCTAGCATATCACTGCTCGCTATTTATTTTACTGAGAATGCAGGTGACATTGGTAAGGATTTCTTTATCTAGAGCTTACGAGTTGATAATTTCTGGTGAGCCCCACACTTGTTTGTGTGGACAACAAGCTTATTAGTTATTATAGACATTTTTTGAAATTCTTAGAGTCACTCCATAGTCATTTCGTTTATTGGAGTTATGAGTATTCGTTCATATTGTAAACTTGTGTCAAGTATTAAAATTCTTGTGTTCTTGGAGATGGACTTTGTATTTGTATACTTCGAATAGTCTATGAGTGAATAAGGTGGATTATTGATGAGATTGGATGGTTGCGTTATTGACCAATGATATAGGTAAATTTTGGATTGGCCCAAAAAACAAAGAAAGCTCTTCCGAATTTTCTGTAGAATTTGTTAAGGCTTGATTTGGGATTCTATCCTCTTAGTGCTGGTCACAAACCTTAATTGGGTCGTGACATAGGTGGAATTCACTGGAAGATACATAAGGCTAGAAACAAGCACATACGGAAAAGATCACACCTTAAAAGACAGTAATATGTATAGAACAGGTGTATTGGCAAAAGACCAAAAATTATGGCAGAGTTTCCAATGGTGACTATATGTAGGATAAATGGACACAAAACGACACCTGTACCAGTGAGTTGCACAAACATGTAGTCGAGAATAAAAGTTTGAAGAAAACAACAACTAATTCTAAAATAATATGTGGGAGATTTGTCAGTGTATGCCATAATAATACAAAGATTTTTGGTAAATGGATCATTTATATACACAAGATGCTCACAAGGACAATGAAATTGACATTTGGTACTTGTTGTATTTGAAGGAAATGGATTCATGAACTTGGTACCCATAAAAGCAATTAAAGAATGTTTTGAAAGAAAGTAACCATACAAAATTTACTTTACCTATACAATATATTTAAAAAAGAAGTCCCTTTTATATATAAGCAAGGAGCATGTAAAATTATAGTCATGTGTAAATTGGAGTTCAGTAACTTTGGGTCGAATTGTATATAGCTATTAAAAGTTTAACTACACAAGTGCAAATAATTGATTTCAAACCCATCAAATCCAATGAATAATGGTACAATCTCAAACACGAACCCATAAAGTTGTTGAACTAATTCTAGTTATACAACTAACAACTCATTCAAATAGTTGAGTTAATTATCTAGTTAGTTATATTGGTATATTCATATTGTTAGTCGGTAAGAGATTAGTTAGCTATAAGCTTAGACTATATAAGCTCAACACAACATAACTATTTCATTCAGTTTTGCATCATAATGAGAAAAAGTTCTTCTTCTTCTTCTGTCCTTAATTGTGATGCATGTGTGAGATATTAAGTTTATCATTGTACCAGAGCTTGCGTGAATGATCAAAATATTTTATTAGTTGACTTTCATCAGTTGATTCTTAAAATTCTTGCCTGTTATATCTCCAGGTTGTTTTGATTCACCAGATCTAGTGTTGAATCGCCATTTGAACAACTTGTTGGAATTAATGCATTCACAGCTTGATGTTTAGTCATTTAATATTGTCTCTTAGTGTTTGAATAAGTCTTTTAGGAGTTTGTAATGGATGCATCTAGTTAATTGTGATACATGTATCTAGTTATTTATGCAAGACCTTTGGTTTGATATTTTCGATTAGTATAAATAGTGATGTAGTTGATGATAATTGTCTCAAGTGGTCTTAAGTTGCCTAATACAATCATCTCAAGTGGCCTTAAGTTTCCTAATACAACCTGATCATTCTCTAAGAAAAAGTATTTCCCTTCCATATTTACTACAAATTAGTATCAAAGTAGTTTTTTGTTGAAAAAAATTATGGCGTCTCAATCAAATTAAGGTGCTGATTCTTCAGTTGTTCTTACTCCATTTTTTGATGGAAATGTTTTTGAATACTGGAAGATAAGAATGAGAACACATATGAAAGCTGAAAGTTTGTGGACTATTGTTGCAAATATGAAGATCTAACCGATGGTTAACTTATAACAAACGAGAAAAAATAATCTTGAGGCTAAGTATCATCAAGATGCATAAGCCTTGAGCAAAATCCAAATGGGAGTCTCTAGAGCATATTTGTAAAAATTGTTACTTGTGAGACTGCAAAGCAAACATGGGAGTCTTTGAAAATTGAGGTGTATTGTGAAGAAAGAAAAAGTACTGTCACACCCCAAGGCTACCCCCTGGACGCTTATAACACAGGACCTAGGATCACGAGTGACCCCAAGCTAACCCTGTTGGAGCATCATAAGCATACTTAAAGATAAACTGAAACAAGAACCACTATGCGGAAACTTAATCATAATAAAACTGAAATGATAGGGAATACCCATATACTAAGTCTGAATATATGAAAAATGAGAGTTTGAATACAATGAAAACTCAAACTCTAAGACTAAAGCTGAAACTAACTATGTCTGAAATAAAGCCTCTACTGACTAGATATGCTGGGGCATGCCCCAGCTAGATCTAGAAAAACTGAAACTAAAAGCAAGAATATAATCATGTCACTAGTCCTCGAAGAATGAGGACTCACCACTGATACTGCTGAACTGAAGATCGAGAACCGATCTATGCGTGATCAGACTACTAAGGACCTGAACCTACATCACGAGAAGATGTAGAGCCAGAGTATGCGTTAGTACTTGAAAGGTACTGAGCATGCAGGATAGAGTAAAGCTGAATAATAACATAACTGAACAAGAAAATAAGCAATGATATAATCTGAACATGATAAGGATACTGGAAATACTGAACAAGGCTAAACACAATGCAATGGCCAAGTTTATAACATGATGAGACTGAATATTGAACTATATTGATAACATGGTCAATGCAATAGAATTTGACTGAACTGTAAAGGAGCTACTACTAACCGACATAAAACCACATGAGCTAAATGTGGAGTCCGATGTATACAACCCATCTAGAGGACCCAATATACCCTACCAGAGGTATAGAGGCATGCTGGCATGATCACTAAAATGACGCCCATAGAGGGGACTTAAAACCTACGAGGCACGTTGTTCTGGGACATGAGGGTGACTGACCCTAGTCCACTCGATATTAATCTTCTCCCAATTGATTAAGTAGTTAACACTTTATGACTGAAATGCTGTAATACTAGAGAGCACAAAATACTAACATGCAAACTGAAAATGCAACATTAAGTATTAATAATGAAACACTCTTAACTGAGGCATGTTTATATATATATATATATATATATATATAACTAAATTAACTGACCTAACATGTGGAATTCATGAACTAAAAGAACTACATAGCTAGGGTTCTGAGTTTATGCATGAATCTGGGCAGAACAATACTACGACATGGTGATATGATTTGGAATCATTCTAAAAGCTAAAACCCAACAATTCTAACATTAGAAAAACCCTAAGTCTGGATAACATTAAGGGAATCAAGATTCTGACTAAAATCTAGGGACCTAATGGGTGAAAGGAACCCACTAGTGGAATCCCACATACCTAGTGACGAATTCCACTGAGAAATCTTTATCAGGGCTGAAACTAATGGAACCTTGCTTCGTTCTTGAACTAGGGTTCTTGACCTCTTTCTCCTCTTACGCTCTAATTTTTTCTAAGTTTTGAAGAATGATCTAACTTAGGTAAGTTCTAGGTATGTTTCTAGGCTAAAACTGAACAAAATCACGTAGTTTAGGATTTAAACGACGTAGTTTAGGTGTGCATAGGGGGAAGGACCAAAACGACACTAACTTAATTCTATCGAAGGCCACCCCTCTTTGGGACCTATGGTTCGTGGGTTTATCTACCAATCGTAGGTAGGGGTCGTCAGTCAATTCTGCCTAATAGGCCTTTACTAAAACGAGCATAACATTTTCCTCGGAGATGGTATTTTAGAAAACTCAGTGGTGTTGGAAAGCTGATTCAATTATCTATCATTGGGTGGGTCATGGGCCACCTAATTCCTTTTTGTGCTAAGAGTTATGACCATTTGATGTTGATCCATCAGCAATTTCCCTCTAACTGGCTGCTGACCCTCACCTACGGTTAGACCTACGGTCCGTAGGTCCAACCACGGACCGTACTGGTCGACCGTGGGTGGGTTTAGAGACTATTGAGACTTGGGCCTTAATGACAGAACCCCACCTACGGTTCGTCGTCCTACGTATGGTCCGTGGGTGATTCCATCGGTACTTGCACCAGTTTTTCTGAAAATTAGGATTTTCTTCATTTTAAGATTCGAGGTGTTACAATATCTCTCCCTTGGGAACATTCATCCTCGAATGAAGACTAAACTAGCTGAAGATGGAGGGAAAGAGATGCAACCCTACCACTAAACACTGGAAAATGATTTCTGACTGAACTAAGTTCCAAGATCATGCAAATAATCTAAAAATGCAAGTACAAACTGAAAGAACATGATACTAAGACTCAAGCTACGCATGAATGACTGAAAAACTGAAGAGGAACTATTACTTCAAGATAGAATGGAATCGGAAGGAAAGAGGTTGAGGATACATAGCCTTCATGGCTGTTTCTGCTTCCCAAGTAGCTCCCTCTACGGACTGACTCCTCCACAAAACCTTAATTGAGGTGACTTCTTTGTTCCTCATCCTTCGAACTTGAAGATCAATGATTTCATTTGGCACCTCTTCATAAGTGAGACTATCCTTCACAGCCACACTTTCTAAAGGTACAATAGATGCTGGATCACCCACACACTTCTTCAACAACGAAATGTGAAAAAACAAGTGCACTGCTGCTAGTTCTGCTGGTAACTCTAACTCATAAGACACTTAAACAAATCTTTCCAAGATCTTGTAAGGGCCTACATATCTAGGACTGAGCTTCACTTTCTTTCCAAATCTCATCACCCCTTCATAGGTGACACTTTTAGAAAAACCCAATCATCAACATGGAACTCTAAGTCCCTTCTCCTTACATCTACATAGGAATTCTGGCAACTCTGGGCTGTCTTAAGTCTATCTCTAATCAGTTGCACTTTCTCCATAGCATCATGTTCTGAATATGGCCCTATCAAGGCTGCTTTACCTAATTCAAATCAACCAATTGGAGATCTACATCTACGCCTATAAAATGCCTCATAAGGTGCCATTTGAATGCTGGAATGGTAACTATTATCGTAGGTGAACTATACAAGAGGGAGGTGATCATCCTAACTACCCTTGAAGTCGATCACACAAGCTCTCAACATGTCCTCTAAGGTTTGAATGGTATGCTCTTCCTAACCGTCCATCTGTGGATGAAATGTTGTGCTAAGATTAACCTGTACACCAAGACCTTTCTGAAATGACTTCCAGAAATGAGAGGTAAACGGAGGACCTCTATCTGAGATGATAGACAAAGGAACCCCATACAACCTAACTATCTAATTAATGTAAAGCTTGGCATAGTCTTCCTATGAGTCTGTAGTCTTAACAGTCAAAAAGCACGCAGACTTAGTGACTCCATCAAATATCACCCAAATAGAGTCATGATGTTTGCGAGTACGAGGTAAACCTGTAATGAAGTCCATGTTGATCACTTCCCAGTTCCAAGTAGGAATATTGATCTCTTGAGTCATATCTCCTGCTTTCTGATGTTATACTTTCACTTGCTGGAAATTAGAGCACTTAGCCACAAAATCCGCTATATGCCTTTTCATACCATTCAACCAAAAAACTTCCTGCAGATCACGGTACATCTTAGTGGCGCCTGGATGAAATAAAATATCTGGAGTTATAGGCTTCTGTAAGAATCTGCTATCTCAACTCACCTACCTTAGGCATACATAATAGACCCTGATAGTATAGGATACCATCTCCCCTTTGAGGGAAAACTTCAACTTTTTGTTGATGGACGTCACCCTTTAGTTGAATCAATATTGGATCATTGTCTTGCTTTTCCTTAACCTCTGCTACCAATGAAGATTTTGACCCATTTTGGACTGTTACACCACTATCTGATATGCTCATAAGACGAACTCTTAAGCGAGCAAGTCTGTGAACATACTTTGGTAGTTCCTTTCTTTCTTCCTCAACATGTGCTACACTACCTATTCTAGTCTACTAAGAGCATTTGCTACTACATTTGCCTTACCAAGATGGTAATCCGCACTTAAATCATAATCCTTGAGGAATACAAGCCATCTCCTCTAACTAAGAGTCAACTCTTGCTGGGTGAACACATACTGAAGGCTCTTATAGTCTGTGAACACAATTACGTGAACACCATACAAGTAATGTCTCCAAATCTTAAGTGCAAACACCACTGTTGCAAGATCGAGGTCATGAGTTGGATAGTTCTTCTCACGCACCTTAAGCTGTCTAGAAGCATAAGCTATAACCTTACCTCACTACATCAACACACAACCTAGGCTGACTCTAGATGTATCACAATAGATCACATAACCGTCTGAACCCTCTAATAGAGTCAAAGCAGGAGTTGTAGTCAACCTAGTTTTCAGTTCTGCGAAGCTCTTCTCACAATCATCTTACTACTAAAACTTGACATTTTTGTGAGTCAACTTAGTCAACGGAGAGGCTATGGATGAAAATCCTTCCACGAACCTTCTGTAATAACCTGCTAGACCCAAGAAACTTTTGATATTTGTAGGAGAGGTAGGTATGGGCCATTGTTTCACTGCTTCTATTTTATGAGAATTCACTCAGATCCCTTCACTAGTCACTATATGCCCAAGGATTAATTGCAACCAAAACTCACATTTACTAAGCTTCATGAATAACTGGTGATCTTTGAGAGTTTGCAGGTCAACCCTCAAATGATTCGCATGTTTATCCTCATTCCTAGAATAAAAGAGGATATCATCAATAAGTATGATAACGAACAAGTTCAAATACTTCTTGAATACTCTGTTCATCAAATCCATGAAAGCTACAGGAGCATTGGTTAGTCCAAAGGACATAACTACAAATTCATAATGACCATATCGAGTTCTGAATGCTGTTTTTGGGATGTCACTATCTCTGACTCTAAGCTGATGATAACCGGATCTGAGGTCTATCTTTGAGAAATGACTAGCACCCTGAAGTTAGTCAAACAAGTCATCAATACTAGGGATATGATACTTATTCTTGATTGTGAACTTTGTTCAACTGTTGATAGTCAATGCACATTCTAAGCTAACCATCTTTCTTCTTTATGAACAATACTAGCGCACCCCATAGGGAAATACTGGGTCTGATGAAGCCCTTATCTAGAAGGTCTTTCAAATTCTCTTTCAATTCCTTAAGCTCAATTGGAGCCTTTTTGTAAGGAGGAATAAAAATAGGTTGGGTATATGAAAGGAGATCAATTCCAAAGTCGATTTCCCTTTCATGAGGAACTCTGGGAAGATCTTCTGGCAACTCATTCACTATTGGGACTGACTCAAGAGTTGGGGTTTTAGAGCTAGAATCCTTAACCTGGACTAGATGATAAAGATAACCCTTAGATATCATCTTTCTGGCCATAAGGTAAGAAATGAATCAACCCATAGGCGCTAAGCTACTACCCTTCCATTCTAAGATTGGTTCGTCTGGAAACTGAAAACGAATAATCCTAGTTCTACAATCGGCTGAGGCATAGTAGGAATGTAACCAATCCATGCCTAGAATGACATCGAATTCAACCATTTCTAACTCTACAAGATCCGCTGAGGTGATTTTCTGAGAGATTGTGACAGGTCAATTTCTGTATACCCATCTAGTTATAACTGGTCATCGACTGGAGTAGAGACTGAGAAGGGTTCTGATTAGAGAGTTTCCAGACTAACATTGAAGTTGATGGCTATATAAGGAGTTACAAAAGACAAAGTAGCCCCTGTTGTCTTTCCACTAAGTGAACCATATGTGAGACACATCCTTAAGCTGATAGGATTCCAATTCCACCCTATCACTACCATTCACTTGCATCACTCCAAAGATTTTCTTAACCTCATCAATGAAATTATGTGGGTCCTCACAAACTTTCGACCCTAAAAACTCAGACGGATTCATCCTAACAAAATGTCAAACTCTAGCTGCCACTGATCCACCATTTCTATTAGAAAGAACTGGAACTTGCTGATTGTTCTTGTTGGTCAAACTCTGAGCCAAAAGTTGAATGGCATTCCAAAACTCTGCAATCGAAACCTCATGGTCTAGGACTAGAGGAATTGCATTAGCATTGCGTGCATTAGCATTCCATGCGTAATCTCTATGAGGAGGCATGACCTTAAGTGCATAACAATGGATTACAAAGGAGATCATACAAATGCACGATAAATATATCAAGAAAGTGAAGTTTTCCTAAAACACTTCATTGCCTCCCTCTCATTAGATGTGGTGCACTTCACACCCATGAAAATGACTCTACTTAGTGCGGCTTTTCAGACATCCTAGGACTCTTAAACCTAGTGCTCTGATATCAAATTTGTCACACCCCGAAGCTACCCACTGGATGCAAAAAGGGGACCTAGAATCACGAGTGACCCAAGCTAACCCTGCAGGCATATTATAAGCAAACTTAAAGATAAATTGAAATAAGAAACACAATGTGGAAGCTTAATTATAATAAAATTTAAATGATGGGGAATACCCATATACTAAGTCTGAATACATGAAAACTAAGAGTTTGATAAAAATGAAAAGTCAAACTCTAAGGCTAAAGTTGAAACTAACTATGACTAAAATAAAGCCTCTACTAACTAGAAATGTCGGGACATGCCCCAACTAGATCTAGCAAAACTAAAACTAAAACTAAAAGCAAGAAATATAATCATGTCACTAGTCTTTGAAGAATGAGGACTCACCACTGATACTGTTGAACTAAAGATCGGGAACCGATCTATGCGTTATCTGACTGCTAAGGACTTGAACCTACATCACAAGAAGATGTAGCACAGAGTATGGGTCAGTACTTGAAAGGTACTGAGCATGCATGATAGAATAAAGCTGAATAATAACATAACTGAACAAGAAAATAAGCAATGATATAATCTGAACATGATAAGGATACTGGAAATATTGAACAAGGCTAAACTGAATGCAATGGCCAAGCTTATAACATGATGAGATTGAATACTGAGCAATACTGATAACTTGGTTAATGAAATAGAATCTGATTGAACTGTAAGAGAGCTACTAATAAACGACATAAAATCACATGAGCTAAATGTGGAGTCCAATATATACGCCCCATCGAGAAGACCCAATATACCCTGCCAGAGGTATAAAGGCATGCTGGCGTGATCACTAAAATGATGCCCACAGATGGGACTTACAACCTATGGGGCATGTAGTTCTAGGACTTGAGGGTGACTGACCCTAGTTCACTCGGTATTATGCATCTCCCAATTGATTAAGTAGTTAACACATTATGACTAAAGTGTTGTAATACTGGATAGCTCAAAGTACTGACATGCAAACTGAGAATGCAACATTAATTACTAATAATGAAACATTCTTAACTGAGGCATGTTTATATATACATAACTAAATTAACTGACCTAGAATGTGGAATTCATGAACTAAAAGAACTACATAGCTAGGGTTTTGAATTTATGCATGAATTTGGGAAGAACAATACTATAACATGATAATATGATTTGGTATCATTCTAACAGCTAAAACCCAATAATTCTAACATTCAAGCCATAGGTCTGGATAATATTAAGGGAACCAAGTTTCTAATTGAAATATAGGGACCTAATGGGTGAAAGAAACCCACTAGTGAAATCCCACATACCTAGTGATGAATTCCACGGAGAAATCTTTCAATTTCAGGGGTGAAACTGATGGAACCTTGCTAATTTATTGAACTAGGGTTCTTGACCTCTTTCTCCTCTTACGCTCTAATTTTTTCTAAGTTTTGAAGAATGATCTGACTTAGGTAAGTTCTAGTTATGTTTCTAGGATAAAACTGACCAAAATCACGTATTTTAGGGTTTAAATCATGTAGTTTAGGTGCCCAACGCATATGGAAAAGGACCAAAATGACCATAAATTAATTATGTCGAAGGTCACCCACGGAGGGACCTGTGGTCTATGGATTGATCTACCAACCGTAGGTAGGGGTCGTCGGTTAAGTCTGCCCGATAGGGCCTCATTAAAACGAGCATAACATTTTTCTCGGAGATGGGATTTTAGCAAACTCGATGGCGTTGGAAAGAGGATTCAATTATATTTCATTGTGTGGGTCATGGGACACCTATTTCCATATGTTCTAAGAGTGATGACCATTTGAAGTTGATCCATCAGTAATTTCTCTCTAACTGGCTGTTGACCCTAACCTACGGTCTGTAGGTCCAACCACGGACTGTACTGGTCGACTGTGTGTGGGATCATAGAATATTAAGACTTGGGCCTTAACGATGGAACCCCACCTATTGTCCGTGGTCCTACATACGGTCCGTGGGTGGTTCCCTTGGTACTGACACCAGTTTTTCTGAAAACTAGGAATTTCTTCATTTTCAGATTTGAGGTGTTACAAGTACGCACTACAAATGTTCAAACTCTTAGAAAAAAGTTTCAAAATATGAAGATGATAAAATCTAAAAAATGGATGAATATTGTTAATGAAATGAGAAATCACAGTAATATAATTTCAAACCAACAAGTTGTGGAAAAGATTCTAATTAGTGTCACAGAGAAATATGAGAATATTGTTGCTATTATTGAGGAGACAAAAGATCTTTCAAAGCTTTCCATCAAAGAGCTTGTTGGATCATTTCGTGCACACAAGAAGCGAAGATTTTTTTCGTGAAGACCAACCCAAAGAGACAACTTTCTAGTCCATAGAAAATGAGAATTCTCAAAATTTCTCAAAAAAAAAAAAAAAAACCAACAACAAAAGAAGAAGTACAATCCAAAAAAGAAGCAGGATCATGATGGTTCTTCTAAGAAGATTGAAGAAAAAGGTGAGAAAAGTGCTAGTCTTTTTTGTAAAATTTGTAATAAAACTAATCACAATATAGAAAAATGTTGATACAAAGGCAAGCCCCAATATAATTTTTGTAAAAAGTTTGGCCACATTGAGAAGGATTGCTGGCACAAGCAACGGGAGCAAACAAATTTCTGTTAAGAAAAGGAGGAAGAACAAGAAGAAAATCTTTTCCTTGCTTCTTAATATAATGCTTCAAAAAAAAAGCAATGAATGATATATTGATAGTGGTTTTAGCAATCATATGAGTGGAGATGAAAAGACTTTTTTCTCAATTAATAGTAGCATCACTACTAAAGTGAGAATGGGGAATAGATCCTTAGTTGATTCAAAAGATAAATGTACCATTTTTTTTATCAATATAAAAGAGAGCAGTAAGCAAATTAATGATAATCTTATATTCTTGACTTGGAAGAAAATTTGCTTAGACTTGGTCAACATATGAAAAATGGTTATTCTCTTGTGTTTAGAGATAATAATTGTAAGATTTATTATAAAATTGAGCCAAATCAAGTCATTGTTAAGTAAAGATTATAAAAAGAAACTTTCCTTTAAAATTTCATTACAATGCATTCAAAAATGAAGTTGTAGATGATTCATGACTTTGGCACAACCGATTTTGTCAATTGAATCTTCATGGTTTGAAGCCTCTCAAGAAAAGAAGGCCTGGTGCAAGGACTTCTGAGATACATATTGAGGTGGATCCATGTGAAAGTTGTATTATAAGAAAAAACCATAGCAAGTATTTTCCAAAAGGGATGTCTTGGAGAGCAAGTGTACTTTCAAAACTAATCCATACCGACATTTGCAGACCAACGAAGACTCCATCTCTTGGAAATAAAAGATACTTTCTAATCTTTATAGATGACTATTCAACAATGATTTGAGTTTATTTCTTGAAATAAAAGTCGATAGCATTTGCTACATTCAAGAAATTTAAAGCCCTTATTAAGAAGTAAAAGAGTTGTAACATCAAAACCATTCACAGTGATAGAGGAGGTGAATACACAAGTCGAGAATTTGAAGAATATTGCAAAAATGAAGGCATTCAGAAGCAACTTACAGCAAGGTACACTTCTCAACTAAATTATTTATCTAAAAGAAGAAATAGAACCATTGTTGAAATGCCCAGAACAATGCTGAATCAAAAAGGTCTGCCAAAATATTTTTGGACAGAAGTAGTACATACAATAGTGCACATCTTCAATAGGTTTCTGACAAAGGCATTGAATAACAAGACACCATTTGAAGCTTGGAGTGGAATGAAACCTTATGTAAGTCATTTCAAAATTTTTTGGTGTATTTTTTATGCTCATATATCTACTGAGAAAAGAACAAAATTGGATGAATAAAAGTCAAAAATGTATATTTCTTGATTATAGTGACGTGACAAAAGGCTATTGGCTTCTCAATGTCAAAACTAACGAACTTATTGTTAGTAGAGATGTCATTTTCATGAAAAAACAGCATGCGATTGGAACAATAAAATGGTGTAGGATACTTCTAGCATTTCTTAAGATGTGTCAAATAAATAAGAGGATAAGGAAGATGAAAATGTCCTTCAAGGGGGAGAAATCTCACATTCAAATAACGAAGAATCACCTCCACAAGGAACAAAAATGTTGAGCAACATTTATCAAAGATGTAACTTTACTGGTGTTGAGCCAGAAAATTATGAGGAGACAATAATGCATGATGTTTGGAAGAAAATCACTGCAGAAGAAATTTGGATGATTGAGAAAAATAATAATTGGGAGCTTGTGACTATACCCAAAGAAAGAGAAGATGTATGTCCAAAATGAATTTACAAAACCAAACTCAATCAAGAAGGAGATATTCAAAAGCACAAGAGAAAGGCGAAATCCAGTTGCTCTATTGACAGACAGGAGAACAACTTGCTGGCATCTTCACCAAAGCACTGCGAAGAATTATTTTTTTGCTCTCTTCGAGAACGAATTGGAGTTGTCAAGCAAATGCATTAAGGAGTGTTGGAATTAATGCATTCACACCTTGATGTTTAGTCTTTTAATATTGTCTCTTAGTTTTTCAACAAGTCTTTTAGGAGTGTGTAATAAATGTATCTAGTTAATTGTGATACATGCATCCTAGTTATTTATGCAAGACCTTTGGTTTGATATCTTTTAGTAGTATAAATAGAGATATAGTTGATAATTGTAATCATCTTAAGTGGCCTTAGTATCCTAATATAACTTGAACATTCTGTGAAAAGTATTCTCCTTATATAATTCCTACACAACTAGCAATCAGATATTTCTTAGCTCAAGTTTAGCAACAATTATTTTCAACTATGGTGGTACTGGATCTGGCATTGGAGATGGAGCCGATAGCACCTCGACTAAGGCAACGACTATTGATCAACAACATTCTTTATTTAGTCGACTGGTTGATACTCCAAGTAGCTCTTTAATTTCTGTTAAGCTAATTGGCCTTAGGAGTTATACTTATTGTCGTATTAGACTACATGGTAAAAGTAGATTAGGTTCCATGAACGGTAGATATATTAAGGAGAAATTCAATGTTTTACATCATGAATTGTAGTAGAAATGTAATGTTGTATGTGAACACCTAATTTTTGCACATATTTAATTACTCCTATAATATCTATAATAATATTATTTTTATTATTCATGTATTTTTATCTTATTTTATTTTATTTTTATTGAATAGTTTTTTACTTCAAAATGTTTGAATTTTGTGTCAATGAGCTGATTTTTCTTTTGGATTTTAGATGATTAAAATCTGATGGATCCTACTTAATAGTTCTATTTTCTTTTAAAAAATTCAAATGATCCATTGTATTTTATTCAATTAATGAATTAAAGAAAATGGGATCCTCTAAAAGGGAAATGAAGTCGTTTTCAATAGTCTTCTCTTAGAAAAACAAAAGAGGAAAGAAGAAGAAGAATTCTCATTGGTTCTTTTGGGTGGCTCATTTGGGAGAACAAGAATGCTTATTGAAAAGAGAAAAAAATTCATTGGGAAGAAAGGGCTCAAGCATGCATTGAGTGTTTAGTTTTCAAAAAAAATTATTTTATTTTTCTCAATCTATTTAAACTCTTCGCTTCTTTCATTTTAGGAAGAAGATTTGGGTAAAACACGATTTGGGAGGAAGAGGATTTTGAAAAGGAATTTTTTTGTGTGAAAGGAGGACAAGAAAAAGGCACACAAGAAAAAGAAAAATTCGAAAGAAGAGAGTACCAAGTCTTCTAAAAAGAAAAAAAAAAAGAAATATTTTAGAATAGAAAAATCATCTTTTGTGAATTTGTTGATTCAACTAGTATTGATTTAATTATTTGCTTGTCATCACCTTTAGGTATTTCTTTTTACATTTCACAATGTAATCTTAAATTAATGTTTCATGTTCTTTAATATTTTGATTAAGTTGTTTATATATTTTTTTTAATTTAGCCAAGTCTGTTGTGATTCTTATATGATTATGTTTATTATTGTGTACAAATGTATTCATTACTAATGTGGTGTTTACTTTAATTTTACCTCATCATGAAATTGACAAGTAAACTCATGTTTTGCTAAAGAAGAAAAAAAAAATTTTAAGTCTTTTTTTTTTTTTTTTTTTTTTTGTATTTTAGTTTCTGGTCATCTTAAGAAAAAAGTGTGTTTTTTCAAAAACACAAAACTGATTCTTTTTGCAAAAAATATAAATATGGTCATTTTGTATATATATATATATATAATTTTTTCTCTTTTAAATAAATATATGAAATGGGTTATTGAAACAAAAATGCAAATTCGATTCATTTTGGTTAGTAATTTAACTATTAGATAAAATTGACTATTTTTGCATTTTTCTTTCAAAAGAGAGCAATGTGACCATTTTGTGTAAAACAGAAAATTTAACTAGAATAGTCATTTCTAGAATTGTATCAGACATTTTGAAAAAACAAAAAATTAGTCCTTCACTACATTTTTTTTTTTTTAAAAAAAAATGAGGCTTAGTTATTATTTATTAAGGAAACTATTTTTTTGTTGTTGTTAAGTGGTGGTATTTACATTTGTTTATCATTTTGCCAAAATAAAAAGAAAAATCTCTTCATGTCTATATGTTGCAACACTTTCTGTTAATGCATTTAATTTTTTTTATTATTAAAAATAATTTGTGTCATTAATTATTTGTTTTTTATATAAATAAAATTTATAAAATACCACCATGTGCTCGGTTACGATTCTTGGTGTGTATTATTTTTTTTTTAAAAAAAGAGGTCTTGTGTGCGGCTACGCTCCTAGGAAAATCATTTTTTTAGTGACTAACACAAATTTACATTTTTATCCAAAAAATATTTTTACCCAAACATAAGTTAATAAAGCAACCATGCTAGAACCACGGGACTCGGGGGGTGCCTCACACCTTCCCCTGATCAATAAAATTCCTTACCCAATCCCTGATTTCGTAGACTAAAAAATAACGAGTCTTTTCCTTTAAAATTAGCAATTACCAGGTGAAATGGAACATCTAAAAAATTCAATTTCAAGTGGTGATTCTAAAAAAATATTTATCTTTTACTTTTATTTTCAAAAAAAAAAAAAACCCTATCATATCCTTAACTATTGTAAATGCTGAGGAGTGACAGATCTGACGATTCCGCTGGGGATTTTGTTTTAGAATTCGAGCTTTGTACATTGACTATATTTGGCTATTTTGATTATTGGATAAATTTTGTGTTTGTTAGCTAATATGTTCTTTGATGATTTATTGCTTTGATATTGTGTGATTGTATATAAATTGTCTTCTCTTGCACACCTTTTGAGTTTCTAGAAATTTATGTATACACTGTGTGTGCAGATACGCTCCACATGATTTCTGTCTAAGATGAGTCAATGTTCGATTACGCTCCTTGTTCAGGATTTGTCCTACATGTTCGGTGTGGTTGGACCACTAGCTAAGATGGAATAGCTCTATTAATCGGTCCGTTGACCCTCCCGACTCCAGTTGTCCGCTCTAGTAAAAACAATCTAGACACCTTCCATCTAGAGTGCTAAACTTAGCAAAATAATCCACAAAAATTATCCCTAGTAGGCTACGTTTATTTGCATTATGTGCATTTGACCAAACGAGACTAACACAAGTGTTGGGCCATCTAAGATAAGTACCTACTATAGACCAACATCTTCATTTTATGTGCTACGTGAAAAAAATTTGTTCAATAGGCCTTTACATTTTTGACTAGCTTTACAATAGCTTTGTCTTTCAATTTTATTTTTTAAAAAAAGGAAAAGGGGTTGAAATAAAGGGGTGGTCTTTCAAGTGTGAGTAATTTATTTTATGAACTACGCACACCCGATTCTCACCAAAATGAGATATGTAGGCAACCCTCTTTGGGTTCGGTGTTCCTTATTAAGAAAAATAAAACAATTTCAATTTTTCCAAAAGAAGGAGAAATAAACGAAATGATTGTTGGTACCTGTATGCCCATTTTTTTCCTGAACTATGTAATGATCTGATTCATGCGGTGACATGATATGTAGGCAACTCTCATGGAGTTCAATCGAAACACTTATAAAAAAACAATGAATAAAACAAAGTTGGGATGAGACAAATGACCATCTGAACTCATGATGTTAGGTGCTTGACATAAGGTGTGTGATTAAAATCTGCAAAATGCCTAACGCCTAACACACTACTAGAATTTCGTTGTTTGCCGACTACAATATTGGTCGGAATATAGTCGGAAAATGGAGTTTTCTGATGACTTTTCGACTACTTCTGTGTAGTCGGCAAACTGAGAGTTGGAAATTACTTGCCGATTACAGTAGTCAAAAATCACCGACTACCATTGTCACAATATATAAATTAAGAGCTGACCATTAAAACACCTAAAATGCCGACTACTGTAGTCGGAGCCCAAGTAAAATAATACTTTATTAATTTAAATACTACCGACTACTATAGTCGGAATACTTGTTAAATAATAATTTATTAATTTAGTAATGTCGACTACGATTGACGTAATAATTAAATAATTAAACAATTAATTATATATATTTCGATCACTGTGGTTGACATTTATTAATCATTTAAGTACCCTTTCGACTACTGTAGACGGTAAGAAAATTAAATTATTAACTATTTAGGTGATCTTCCGACTAATGTAGTGGGCATTTTTAATTTTCTAAAAAAAATCTATAAGAAACTATATATTTAGTACAGAAAAATGTTGTTTATTTCGATACACCACCTGCTAAATTATATTGCAATCCATCCATAAAAATTCAACGTAACAATAAAACCAAACATCGAATACATTCCTAAACATTCAAATTCCACTTGATTCACATATTCGAAATGCACTTTAAAGTTCAAGCATTATCAAAATCAAGTTTAAAAAGTTTTTAGTTGTTATTCAAAACGGAAATAAATAGTATAAAACAAGTCTAAATCTCATAGAAATTTTCTAAGCAACTAGAACATAATCTACTCTTCATCAGAATCAGTCTCTTTTTCACTATCATCAGATTTAGCCATATGTTTCTTCATGAACTTCTGCACTTTAGCATAGTTAGCTTCAGATGTTTGAATTCGTTCTGTTAACTTTGAAATCTCTTTTCGCATTGCTTCCATTTCTTCTGAAGTTTGAGAAGTTGAAGCACGAGACAACAACGTGGATGGATGAGATGAGGAAGCCTGTGCTCCAAGCCCGTAAACTCTGCCTTTCTTCACACCTCCTGCCATATTTGTCCATATTGAAGTAATATCATCAGATGTTAGTTAGGTTGTGGAACCAACCTCAGAAGTAGGTTGTGTTTGACGCCATTCGTCCAAGCCTCTTTGAAATCCAACATGAAATAAAAGTTAAATAATCAATAACACCATTTCTTTAAGAGATAATACAAAGTTAAGTAAGACAAGACGACCATAATAGTTGGCTTAAAGGCCACATACTCCCTTGACTATAATGACAAGCTCTCAATCTCAAACTATTTCAAATGCACAAGAGGATACAAGAAAAAAAGTTATAGATCACAAAAGAGAGATTCAAGTGGATAAACAAGAAAAGACTTGCAACTCATCTGAGAAAGCGTCGACAACAATGAAGCCACTTGATGAGTTCTTACTGCATCTGTGGTTCATCTTAGTCGAGCAAAAATTCATTAAGACTTGAATTTGTACAATTGATATTGCTAATTGGAACTGCTTTCCATTCCAATACTTTTGTGAAGTGTTTAAATGTGTGTTGAAACATACTCAGCTTATAGCGTAATCTGGTGCAAGCAAAAGAGGCTGTGAACTAATGCTCACAAATGTATTACAACTTGAGCTACATTTGATGTTTGTTGACTTTCACATAGTATTCCAGCAAACCAAAAATCAATATAAATCATCAATATTAAGAAATCTCATTATAAACATTGATAGATGATAAGATAAGTTGTTGTCCACCAGAAAAGATAAAAAGGACCTTAATACGCTTATAAACTTGCATTTTCAGCTAAACAAAATTTAACCAAGCAGAAAAACAATTGCAGCAAGCCAAATCAATCATAAATCATCGATTTTCAGCAATCACAGTGTTGTACATTGATATCATATCTCCCTACACCAGAAATAAGCAAAAAAGTTATATCCATACCTGCCACACCATGAACAAAATGACACTTGGTATTCAGATATTAACTTTTAGAGAAAGTGTAATATGGCTTATGTTACTAACTGTTTTGTTAATAACACTCTTTTTCATAAGGCTCTCAAGGAGGCATTTGAGGTCTTCTGTAACAAGATTGTATCTGGTTGTTAAAGTGTAGAACTCCTTGCTTCTCATTGTGATAATATTTATAAAAATGGTGGCAGTGAAAAACTCAGTGATGATGCTATTGAGGAGACCTTAGATAAGGGGGTCAAGCTTCTTGTATAATTAATGACAAAGAGCTTTTTACGGAGTTCTGTAGGAAAAAGCTTTATCGTCAATTGCTATTTGATAAAAGTGCCAATGATGACCATGAAAGGCTTATCATAGCAAAGATAAAGTAACACTGTAGTGGACAGTTTACATCAAAGATGGTGGGATGGTAACAGACTTGACTTTGGCTACGGAAAATCAAAACAATTTTTAAGAATATCTCAGCAACAACCTGAGTCGTGGATTTGATTTAACTGTCACAGATCTTACAAGTAGGTTTTGGCCTAGTTATAAATCTTGTGATTTGAGTCTCCCTGTGGAAATGATTAAGTGTGTACAAATCGTCAAGGAATCCTATGAGACATACGAAAAACACAGGAAATTGACATGGATTTATTCATTGAGTAGGTGTAACATCAATGGCAAGTTTGATTCAAAAACAATTGAATTGATTCTGGGAACTTATTAGGCTGCTATTCTGTTATTGTTAAATTCATCATATAGATTGAGTTACTTAGAAATCAAAAGTCAGTTAAATTTGGATGATGATGAATTGATCAGATTTCTTCAATCCCTTTCATGTGCCAAGTATAAAATTCTGATTAAGGAGCCTAGAAATACAACTGTTTCGTCATCTGATCATTTTGAATTCAACTCCAAGTTCACGACAATATGAGATAGATTAGGGTCCCATTACCTCATGTGGATGAAAGGGAAAATGTGGTGGAGGATGTAGGCAAAGATAGACGTTATGCAATTGATGCATATATTATGATTATGATGAAGAGTCGGAAAGTTCTTCCTCATCAACAACTACAAGTGGTGTGTGTTGAGCAGTTGATCTCAATGTTTAAGCTTGACTTGAAAGCTATCAAAAAGAAAATTGACGATCTCATCACTAGAGATTACTTGGAAAGAGACAAAGATATCCCAAATTTGTCAAGTATTTAGCCTGAAGCATTTTCCTCCTACCCAAATTGGAAACTCTTAGACTGTCAGAAAATTATCTAATAGTTTTGTTAGCCAAGTTTGATTGGAGCAGTAGTACTCATTCATTATTGGAGTTAGATCTCTATTTTAATAATAATTCAGGTGGGATACCTGATTCACTCGGAAGTACACTCAAAGCCATAAAGATTGTAGGACTTACTGGGTGCAGCATTGATTAGACTGTTTCTCTTTCAACTCTCCTTATCTAAAGTTACTAGTCTTTAGTTCCCCGATGAATTTACAGGTCAATATACACTGTCATTTACACCATGACGAACTTAAAGCTTGTTTTCATGACTCTCAAAAGATCAAAAAGGTAGTAAAACTAAGGTAAGACTTTTCCATTTTAATACTACCCCAGATAGAATGCGACAGGAGTTGTTATGAACCATGACTCCCGTCCCCACTGATCACTAGCCATTTGTAAGAAAAGAAAACAGGTAAGGCATATGGATCAATCCTTACGCTCTTAAGGCTCCAAAATATGACCCACGGCCCTCGCCAAGTCTCAAGTTTACAGAGTTGAGGCAAATCACAATTATTCTTTTTTGAGTTATTATCTTTAAGATCTAAGATTCTAAGCTTATGTTAAATGAAATAATATTGAAGTGTTGTAACTTAAAAATGTCTGCTCTGCACGCGGCGCTATCCATTCTCCCCTTGTACCATCCTTATTTCTTTTCTTATGTGTCTCCTCAAACACCTCAACAATAGACACCTCTTGACCTTTTAACTTTGTCTACAATAGAAGTTATATGAAGCTCACTCGAATTTAGTTAAAATTAAGGAAATTTAATTTAAAAACTACCATTTTTTGTTTCTGGGCTGCGAAACTCATGTACATGTTTGTTGTGTTTGTCACTTTAATTAGCTTTAGGTGGTTGGTTTGTGGCAAATTGGCAGAACATCTGTATTTTTCTAGGTCAAAGGAAAGAACATCAATGATAACTAATATCAAAACTAATCTTTTGAGATGGTATTAGTTGATCGATTCAAGGAATGAGACCCCATCATCCAATCATATCTCTTTTATGCCTTTCAATGATAGCAATGACAATGCACAAATATGGTTATCAACCTGGTAAAGGTTTGGGAGCCTGTTAGTAAGGACTCATGGATCCTGTTGCTCCTTTGGGAAACCAGGCACTTTTGGCCTAGATACAAACAAACTAAGAGAAATAGAGATAAGGTGAAGAACCACAAAAAGAGTGATTGGATGCTGCCATAGCTAATTCCCCATATTTATCATTCCTACATCAAACCTCAGGATCAAGAAATTCAAGCTTCATCGATTCAGGAGGGCATTGAAGAAGTTTGTCAGGGCTCAACCAATTTTTTTGTGAAGTGAACATGGTCAAAGTTGGTGAAGGTACAAGTCATGCCGATGTGTAGCTCGTGGGCATGGGTGTTGAGCTAAACAATTGGGAAGCAACTCCTCTCCCTATAAGGAAAGAGTCTTGATAGTTTGTTTTGCTACTCTTTTTTTATTTGAAGTATTGTCAGGATTATGATCCGTTTATTTTGAGAATGCTTCATATTATTGTTAATCCTTCTATCCCTTTCCAAAGAAAATTATCCTAATTTTTATCTTCAATATTCAGTTTTACTAATGTTGACTTTGTTAACATGACATGCATGCAGAATTCACTCTCAGATTTCAAAGAGTTTTTTATTCTCGAATTAGCAAGTCAAAAGGTTGAATATGATGAAGATAAGCCTTTTAGAAAAACTGAGGCAACTAATTTGAGAAGTTTTGAGGAAGTCAAGGAAATAAAAATAAGCCTTCATATCGAGCAGGAAATCAGGGATGCCATAATCCAACTTTTTTATGAATACAAAGATGTGTTTGCTTGGTCCAATAATGACATGCTAGGTTGAGTATCGATTCATCTTGATTTTCCATCAGTCCAACAAAAAAAAAAGAAAATTCAAAGTGGACGTGAGTGAAAAAATCATGGGGAAATCATGAAACAGGTAAGAGCAAATGTGATCCAAGAAATTCATTACACTACTTGGCTGGAAAATGTTGTTACTGTGCCAAAAGAAAGATGGAAAGATACGAGTTTGCATTGACTATCGATATATAATGAAAGCTAGTCCAAAAGACGATTTTCCCTTACCCATGTTCCGCATTCTAGTTGATAATTGTGCCAAACACGAAATTCAGTCTTTTGGGAATTGCTACACAAGGTATCATCAAATCTTGATGGACGAAGAGAACACTGAGAAAATTGCTTTCACAACTCCATGGTGGGGGGGGGGGGGGAGTTGTTGCTACAGGGTCATGCCATTCGGTCTTAAAAAGGCTGGGGCAACTTACATGAGGGCTATGACCACCATGCTTCATGACATAATGCACAAAGAAATTGAAGTATACGTTGATGATGTAATCATCATATCTAAAAAAAAAATAAGCTGCCCATCTGCAAGATCTGAGAAAATTCTTCAAAAAAGTGTGTAGATATGATCTCAAGCTTAATCCAGCAAAATATGCATTTGGAGTTCCATGTAGAAAACTTCTGGGTTTTATAGTCAGCAAAAGGGGAATCAAATAGATCCTTCCAAAATAAAACCCATTTGAGAAATACCACCCCCGAAAAATAAGACTGAAGTCATGAGTCTACTTGGGAGGTTGAACTACATCAGCATGTTTAATGCTCAACTCACAACCACTTGTGAGCCCATTTTCAGACTTTTGAAAAAGTATGCTACTGTCAGATGGACGGAGGATTGTCACCAAGCTTTTGAGATAATCAAGGAGTATTTGTCCAACCCTCCCATATTGGTCCTGCCTGAACTTGATAGGCCTCTCTTTCTGTATCTTTTAGTGACAGACAATTCTTTTGGGTATGTTCTTGGTCAGCAAGATGCCACAGGCATAAAAGACCAAGCTATCTACTATTTGAGCAAGAAATTTACTAGTTGTGAGGTCAAGTACACACTCTTGGAAAGGACATGTTGCGCCCTAACTTGGGTAGCTAAAAACTTAAGCCATTACTTTTTGTCCTACACCACTTACCATATATCTAGGATGGACCCTTTAGAGTACATCTTTCTAAAGTCAATGCCAACCGGTAGACTCGCGAAATGACAAATATTTGTCACTCAATTTGACATTATATATCTCACTCGAACTATGATTAAAGCTCAAACTTTGCAGACCATTTGGTAGAGAATCCAGTCGATGGTGACTATGAACCATTGGATACATATTTTACAGATAAATAGATTACATAAATTGAAGAAGTAGATCTAGATAAAAATCAGGCATATCAATTATACTTTGACGGATCAATCAAGGCAAAAGGCACATGGATCGGGGTAATTCTCATATCACCCACATGGCAACATTACCCTGCAACAACTCGACTTCATTTATTCTGTATCACTTCCTTGGAGATTAAATTTCGGGATCAACATGCCTATTGTAACACAGTGGAAGCAGAGTCGGATGGTGAGCCATGATACCTAGAAATCAAGCAATTTTTGAAGACAAGGAAATGTCCTGAACATGCCAATGGAAGCCAAAAAAGAACTATTAGACATCTGGGTAGTGGTTTCTTTTTGAGCAGGGACATTTTATATAAACGAACCCTAAATCTGAACTTGTTAAGATGTGTAGATGCAGAAGAAGCTGAGAAGATCATGAATGAAGTACATGCTGGGGTATGTGGACCACACATGAAAGGATATGTACTTGTGAAAAAGATACTTCGAGTAGGATATTACTGGCTTACCATGAAACGGGATTGCTTTGACTTTGTGAAAAAATGTCATCAGTGCCAAATTCATGGTGACCTAATTCATTTACCTCCTTTAGACTAGCACGCCATGGCTGCTCCTTAGCCCTTTGTTGCATGGGGAATGGATGTCATCAAACCAGTTGAGCCAAAAGCTTCAAATGGACATCGATTCATTATGGTCGCAACTAATTACTTTACCAAATGGGTGGAGGCAATCACTCTCGAAGCAGTCACTGAGAAGGCGATCATGGATTTTGTCCATTCAAACAACATTTGTTGTTTTGGTATACCAAGAACTATCATCACATATAATGCTGCAAACCTTAATAATAGCAATTTGATGATGGAGGTATGCGAGCAATTCAGCATTGTTCATCACAATTATACTCCATACCGACCAAAAGCCAACGGAGCTGTGGAGGCTGCCAACAAGAATATCAAAAAGATTCTCAGGAGCATGGCTCAAGGCACCATACAATGGCATGAGAAGTTGCCTTTTGCACTTTTGGGATATCGTACAACAGTGCACACTTTGATTGGTGCAACTCCTTATTTACTGGTGTATAGGACCGAGGCTGTGATACCAACGAAAGTCAAAATTCCATCTCTTCGAATTATTGTCGAGGCTGAAATTGAGGATACTGAATGGGTCAAAACTTGACCAAAGTAGCATACATTAACAGATGAGAAACAATTGGCATCCATCTGTTTTTTTCAGCTTTATCAACAAAGGATGACTTGTGCATACAACAAAAAGGTGCACCCAATACATTTTGAAGTAGGTCAATTGGTCTTAAAGCGCATTATCCCGTACCAAGAAGAATCCAAGGGAAAGTTTGCTCCAAATTGGTAAGGTCCATATCTTATCAAGGAAGTGTTTTTCAGAGGAGCCATGCACCTTACTGATACGGAGGGAATCACAGGCATAATTGTTAATGCAGACGCAGTCAAAAGATACTACATCTAGTGCGATCTAAGATACTGTGACAATTTTATGATTGGGAGGACAAATGCCCCTTTTTTAAAAAAAAACAAAAATCCTCTCTATGAAATTTTGAACTACGTTTGACCTAATTCCGAAAGGATACGTAGGCAACCCTTTTGGGTTTGGTCATACCAAAAAATAATCAATATTTCAATATTTATATGAAACTGGGGCATTTTTTTGATAGAATTGTAATATGATTCTATTCAAGCAACCGACTTTTGAGCCAACTCTCTATGAATGCCAGATTCAATGTGTCTTGCCCGAACAATTGATCATTGGAGACAACATTGTGAGTCAAAAAAAAAAAAAAACAACCCTCTTGTGGGGCACCATAAGTAAAAAGGAAAAAAAAAAGAGAGTCTCATCGGTGAAAAACTTTATAGGAACCAGAAGATGACAAGAGAGAAGATCTTATCGGTGAAAACCCTCGCAAGAACCTTAGGATAAAACGAAAGAACATCATGAAAATGACTAAGTGGAAGAAATATGCAAAGAGTATCATTTCTCGACACATCTACATAAAGTTTTTCTAGGATACAAAGATCAGTTTAAATTGATAATGGTTCAGATTTTGATAACTAGACAACTCAAATGGATCGGGGGTTCAAGTCCAAAGTGCATGTCATGGTTCACTCAAAGTCGACATATGTGTCCAGATAAGTTTTATTTCTCATTTTCTTCAAAAGGGATTTTCCTTGGCATAATCTCTTGGCAAAACAAAGTAATAGATTGCAAAGCTTACTGCGGTTTCCCAAAAGTGAAGCTTGAGTATCTAAGTTAGCATGCCATCGAGCAAGGACTAAAAATGCCCCAGATCTTAACTAAAAACACATGAAGGAACATGATATAGTCTCTTAAGTCATGGTCATGGTCACTTTATGAATCATATGAAGGTGATTGGATGTTGTAATGACCAGTTAGGTCATTTTGATAACTAGTCATCTCTCTTTCATAAAAGACTCTTCCTGTAAAATTTTAGATAGAAATTTTGAACTATTTGATAACTATCATTATTTAATTGATGGGTATTTAATATTTATTAAATAAATTAATTTATTTATTTGATGGTTAATAGGACAAGTCAATAATTTATTTAATACCCTATATCACTTGGCCCATATAAATTAAAAAATGTTAATGGGGCTAATCACTTTTAGTACATAATTAATTTAGAAAAGAAAATAAAGAAGAGTAGAAGACTTACCCGAGGCCTTCTCGAACAAAGAACATGAGTGCATGTAACACCTCATATTCGAGAAAGGCAAGAAAGGGGTCAAGCGGGCAACTCACAAGCCCAAAAGTGGACCATGGAACCCTCCATGGAGCCCTAGACGAGCCATGAAGGGGACTATAGTCCTTTAATAGGCTCGTGGTATATTCCCAGAATTGACTAGGCAAGCTTCAACTTAATGGATTCCAAGAAGGCACGTGGTGAGGTTTACGGGCCGTCAAAGGGGTCGTCAAGTGGGTCACAATCAAGGGGTTTCTCCCGTAGCCACTGGTTAAGGACCATGGGCGGCTAAACAACCCGTGAAGCACCACACGGACCATGAAGGGGGCAGAGTTGAGAATGTCCTGTAGAGTTCCTTCACGACATATTAGACGGGCCGTGGTAGCCTAGACAGGCCGTGAAGGCCTCCTTGAACCCAATCCGTCAGCTTTTAAGTCAGGGGCTTTTGGGTCTTTTCTGAATTATTTTAATTCAATACTGTGTCATTTTACCCTTTTCCCAAAGCCCTATATAAGGATTTTTACCCCCAAAATCACCCAATTAAATTCATTCTCTAAATTTTCCAAAGGAAGAATAAGTTCATCCTCCCCAAGTATTTCTGAATTATTTTAATTCAATACTATGTCATTTTACCCTTTTCCCAAAGCCCTATATAAGGATTTTTACCCCCAAAATCACCCAATTAAATTCATTCTCTAAATTTTCCAAAGGAAGAATAAGTTCATCCTCCCCAAGTATTTCTCTCTCTAAAGAAGAAGAAGTCAAGTTAGGGTTTCAAAATCAAGTGTCCAATTCACCATTGCTTCTGGGCTTTGAACTCTAAAGTATGACAGTCTTCATCTATGGAGCTCTTTCCTCCATATAGCTCCTAAATTCTTCAATTTACATAGCTATAAATCTCCAATTGAAGTTATGGTTCTCTTTTATGTCATTGGATCCTTTATATGTTGATTCAATTGATTGTTTTAGGAACTATTATGCATGAATTGAGATAATTCTATTATCTTAAGATGAATCTTATTAATTTATGCATGCCCTATGTTTTCTAAGCTAAGATGATATAATGTTGGTTTTGAACTATGAAAGATGAGTTTTTGAAAATATGCATGTTCTTAATCAAAGTGATGAAATGATTTAACTTGCTTTGAGAGTAAAGCTTATATGTTGTTGTTGTTGTTGTGAAAGTATTTCTCACATACTACTCAATACATGCATGTGAAAGGGTTTTCTCCCATAAGGATTCTTAAGAGTTGAAAGGTTTTCTCAACTAACTTAGAATCAAGTTTTAGGAGCTATTCTACAAAAAAATAGCTTCGATTGGCTATTTGATGTGCCTTCAATGAAAGATAAGTCAAGTAAAGAATTATGAATATTCTGTGGGATTTATGCTTACCACCGAGAGGATATTGAGATGGAAGCACTCCCGTAGATAAAGGTCGGGTTTCTAGTAACAATCTTCTTATCCCATACATATGTGCCACCATAGGATGATTGTCTTAGATAGACATTATCTAGTGGATTCACGTAATCTAGAAGTAAGGTTCTTGCCTTGACAAGTGAGGACACCCATTTTTGGTATAGGACAGATACTAGATTCCATGTTATAGCTAACATGGTCTCTATGTTGGTTAAGGCTAATTCCCACAATAATGATGAACTAAGGTTACGCTAGAAGTATCTCGCAACTGTTCAAAGATGATTATTACTTGCATTTGACCATGATTACGATGATGTTTTCTAACCTTTTTCGAATGGTTTTAACTTGGTATTTGTATGACATGAAAGGTCCTTTTTAGCATGATTTTAATACTCTATGAATTGTTATCATACTGTCACGAACCGAGCCTACACCTTGGACATGGCCAGCATTCGAGAACCATTGTTGGTCCCTAAGCGAACCCTCATCCTGGCTGACTACAAGCGGAAGACTAACTCAAGCATACAAAACTTAAAAACTGAATAAAATTCATTGAATTTAATTAGAAATCTTTAACTCAAATAAATAACTCTGAATAAAAATAATATATTCAACTCGCCATAAAATAGGCAACTTAAGTCTTTAAAACATTTAACAAAATAAATGAACAAACTTCTGAAACTCTACATTCTATCTATAAAGCCTCTAAAAGACAAAGATGAAAATCGGGACAATACCCACGACATCCTGGCAACTAAAGTAACTGAAAAGTAAATGAAATCCTCCAAAAGCAAGGAGGCTCACCATAGCTAACTCAAATTCCATGTGGTATCAATGGAGCTCCTGCTAATGATCCCGAATACCTGTACCTGCATCATGAAATGATGTAGGTGAAATGGATCAGTACATGGAATATACGAGCATAGAAGGGGAATTCTAAAGTATAACATAAGCTTGAACTGATGGAAAAGAAACATACTTATATCTTCTCAACTCACTCATCTCAACTCAACCCAACTCAAAGAAACATACTTCAACTCAACTCAGAGAAAATAGGGCTCAACTCAATGATAAAATATTCACTTAGTAGAATAAGGTTCAACTCAATAATAGGATATTTAACTTAGTGAAATAAGGCTCAACTCAAGAATAGGACACTCGACTCTAGATACTCAAAATATGGATATTCAAATCTACATACTCAACTCAATATAAAGCAACAATAAGAGATGCAATATATGGAAAACTTTTAAAACAATAGAAAGCAACTCAATGTATTTATGAATACAATATACTAAGTTTGTATGCAAGGATACAAAATAAACTCTGTTTGTATATAAAAATATAAAATAATCTTTGTGGGAGTTTCTCTAATCGACAACCATCACTATGAACTATGTGACAACGTTTTGCCTCACGCTTCCAAGGTTGTCTTATACCTTGCCAGGGGTATAAAACTTAACTACGAAGTGGATCCACTAGTCAATGCTAAAAATAACTAAGGAATCATCTAAAAAATATGACCCTTTTCTACCCAGGTTGGCTACTTGCTTTGTGGGGGCATTGAGTTGTCTGAACTCTTTCCCATATCGGTGCTCAATACTACTCCCAAAATATAACTAACACATATATCTAAAAAAAAAACTCTTTCTGTGGTTTGAGATAATTACTCAAAAACTAGTCCTAAGGCTCTCTAGGAAATCAGTGTTTCCTCTCTTGCTTAAATATGAAAGCATTTACTCTTTACTCAAAAACTAGCTCAAAGGCTTTGTTAGAATTGGTGTTTCCTTTCTTATTTAAATGTGAAAAAATGTTCTTTTTGGGAATACATAGTCCCCATATACTCTTTTGAAGAAAATAACTTCACTCTTTACTAAACTCACAACTCAAGTCTTAAACAAGTTTAAAGTATTCGTAAAAGACTTTTTAAAATAGATTTCATGCCGAATTATGGACGGAAATGACTCAATTCAAGGTTTTTAATAACCATAGATAGAATTCAATACTTGGAACTTAAGAACTTCAATGATACTACTCATTTCAAGAATACTCAACACAGAGGGTTCACACGGAATTATGAGCATGAACTACTCAACTCAATTACTCAATGATACCTCTCATATTAAGATTGCTCGACTCATAGGGTTCATGAGGAATTGTGCGCATAAGCTAGTCAACTCTAAGACCTTAATGGGCAACATGTAATAGCCCATGATTATGAATATAATCTCAAAAGGGTTAGGAACTCAATACTCAAGATGTAGAACTTGAAGATACTACTCCTCTCAAAGATACTCAACTTATGGAGTTCATGCAGAATTTATGGGCATGAACGGCTCAACTCGAGGGTCTGCATAGCAATACGAAACTCATGTATACGACTCTAATCATTCTTGTACTTACATCCTCAAAACTTACTTCAAATCGATAGTTGATCTCAAATGATTCACAATTGAACTCAAAAGCTTTCTTGAAGTCTACTCTTAACTCTCTCTTAAATGTGATTTATGAATTCAAGAGTTATGGTTCATGATATGAAGGATATTGTGCTGATAAAGTAGACTCATGAATACATTCTCCTCACTCTCATAGTCACTTGCTCGAGTCTCGAAATAAGTTACTAGAAATTGTAGAAGACTTCTCAAAAGACTCAAAGGGACTTTCTAAAAAATGTTTGAAAGAACTCTCAAGACTTGACTCTCAACTCTACCTTGCATTTGATTTATGAATTAAGGTTCTGATTTGTGATAGGAAAGATCTCGTGAAGTTTACGAGTGTTTTTAGATAGTTAAAGATGAAAAACGATCAAGAAATCACTGTTTGGAAGCAAGTCCGTGACGTGGAGATGCATTTTAATATTTGGTTGCGAAATAAATTTTTAGGTAGAGGGGTCTGTGAACTCTCCACGACATAGAGAGAAAAGTTATGTTTTTGAGGAATAGGTCCTTGACGCGGAACTGATACCTAGTTTCTGCCCGAATTTGTCCTTCTTCATTTTCTAACCCCAATTCACCTAAATTTGATTCTTTTCCTTAGTTTCTCTAAAAAATTAGATACCCAATATGTGTACACAAGAATCTAATCAAACACAACTCTAAAATCGACACGATTTCCTCAATAACTCATCAATATCATCTAAACTCAAGAACGAAAGCCAATTTCAAGAACACAATTCAAGAACAACAAACCTTTAACTTTCTAGAATGAATTTAACACTGAAATTAACATGATTGACATGTGGGTGAATGAACCCAACACTATCAAAGCTTACATACCTCTTAGGGATTAAACTGATGGTGAAAATTGCAATGAAACTTAGGAATCTCGACGAACGCCTTGATCATTTCCTCTTTTCTCCTCCTTTCTCTTGTTGAACTCTCAACTAAAACACTAGGAATATATTAGGATTATAAAATTGAACCTAATCAGATTAGACCCCTAAAACCTTACTAAAAATGAATTAAACCTGATTGGTTAAGGAAAAGACCAAAATACCCCTCACTATTTTTGGGTAACTTTTCATAACTAAAACACTTAACTTTAAAAGGGCATATGTCACTCATTTGAACTCAAAACTTACCAAACATGGTTGCATTGGAAAGATAATTGAAAGACCTTTTGTTTGATATCTTATGGCCCACTTAATTCATCCTGTACTAAGAGTTATGGTCATTTGAAGTTAATCCAAAACTTAGAAGAACTCAAAAATGACTTAAATGAATTCTCTTTAGTTCTTCTTGGAACTAAAGGTGCTACATCTAGTGACCTTAACACTCAAGAAATTTTAAATTCCTTGATAAAATCCTACTCACAATGAAGGATGGTTCGAGTCTCAGTTCAATTTTTTTTTGGGTGTTACAATATCTCCCCTTTGGGATCATTCATCCTCGAATGACGACTGGATTGGGTATGGAATAGGGTTACTCTTACTAAGGTCTTAGTATAATGGTATGCTCTTACTATATTTAAGCTTAATCCAAATCCTTATGTTCAGGTTCTATACCTCTCTATAGGGAATCTCATCTCAAGACTATTACTCTTCTCCACTACATTGCGCTCATCTCAAGAACCACCTAAAGTTTTAAAACACCACATTCAAGCTTAGTACTCTAATAACTCCATGGACTCCTACTAACCAACTCTTTCGAAACCAACTAAGGGCTCTCATTTAAATTTTTCTTATCGTAAAACCTCATCCTCCTTTTCCTCCTTATTTATAACCTTAGATGGAATTATCACACCATCACTATTACGATAAGAACATCAACCTAATCTTTCTAACATCACTCCATTACTAAAAGGACCTCCGAAAGGATATCTCCCATACTCTTTGGAACTCATTACTATCTTACTCTCAAACACTTGACTTGATTTCTCATCTCGTCATCTCCCCTTTAGGTATAAAGTTGACAAATGAAAGCTATGGACCTATTCCATTATCTCTAACGAGTCTACATCCTCTTTTACTCTAACACTCAGGAGAAGTTTATCTCAAGACTACCGAACTCTCAATAAGCAGGTACTATGACCTCTTTCTAAGGTGTTTCTCTTAACCACTTTTGATTACATACCCTCTCGGTACACCTCTTAATGCTCTTGTTACTCTTGTGACTTAGCCACACTTCACTGCCCTTATCTAAAGGTTAGGGTCTCTCACTTATACTACTCACATTCATTGCAGCAAACATCTCAATTCCCCACCTACTCTATGTAAAGTCTTCTAGATCAAATCTTAATACTAACATCATCACCTTCATGCTACCGTTCTTTTGATCATGACACTAATCTCAAATTCAAGCTTAATAGTTATGACTAAAACCGAATATCAATATGATTTCTCGTTTACTATACTAACTTACAACTACTAGATACAAATTCAGAAACACTTGTCCACTAGAACCTTATGACAAATAGTCAATCCTCACCTCTTAGTATTCATAATTACAATTTACTATCACATTTCCAATCACAACTTGAGCACTATTCACTCATTCACTATACATCAATGCCTAATTAGTTCTATAACACTTTGAATATGACGGGCTCTCCCTCAAAATAATATGCCTAGCTTATATCTATCACCTCATGAATACTCATCCTCTTCTATTCAACACTTACACCTTGTCATTTCGTACACAATGACACTTCATCACCAACTCCTTTCCAGCTACAACACACTCTACATCCTATGATGGAATCTTCACAACTCATCACTTCTTAGTCTACCCACAAGGGAAAACTCTTCATTATTAACTTACTAGGTGCATGACTATAATAACGTAGTTTGCCTTATCTCTATCTCCCTTTCTAGGATTACTAAACCTCTACATACTTTCCTCTAAATCTGGGTTGTTTCACTATTACTGCTCATGATCTCATAACTCATGCTACCTTTTTGGGTGAAAATCTTACCCAAGCTCTAAAAATACTTCTTAAAAAGGATCTTAGCTGAAACAAGGCTTAAGGAAAAGATTAGAACTCGCTTTTAGCTCAAACGCATGAGTCATATAATTATGTGTGCATTCCTCTGAACTGAACACTTAACTCACTCCTGGGCTTCTCTCAAGCCCTTATGGAGTCTCATAACTTGCTCAAGAATAACTCAACCATAAGGATATTTGGCATTAATTTTCAACCACCTTTAGTATAATGGGTAGTCGAATAGATATAAGAAAAACATGAGTTTGAATAAGCTCCTTATGACATAGGTTTGTTGCACGATTTAGAGTATGAAAAATTGAAACTTTTCCTAAATGTCTGTAGTCCCTCATTTATAGAAGTGGGGCCCTTACAACCATAAACAAGACCCTACTGACACAGCTTCATAGACACCCTAGGACACTTGAACTCTAGGCTTTAATACCAAGTTTGTGATGAACCGAGCCTACACTCTAGATGTGGCTAATATTCGAGAACCATTTCTGGTCCCCAAGTGAACCCTTATCCTGGTTGACTACAAGCGGAACACTAACTCAAACATACAAAACTTAAAAAATGAATAAAATTCATTGAACTTAACTACAAAGCTTTAACTCAAATAAATAACTTTGAATAAAATAATATATTCAACTCACCATAAAATAAGCAACGTAATCTTTAAAACATTTTAACAAAATAAATGAGCACACTTCCGAAACTCTACTGTCTATCTATAAAGCCTCTAAATGACAATGATGGAAGTCGGGACAAGACCCACGACATCCTGGCAACTGATATAATAGAAAATTAAATAAAATCCTTCGAAAGTAAGGAGGCTTACCATAGCTAACTCGTACTCCATGTGGTATCAATGAAGCTCCTGTTGATTATCCTGAATACCTGTATCGGCATCATGAAACTATGCAAGCAAAATGGCTCAGTACATGGATTGTACGAGCATGTAGGGGAATTCTAATGCATAACATAAGCTTGAACTGATGGAAAAGAAACATAATTACCTCTTCTCAACTCACTCTACTCAACTCTACCCAACTTAAAGAAACATACGTCAACTCAACTAAGAGAAAATAGGGCTTAAATCAATGATAAAATTTTCAACTCAGTGAAATATGGCTCAACTCAATAATAGGATATTCAACTTAGTGATATAAGACTCAACTCAATAGTAGGACACTCGACTCTAGGTACTCAAACTCTGGATACTCATCTCTGGATACTTAACTATGGATACTCAACTCAATATAAAGTAACAATAAGAGATGCAATATATGGAAAGCTTTTAAAACGATAGAAAGCAACTCAATGTATTTAAGAATACAATATACTCAGTTTGTATGCAAGGATACAAAATAAACTCTATTTGTATATAAAAATACAAAATAATCTCTGTGGGAGTTTCTCTAACCGATAACCATCACTATGAGCTATGATACTATATAACATTGTTCCTCACGCTGCCAAGGCCATCCTATACCTTGCCAGGGGTATATAACCTAACTACTAAGTGGACCCACTAGTCTATGGTAAAAAGCACTAAGGAATCATCTAAAAAGTATGACCCTTTTTTACCCACGTTGGCTACATAGTTTATGAGGGTTGTGACTTGTCTGAACTCTCCCCTATTTTGGTGCTCAATACTAATCTCCCCCATATGGACATGAATGACTCAATTCAAGGTTTTCAATAACTATAGATAAAATTCAATACTTGTTACTAAAGAACTTCAATGATACTACTCATTTCAAGAATACTCAGCTAAGAGGGTTCACATGAAATTATGGGCATGAACTACTCAACTCAAGGACTCAATGATACCTTTCATCTCAATACTGCTCGACTCATAGTGTTCATGCAGAATTATGGAAATGAACTACTCAACTCTAGAACCTTCATGGGTAACATGTAATATCCCATGATTAGAAATATAATCTCAAAAGGGTTAGGAACTCAATACTCAAGATGTAGAACTTGAAGATACTACTCTTCTCAAGATACTCAACTTATGAAGTTCATGCGGAATTTATGGGCATGAACAACTTGACTCGAG
Source organism: Solanum bulbocastanum (assembly GCA_037074985.1). NCBI lineage: Eukaryota > Viridiplantae > Streptophyta > Magnoliopsida > Solanales > Solanaceae > Solanum > Solanum bulbocastanum. Next base: position 36,907,646 of record CM073608.1, read on the forward strand.
GGTCTCCAAATGTAACATTTCAAAAAATTGTAAGCTAAACTAGAGTCTATCATAAAACTAATAGGCTTAGCTAAAGCTTGACATTAGGGTTAGTGACTTGAAAATATGTCCCAGTACCTTAAAATTCATTTTTTAGTGTTGGAAAGTCAAGGCCTAAACCCTAAGGACCAACCGTGGGTCCTTGAGGAAAAGACCCAAAAATGTAATGTCTGTAGTGACCCATGAGGGCACCTACGCCTCGTAGGTCCTCCCACGCCCCCTAGGTGGGGGTCGTGTCAAGCCTCTTAAAAACAGGCTACAGACTATGACCAATGGTTCACCAGCATGGGTCGTGGTCCCAACCATGGTCTGTGGGTCCCCAGTCGTAGGTCATGCTTGAAACTGCCATTTGGCAGTTAAGTCTAGAGGTGTTTTGGGGATTTCCTTTTTAATTAATGGTTATGTGGCATTGTTTTAAGCCTGTTTTAAACAACTATATAAGTGTTTTTCCCACCTAAACTAACACATCTAAAGTCATAATTCCAAAATCCCTAAATAAAAAACCAAATCCTCTAAAAAATCATCTCTCTAGAACACCAAAGAAGAAGGAGAAGAAGATCAAGTTAGGGCTTGAAGAAGGAGACTTTCTCACACAAATTTGTTGGATTTGTTCACCTAAGGTATGGTAGTCTTTGATTCATGGATAGCTTTCATCCATGAAGCCCTCAAACTCTCAATTTCAAAGTAGGAAATTCCCTAAAATCTAGGGTTTTCACTCCAAGTCATGGATTCTTTCTAAAAACATCTTTATTATTTAATTATCTTATATTATGAGTTAATTGTTGTTTTATGGTGTTGTTATGAAAAATCTCCCTTGAATTCATGAGATCCCCATATCCCTAATTTATGACTTTGTGATATGGGTAAATTGTTGTAAGGTGAAAACTATGAGATTGTGCCTATATTAATTTAGTTGATTGAATCATGCTATTATCCATATCTAATGTTGTAAACCTAGATGTATTGGATGGAATGCGATCCTTGATCCAAGAGGGGTAAAATATGAGAATTATACATGATTATAGACTCATTGTATATGCTTTATGAACATGTTTATAATCTAATTGTTGTGTTGATTGAAGGGCCATCCTCATAAACACATAATGAATATGATGTGAAAATTCTTTTCACTATATGATGATTCGAAGGTTTAAAGTCCATTCTCACCTATTAAATCTATGAGCTATTTTATGAATTGTGTTGGATGGATGGTAAGACACTCCTTCATCCATGGAAATTTCAATTCAAGACTAAACATGTAATTTTGGAAAGTAATGCTTAGCACCGAGTGGATATTAAACATGAGATCGAAGCTCCCCCGCTAGAAAGGGCGGGTTTCTATATCTCTTGATTTGGAAGCTCCCCCAGTAGAAAGGGCGGGTTTCTAGTAACAATCTTTTTATTCCATAAACTATGTGCCCACATAGGTCTTTAGCTAGTGGATCCACCTAAAAGCTAATACATTTTGTTCTACCTTAGGCAAGTAGGACACCTCTTTTCACTGTGGGGCATGACACTGAATTCCATGTTAAGCTCACATGGTCTATGTCATTTAAGGCTTATTCCCAATAAAATGAAGAAGATAAATTATTAACTATAATTTCTCAAGAAGCTTTACTTAGCATGGGTAGGATTATGGGATCTTATTTATGCAGTGCACAAGTAGACTTTGAGGGTGCTTATGGTATATTTCCATTATACTATGACGATTTAAATGTTGATCATGCTTATGGCGTAAGTTCTTCCATTGTCTTCTAAATGAGGTCTTAACTACCAAATTGCATGCATTTAACTAAAATGTCCCTTTTAGCATGATTTCAAGGATTTTATACATGGCTATCATACTTAGTTTATTTTTGTACTAATCCATATTTCTTCTATATTTTCCACAAAGTGCAGGTTTCAGTGTTTGAGGTGTTCTTCCTTTGATACAAGCTTGGATCGACTATTCTCCTAGCTTTTGGTGAGTCCTCATAGATACGAGGACGAGTGATATCTTATTGTTCTTTTCCTTTCATTGTATTAGACTTTAGGATTTCTATTGTATGGGTTGTGACCCTATTTGAGACTTTGTTGTAATAGATGGCTAAATGAGACTATGTCTAGACTTCTGCTTTGCGTTTATGAAAACTTCTTAAGACTTTTAAAAATGTATTTTTACTCTTATTGTTCTAATGCTTTATGTTATGATATGCTAAGTGGCTTATATAGTGCCTTTAGGGGTATTATGTGTCATGTTACATCTACGGGTACTCTTGGGTCGTGACAAAATTGGTAATCAGAGAATAAGGTTTAGAATGATTCTATGATGATCTCTCATAAGCCACATCCAGTAAAGTCTTGTTCATGAGTATGAAGCGCGCCACATTTGTGAGTGAGAGGTTATAAGATGTTTAGGAAATTTCGCTTCCTTCATTATTCATGAGTCGTGCCTATAAGTTTAACTCTATAAAAGTCCCATTCCTAACCTTTGTCTTGTGTCTTCAGGAAATGAATACATGAATGGAAAATGCTAGAAAGATGGAAGAGGAGAATGTGAATCAAGGAGTTCCTCAAGGTAATCAAGCTCCTTAAGTCAATCAAGCTCCGGTTGATCCGGTGGCCAAAAATATGACTCAATAAGAATTCAGATCTACTATCCAAATGATAACTCAAGCCATGACGGCTCAAGCTCAAGCCGTGACAGCTCAAGCCCAAGCTATGATGGCTCATGCCAATAGATATGTTGGGCCTCATGTGAACCGTAATAGGAATTCCACGGCTTCTAGATTGAGGGTTTTGCAAGGATGAACCCTCTCGAGTTTTTTGGTTCCAAGGTGGAAGAGGATCCCCAAAAGTTTATTGATGAGGTTTGCAAAATACTTAATGCTATGGGGGTGTCTTCAGAGGAGAAGGCGGAGCTAGCCACCTACCAACTAAATGATGTAGCTCAAGTTTGGTATGAACAATGAAAGGATGAGAGGCCAATAGAAGCAAGATCCATAGATTGGGATCTATTCAACGAAGCATTCCTTGATATGTTCTTTGCCCCAGAGTTTAGGGAACGAAAGATGCAAGAAGTTATTAACCTTCGTCAAGAGGGTATGAGTGTGAAAGACTATGCTCTAAAGTTCACCCACATATCGAAGTATGCTCCAACCATGGTGACAGACTTGAGGGCTAGAATGAATAAATTTGTGATGGGAGTGTCCGACTTGGTAGTCAATGAATGTCGTTCGACAATGCTTATTTCAAGTATGAATATTTCAAGTCTTATGGTCCATGACGAATAAATTGAGGAGCAAAAGCTCAAGAAAATGAATAGGGAGGTGAAAAGAGCTAGAACCGGTGATGGGAACTTAGCCAATGCTAAGTCCGTTAGGCAAGGTCGACAAAGGTTCAAACAAAGGTTCTCCAACCAAGGTGCCTCTAGTGCTACCCCAATTGACAATAAGGATAGGGTGTTTACCCTAAACCTCAATGAGGTAGTGGGAGTGAATCTTGTGTGAATAGGACGAATTGTGCAAAAGGTAGTAAGAAACATGATGGGAAGTGCCTAGCCGACACAGATGTTTGTTTCGAATGTGGTAAGAGTGGTCATTAATTGATAAATTATCCAACTCTTTCGGCAAAAGGGAAAGAACACAAGCAAACTCCTCCAAGAGGTCAAGCTCCAATGCTCAAAAGAAAAACCAATTTTATGCTCTTCTATCCCGAGAAGACCAAGAGAGCTCCCCAGATGTGGCCACCGGTATGTTACAAGTCTTTTCTATTAATGTATACACTTTTTTAGATCCCAGTGCCACTTTGTCCTTTGTGACACCTTTTGTGGCCATGAAGTTTGAAATACTCCCTGAGTGTTATTAGAGACTTTTTCGATTTCTACCCCCGTTGGTGATTCTGTCTAAGAAAGTGTATTAAAGGTGTCCCATTTCTTTGTCTCAGAAATTCACTTTGGTGGACTTGGTAGAGTTAGACATGTTAGACTTTGATGTGATTTTGGGTATGGATTGGTTGCATGCATATTATGCCTCTATCGATTGTAGGACTCGGGTTGTCAAATTCCAATTTCCAAGTGAGCCTATGCTAGAGTGGAAATGGGGAAATTCTATCCCTAGAGGCCAATTTGTTTCTTGTATTAAAGCTAGAAGAATGATCTCCAAAGTGTGTATTTACCATTTTGTTAGAGTAATGGATGTTGAATCTGAAGTCCTTTTTCTAGAGTCAGTTTTTGTAGTAAATGGTTTCCGAAAGTTTTCCCCGATGATTTTCCCGATATTCCTCCCAAATGGGAAATAGATTTTGGCATTGACCTTTCACCGAATATGCAACCTATCTCCATTCCTCCTTATAGAATGGCTCCGGCTGAGTTAGAAGAGTTGAAGGAGCAATTGAAGGATTTGCTAGATAAGGGTTTTATTAGACAAAGTATCTCTCCATGGGGTGCTCCGGTGTTGTTTGTTAGAAAGAAGGATGGGTCTCTTAGAATGTGCATCGAATATCGCCAATTGAAGAAAGTGACCATAAAGAATAAATATCCCTTTTCGAGGATAGATGACTTGTTTGATCAACTCCAAGGGGCTAGTTACTTCTCAAAAATTGACCTTCTTCGGGGTATCACCAGTAAGGGTGAGAGGGGATGATATACCTAAGATGGCTTTCTGAACTAGGTATGGGCATTATGAATTCCTTGTGAAGGGGCATTTATGGACCTAATGAATAAAGTGTTTAGGGAATACCTAGACATGTTTTTGATCATGTTTATCGGTGATATTTGATCTACTCAAGGAATGAAAATGATCATATGGACCATTTGAGGATTGTATTGCAAGTCCTTAAAGACCACCAACTATTTGCGAAGTTTAGTAAGTGTGAGTTTTGGTTAAGGTCTATAGCTTTCCTTGGTCATGTAGTGCCAAACAAGGGTATTGAGGTAGATCCTAAAAAGACGGATGAGGTCAAGAGTTGGCCTAGACCTATAACTCCTTCCGACATTAGAATTTTTTTGGGTTTGGCCGATTACTAGAGGAGGTTTGTTGAGGGATTTTCCTCCATTGCTTCTCCGTTGACGGCTATGATCCAAAATAAAGCTAAGTTTGAGTGGTTGGAAACTTGTGAGAATAGCTTCCAAGAATTGAAAAATAGACTTACTTCAGCTCTAGTGTTGACCTTACCGAAGTGTACGAATGGTTTTGTTGTTTGTTGTGATGCCTCTAGAGTTGGGTTGGGATGTGTTCTCATGAAAAATGGTAAGGTGATTGCCTATGGTTCAAGGCAACTTAAAGTTCATGAGAAGAATTATCCGACCCATGATTTTGAACTAGCGGCGGCTGTGTTTGCTTTTAAAATATGGAGACATTTTTTGTATGGGGTCTATGTGGATGTTTTCACCGATCACAAAAGTCTTCAATATGTGTTTACCCAAAAAGACTTGAATCTCTGACAAAGAAAGTGATTAGAACTTTTGAAGGATTATGACATGAGTGTCCTTTACCACCCCGACAAAGCTAATGTTGTAGCGGATGCACTTAGTAGAATATCCATGGGTAGTGTGGCTCACATAGGAGATGAAAAGAAAGAGTTAGTCCAAGATGTTTATAGATTGGCCCGGCTAGGTGTCCAACTAGTGGATTCCACCAAAGGGTGGGTTCACGATTCATAATGACTTCGAATCATCCTTTGTGGTGATGTGAAGTCTAAACAAAAACTTGATCCTATCTTAGTTGAGTTTAAAGAATCGGTACTCAAAAAGTCCGTTAAGGCTTTCTCCTAAGGGGGAGATGGGGTACTTAGGTACTAAGGTCGATTATCTGTTCCAGATGTGGATGATTTAAGGGAGAAAATTTTAGAGGAAGCTCATAGATCTCGGTATTCTATTCATTCTGGAGCCACCAAGATGTACCGTGATTTACAGGAAGTCTATTGGTGGAATGGAATGAAAAGGGATATTGCGGGATTTGTAGCCAAATGTCCTAATTTTCAACAAGTCAAGGTTGAGCACCAAAGGCCGGGAGGCTCATTGCAAGATATACCAATTCCCACTTGGAAGTGGGAAGAGATCAATATGGATTTTATTGTGGGTTTGCCTCGTACTCGAAGGCAACATGATTCTATTTGGGTCATTGTTGATAGGATGACAAAATCAGCCCACTTTATTACCGTCAAGGTTTTCCTTTCTGCGGAAGACTTTGCCAATTTGTATTTAAGGGAGATAGTGAAGTTACACGGAGTTCCTTTATCCATCATTTCGGATCGGGGTACTCAATTAACTTCACACTTTTGGAAGTCATTCCAAAAAGGGCTTGGTACCAAGGTAAAGCTTAGCACCGCTTTTCACCCTCAAATGGATGTTCAAGAAGAGCGCACCATTCAAACTTTAGAAGATATGTTAAGGGCATGTGTTATAGATTTCAATGGTAATTGGGACGACCATTTGCCATTAATAGAGTTTTCCTACAATAATAGTCACCACTCAAGTATCGGTATGATTCCTTTTGAAGCCTTGTATGGTAAGAGATGTAGGTCTCCGGTTTGTTGGTTTGAAGTAGGTGATGTTGCTCTCATTGGTCCCGAATACATTTTTGAGGTTATTGAGAAAGTTCGGCTCATTAGAGAGAGGTTGAGAATGGCTCAAAATAGACAAAAGTTTTTAGCTGATGTGAGGAGAAGGGAGCTAGAAATTAAAATAAATGATTGGGTATAATTGAAAATCTCACCTATAAAAGGTGTGATGAGGTTTGGTAAAAAGGGGAAACTTAGTACTCGATATGTGGGCCCATAACAAATTTTAAAGCGTATTGGGAAAGTTTCCTATGAATTGGACTAGCCAAATGAGTTGGCACCGGTCCATTCGGTATTTCATGTTTCTATGCTAGAGAAGTGTATTGGAGATCCGGTATCCATTACTTCCCTAGAAGGGTTAGGAGTAGATGAAAGCCTTTCCTATGAAGAGGTCCCAGTAGAGATCCTTGACCGGCAAGTCAAGAGATTGAGAAACAAGGAAATAGATCTCGTAAAGGTTTTGTAGAGGATAATTTAGTTGAGGGTGCTACTTGGGAGGCCGATGCTGATATGAAGTCTCGATATCCTCATCTCTCCCGTTCTATTCCTAATCAATCTTGAGGTAATTAGTTCCTCTTGATTTTAGTGTTTGGGATTTATGTGTGTGTTATATGAGCTTTTTCATGATTTCCTTATCTTATGCATGCTCTAGATGAAATTCATGTTTAGTAAGAAAATGATTTTTCATAATTTATGTTCCTCATGTTGTTGTGCATTTAGTATGAGTATTGGCATATTGACTTCATGAGATGTGTTGATGAACATGCTTTAGTATGCTTTTGAGAGTATTGGCATAGTGGCTCCATGATGTTGTGTTGAGCATGATTTTAGTTGGAGAAGTTAGTTCCTCCTATGATTATGAGAAATGTTGAGTTGCATGCATATTTGGGTTGTTAGATGTAGTTCCTACTCCCTTATATTGCATTGATTATATTTTGAGATGTAGTTGATGTTTCCTCCTTTGAATTGTGCATTATTTTTTATGTTTCATGCATGATGGACTGCTAGTCTTTAGTCTCTAAATTCGTAAGGTGTCTAGATCATCATTCGAGGACCAATGTTCCCAAGGGAGAGATATTGTAACATTCCAGAAATTTGTAAACTAAACTAGAGTCTGTCATAAAACTAATAGGCTTATCTAAAGTTTGACGTTAAGGTTAGAGCCCTGAAAATACCTCCCCGTACCTTGAAATTCATGTTTTAATGTTGGAACGTCAAGGCCTAAACCCAAGGACCAACCATGGGTCATTGAGGAAAAGACCTAAAAACGCAACCTGGTAGTGACCCACAAAGGTACCTACACCCCATAAGTCCTCCCACGCCCCGTTGGTGGGGGTCATGGGTCAAGCCCCTCAAAAACAGGCCACAGACCATGATGACCAGTTCACCAGCATGGGTCGTGGTCCTACTCACGGTCCGTGGGTCCCCAGTCGTAGGTCGACACTACTATTTTGCAGTTAAGTTTAGGGGTCTTTTGGGGATTTCCTTTTTAATTAATGGTTATGTGGTGTCATTTTAAGCCTATTTTAAACAACTATATAAGTATTTTTCCCAGCTAAACTAACCCATCTAAAGTCATAATTCCAAGATCCCTAAATCAAAAACCAAACCCTCTCCAAAATCATCTTTCTAGAACACCAAAGAAGAAGAAGAAGAAGAAGATAAAGTTAAGTCTTAAAGAAGGAGACTTTCTCACACAAATTTGTTGGATTTCTTCACCTAAGGTATGGTGGTCTTTGATTCATGGATATCTTTCATCCATGAAGCCCTCAAACCCTCAATTTCAAAGTAGGAAATTCCCTAAAAGCTAGGGTTTCACTCCAAGTCATGGATTCTTTCTAAAAACATTTTTATGATTTAATTATCTTATATTATGATTTAGTTGCTGTTCTACAGTGTTTTTATGATAAAATCTCCCATGAATCCATGAGATCCCAATATCCCTAATTTATGATTTTGTGATGTGGGTGAATGTAGTAAGGTGAATACTATGAGATTGTGCCTATATTAATTTAGTTGATTGAATCATGTTATTATCCATATCTAATGTTGTAAACCTAGATGTATTGGATGGAATATTGTGATCCTTGACCCAAGAAGGGTAAAACCTGAAAAATATACATGATTATAGACTCATTGTATATGTTTTATGAACATGTTTATTGTCTAATTATTGTGCTGATTGAAGCGCCATCCTCATAAACACATAATGAACATGATGTGAAAGTTCTTCTCACTATATGATGATTCTAAGGTTGAAAGTCCATTCTCACCTATAGAATATATGAGCTATTTTATGAATTCTGTTGAATGGAGTGTAGACACTCCTTCATGATTTTAAATTTCGATTCAAGATTAAACTTGTATTTGTGGAAAGTAAGTCTTAGCACCGAGTGGATATTGAACATGAGATCGAAGCTCCCTCGCTAGAAAGGGTGGGTTTCTAGAAAGTATCTCTTAAGATGGAAGCTCCCCCGCTAGAAAGGGTGAGTTTCTAGTAACAATCTCCTTATCCCATAAACTATGTGCCCACATAGGTCTTTAGCTAGTGGATCCACCTAAAAGTTAATACATTTTGTTCTACCTTAGGCAAGTAGGACACCTCTTTTCGATAGGGGAATGACACCGGATTCCATGTTAAGCTCACATGGTCAATGTCGGTTAAGGCTTATTTCCAATATAATGAAGAAGATGAACTATTAACTATGAGTGCTCAAGAAGCTTTACATAGCGTGGGTAGGATTATGGGATCTTACTTATGCATTGCTCAAGTAGACTTAGAAATTGCATGCATTTAACTAAAATGACCCTTTTAGCATGATCGCAAGGATTTTATGCATGGTTATCATACTTTGTACATTTTTTTACCAACCCTTATTTCTTCAACATTTTCCACAAAGTGTAGGTTCTGGTGTTTGAGGTGTTCTTCCTTTGATACAAGCTTGGATAGACTATTCTCCTAGCTTATGGTGAGTCCTCATGGATCCGAGGATGAGTGATATCTTGTTGTTCTTTTCCTTTCATTGTATTAGACTTTTGGATTTATATTGTTAGGGCTGTGACCCTATTTGAGACTTCGATTGTAATAGATGGCTAAATGAGACAATGTCTAGATTTCCGCTTTTCTTTTAAGAAAACTTCTCAAGACTCTTAAAAATGTGTTTTTACTCTTATTGTTGTAATGCTTTATGTTATGATATGTTAAGTGGCTTACATAGTGCCTTTAGGGGTATTATGTGCCATATTACGTCTAGGGGATACCCTTGGGTCGTGACACCATAGCAATATGAAACTCATGTATACGACTCGTTTCATTCTCATACTTACTTCCTCAAAACTTAGTTCAAATTGATAGTTGATATCAAAGGTTTCACAATTGAACTCAAAAGTTTTCTTGAACTCTATTCTTAACTCTCTCTTGAATGTGAATTATGAATTCAAGAGTTATGGTTCATGATATGAAGGATCTTGTGATGATAAAGTAGACTCATGTATACATTATCCTCACTCTTATAGTCACTTGCTCGAGTCTTGAAACAAGTTACTAGAAATTGTAGAATACTCCTCAAAAGCTCAAAGGGACTTTCTCAAAAATGTTTGAAAAACTCTCAAGACTTGACTCTCAACTCTGCCTTGGACTTAATTTATGAATTCAAGGTTGTGATTTGTGATAGAAAAGATCTCGTGATGTTTAGGAGTGTTTTTAGATAGTTAAACATGAAAAACGATCAAGAAATCACTACCTGGAAGGAAGTTCACAACGCGGAGCTGCATTTTAAAATTTGGTCGAGAAATAAATTTTGATACAGAGGGGTCCGTTATAACTCTCCGTGATGCGGAGAGAAAAGTTCTATTTCTGAGGAACAGTTCCGCGACATGGACCTAGTAACTAATTTCTACCCGACTTTTTCCTTCTTCATTTTCTAACCCCAATTCACCTACATACGATTCTTTTTCTCAATTTATCTTTAAATTCATATACCCAATATGTGTACAGATGAATATAATCAAACACAACTCTAAAATCGACATGATTTCCTCAAGAACTCATCAATCTCATCTAAACTTAAGAATGTAAGCCAATTTCAAGAACACAATTCAAGAACCTCAAACCTTTAACTTTCCAAAATGAATTTAATGCTGAAATTAACATGATTGGCATGTAGGTGAATGAACCCAACACTATGGAAGCTTACATACCTCTTAGAGATTAAACGCATGGCAAAAATCCACAATGAAAGTCTAGAATCTCAACAAACACCTTGATCCTTTCCTCTTTTCTCTTCTTGAACTCTAAACTAAAACCCCAGGCATATATTATGATTATAAAATTGAACCTAATCATATTAGACCCCTAAAACCTTACTAAAAACAAATTAAACCTGATTGGTTAAGGAAAAAGACCAAAATACCTCTCACCATATTTGGGTAACTTTCCTTGACTGAACAACTTAACTTCAAAAGGGCATATCTTACTCCTCCAAACTCGAAAGTTAGAAAACTCGGTGGCATTGGAAATATAATTCAAAGACCTTTCATTTGATATGTTATGGCCCACCTAATTCATCCTGTACTGAGAGTTATGGTCGTTTGAAGTTGACCCAAAACTTAGAAGAACTCGAGAATGACTTAAATGAATTCTCTTTAGTTCTTCTTGGTACTCAAGGTGCTATATCTAGTGACTTTAACACTTAAAAAATTTTAAATTTCTCGATAAAATACTACTCATAATGAAAGATGGTTCGAGTCTCAGTTCCAAAAGTTTTTGGGTGTTACACATACTTAATACATCATTGTACTAACACGTACTTTTACCTACATTATTTTCCCAAATGTAGGGTCTGACGCTTCAATTTATTATTAATGTGGCTAGAAGTCACTTTGGTTATACTAAGTAGTGGTAAGTCCTTTTGCTCTAAGGGTTGAACCTTTTATTGTTTTTCGTCTTTACTTTTCAGATGTTGTATGTGATGTCAGGGTTACGTCCTGATCACTCTTGATGTAATAGATGGATTTTGAGAGTATGTAGACTTCCACTTTGTCTTTACAAACTTTTTATGCTATGAATTGTCTTTTAAAATCTCTTGATTATCTATTATCTTGTTTATGTATGTTAAGTGTCTTGTGTAGGTCCCCTCGAGGTCCTATATGCCATGTTACGCTTAGGGTATACTTTGGGTCATGAATAATTGGTATCAGAGAACAAGGTTTAGAAAGGTCCTAGGATGCTCATAAGCCATATTGAGTAGAGACTTGTTCATAAGAGTGAAGCACACCACATTTGTGAATAAGAAGCTATAATATAACTAGGAAACTCCACTTCTTTCATTACTTTAAGTCATGTGATAGTGTGTAACTCTATATGTCCTTTCTCGTAGTATCTATCGGATGATTTTCAGGAAATGTTCCATCGAAGAGCATAGGTTAGAAGGAATGTGAACGAGAATATGGAACAAGATGCTCCTCCTAAATCTCATCAAGCTTCGATCGACGTTTTGCTCAAGAAAGTGACTACTAAAGAGTTTAGGGCTTACTTTCCAATGTTGTCTCAAGCCAAGACGACTAAAGCCAATAGGGAGGTTTTGGTCCCCGTAAACCCAAATGTGGGTATGGAGGCATCTAGAGTGAGTGACTTCACTAGAATGAATCCATCGAAGTTTCAGGGTTCTAAGTTTGAGGAAGTTCCTTAAGAGTTTGTTGACGAAGTGAGGTGTTGATGATCATGGATATGACGCTGGTAAAAAAGGCGAAATTGGTCATTTACAATTTAAGGCTGTTGCTCAAGTTTGGTTCAAATAATGGAAAGAGGAGAGGGAAGTAGATGCAGGTCCTCTCGATAGGGAAAAGCTTAAAATTGTTTTCCTTGATAGGTTATTTCCCCTTAAGATGAGGGAGGCAAAGGTGCTTGAATTCGTCAACCTTCATCAAGGAAATATAATTGTGAAGGAATAAGCTTTGAAATTCACACAATTGTCTATGTATGCTCCTACTACGATTGCTGATCCTAGGGCTATGATGGATAAGTTTGTTTCGAGAGTGTCCGAGATGCTAGTCAAAGAATGTCATCCCATCATGCTTATCAATGATATGGACATTTATTGTCTAATGGTGCGTGGTCAACAAATAGAAGAGGAGAAACTTAAAGGAAGATCTAGGGAGACAAAGAAGTCAAGGACCGGTAATAGGGACTTTTCACATTCGAGGTATGATGGATGTGGTTACTCTAGGTTCCAACAAAGGTTTTCCAGTCAAGGTTCCTCCAATGCTCCTTCTAGATTCAACAAAGATAGGGTGTCTAACCCTAAATCTCAAGGAGGAAATGGTAGTGGATCTTCACTGTCTACTTGTGCTAAGTATGGTAGGAAGCATGAATGTAAATACTTAGCCAGTATAGATTGTTGCTATGGTTGTGGTGAGAGTGGCCATAAGATAAAAGATTGTACAACGTTTGCGGCTAAGGAAAGAAAAGGTAGGCAGTATCTGCCTAGTAGTTCGGGTTCAAGTTCTCAAAAGCAAAAAAACTTCTATGCACTCCAGACTCACCAAGAGCAAGAGGGTTCTCTCAATGTGGTTACCGATATGTTGAAAGTCTATCAACTTGATTTTATGATTTGCTTGATCCTGGAGCTACCTTGTCTTTTGTGACGCCATATGTGGTAGGTTTGATATCCTTCTTTATGTGATGTTAGACCAGTTTCTATCTCTACTTCTATCAGTGAATCTATTGTGGCTAAGAGAATATATAGAAATTGTCCTGTTTCCTTACCCCATAGAGTCACTCATGTTGAGCTTGATATTCTAAATTTTGATGTCATTCTTGGTATGGATTGGTTTCATTCTAGTTATGCTTTTATTGATCGTAGGACCCGAGTGGTCAATTTTCAGTTTCCAAATGAGCCTATCCTAGAGTGGGAAGGAGGAAATTCTCTACCGAAAGGTCATTTTGTTTCTTGTCTTAAAGCTAGAAAGATGATTTCTAAGGGTTTCATATACCATCTAGTTAGGGTGAGGTATACGAAGTTCGAAACCCCTACTCTTGAGTCGGTCCCTATTGGTAATGAGTTTCCAGAAGTGTTTCGAGATGATCTACCTAATATTCCTCGTGAAAGGGAAATAGACTTTGGTATTGACCCTTTCCCAGATATTCAACCTATCCCTATTCCTTCTTATTGAATCACTTTGACATAACTCAAGAAAATAAAAGATCAATTGAAAGATTTGTTGGATAAAGGTTTCATCCGACCAAGTATCTCTCCATGGGGTACTCCAGTATTGTTTGTTCGAAAGAATGATGGTTTACTTCATATGTGTATCGACTACCATCAGTTCAACAAGGTTACCATTAAGAATAAGTATCCTCTCTAAAGGATATATGATTTGTTTAAACAACTACAAGGAGCGAGTTACTTCTCTAAGACTGACCTCCGATTAGGTCATCACCAATTAAGGGTGGAGGAGAATGATATTCTAAAGACGACGTTTAGAACTCGATATGGTTATTATGAGTTCTTGGTAATGTCCTTTGGATTGACTAATGCTCCAGTCGCTTTTAAGGACTTAATGAATAGGGTTTTAAGGCAATACGTTGACATGTTTGTGATTGTTTTCATTGATGATATATTAATCTATTCAAGGAGCGAATACGAGCATACCAATCATTTGAGGATTGTGATGCAAGTCTTCAAGGACCAACAACTCTTTGCAAAGTTTATCAAATGTGAGTTTTGGTTGAAGTGTGGCTTTTCCTAGTCACATTATTTCCCAAAAAAGGTATTGAGGTAGATCCTAAGAAGACGGATGTGGTAATGTGTTCACCTAGAACTCTATCCCCTTTGGATATTATAAGTTTCTTGGGTTTATCCAACTACTATAGAAGGTTTAGGGAAGGGTTTTCATCGATTTCCTCTTCATTGACGGCATTGACCTAAAAGAAAGCCAAATTCTTATTGTCGAAAACTTTTGAAAGGAATTTTTAGGAATTGAAAGGTACACTTACTTCCAATCTGATGTTGAATTTATTGGAAGGAACCAATAGGTTTGTTGTTTATTGTGATTCTTTAAGAATTGGATAATATATGTCTTTATCCAAAATGGGAAAGTCATTACCTATGCCTCAAGTCAACTTAAGGTGCACAGAAAGAATTATCCTACCCATGATTTAGAACTAGTGGCGGTTGTGTTTGTTTTGGAAATTTGGAGGCATTACTTATATGGTGTTCATGTTGATATCTTTACCGACCACAAAAGTTTGCAAGTTTTGTTTAATCAGAAAGATCTAAATCTTCACCAAATAAGGTGACTTGAGTTACTAAAGGACTATGATATGAGTGTTCTCTATCACCCCGGTAAAGCAAATGTGGTAGTAGATGCTCTTAGTCAATTTTCAATGGGAAGTGTTGCTAGTATAGAGGATAGTAACAAGGAGTTGGTTTGAGATGTTCATAGATTGGCCTGGATTGGTGTTCGATTGGTAGACTTCACCAAAGGTGGTGTTATGGTTCAAAATGATTTAGAATTGTCTTTTGTGGTAGAGGTGAAAGCCAAGCAAGGTCTTGACCTTACTTTTGTTCAGTTAAAGAATGTGGTGCTTAAAAAGTCCTTAGAGGCTTTCTCCCAAATAAGAGATGGTGTGCTTCGTTATCGAGGTCATTTGTGTGTTCCCAATGTAGATGAGTTGAGAGATCATATCTTATCAGAAGCCCATATTTCTCGATATTCCGTTCACTTGGGAGCCACCAAGATGTACCATGACTTGCTGGAGGTCTATTAGTGGAATTGGATGAAGAAGGATGTTGTGGAATTTGTGGCTAAGTGTCCAAATTGTAAACAAGTGAAAGTTGAGCATCAAAAGCCAGGAGGTTTATCCCAAGACACCAGTATTCCTACTTGAAAGTGGGAAGATTTGAATATAGACTTCATTGTTGGGTTACCTCACACCTGATGACAACATGATTTGATTTGGGTTATAGTAGATCGAATGAAAAAATCAACTCATTTCATTTCCGTCAAAGTTTCTTATTCAACGGAGGACTATGTTAAGTTGTACTTGAGGGAAATGGTTAGGTTGCATGGAGTACCTTTTTCAACTATCTCCGATCATGGTACCTAATTCACTTCTCAGTTTTGGAAATCTTTCCAAAAGGGTCTTAGTACTCGTGTTAATCGTAGTACTACGTTTCATCTACAAACAGATGGGAAAATGGTGTGTACTATCCAAACTTTGGCGGATGTGATGAGAGAATATGTAATTGACTTCAAGGGTAATTGAGATGATCACTTGCCTTTATTTGAATTTATGTGTAATAATAGTTATCACTTTAGTATTGGTATGGCTCCATTTGAGGCTCTATATGGTAGGAGGTGTAGATCTCCCATAGGCTGGTTTGAATTTGGTGAAGTTACTTTAATAGGTCCCAAGTTCGTACATGAGGCTATGGAGAAAGTTTGGATTATTATAGAGGGGTTGAAAATGACTCAAAATTGACAAAAGTCCTATGCCGATGTTAGAAGAATAGACCTTCAGTTTGATGTGAATGATTGGGTCTACTTGAAATTTCACCCATGAAGGATGTAATGATATTTGGAAGAAAGGGAAGCTTAGTCCCTGCTATGTGGGTCATATCAGATTTTGAGGTGTGTTGGAAAGGTTGCTCATAAACCTGAATTGCCTAATAACTTAGCATCGGTGCATCCAATTTTTCAAGTCTCCTTGTTGAATAAATGTTTTGGTGATCTAACATCTATAAGTGCCATTGGAGAGTCTTGGCATAAAGGATAGTCTTTCTTGTGAAGAAGTTCCAGTTGAGATCTTAGACCAGCAAGCTCGAAAGTTGAGAAATAAAGAAATTTCTTTCGTGAAAGTTCTTTAGAGGAATTAGTTAGTTGAGGGTGATACTTGGGAGGCCGAGGCCGATATGATATCCCATTATCTCATCTCTTTCCCACCGTCCCTACTCTAGCTTTAAGTATTTCGTTCCTCATGGTTTACTCTTTTGGCGACATGTGTCTTAGATATTCCCATGATTTCCCCATTTATGCATGTTCATGAAAAGCTTGAATTTTAAAAAAAGTGAGTTAGTTGATTGTTTTATTCATGTTTATGTGCGTTTGAGTATGGGTTGCATATAGACCATATGAAATGATGATTTGAACATGCTTTACCTTAGAGTTGATGTTTCATCCTCAGATATGTACATTTTTGTGATTGCAAGTATGTGAGCTGTTAGGTTTGAGTTCCTACCTTTCTTATGATATTTTGAATCTCATTCGAGGACGAATGTGCCCAAGTGGGGAGATATTGTAACACCTCAATTCGAGAAAGGCTAGAAAGGTGTCAAGCGTGAAGGGGACCATAGTTCGTTAATAGGCTCATGGTAGGTTTTCAAAACTGCCTGGGAAAAATTCACCTTAATGGACGCCTAGATGGACTGTGGTGAGGTTGACAGTTTGCCAAAGGGGTCGTTAAGTGGTTCATAGTAAAGGGGTTTCGGTGGAGAATGTCCTGTAGAGTTCCTTTAAAAACCGTTAGACGGGCCGTGGTAGCCAAGACGAGCCGTGAAGGCCTCCATGAACCTAGTCTATTAACTTTTAAGCCAAGGGCTTTCAGGTCTTTTTATAATTGTTTTAATTTAATACTATGTCATTTTATCCTTTACCAAAAGCCCTATATAAAGACTTTTACTCCCAAAATCAGCAAATTTAATCATTCTCTCAATTTCCCAAAAGAATAACAAGTTCATCCTCCCTAAATATTTCTCTCTCTAAGGAAGAAGAAGAAGTCAAGTTAGAGTTTCAAGATCAAGTATCCAATTCATCGTTGCTTATGGGCTTTGAACTCTAAGGTATGATAGTCTTCATCTATGATGCTCTTTCTTCCATAGAGTTCTTATAATCTCCAATTTACAAAGCTAGAAATCTCCAATTGAAGTTAGGGTTTTCTTCTATGTCATGGGTTCCTTTCTATGTTGGTTCAATTGATTGTTTTATGAACTATTATGCACGAATTGAGATAATACTATGATTTTAAGATGAATTCCCATGAACCCATGCATTCCCCATGTTCTCTAAGATAAGATTATGTAATGTGGTGATCTATGAAAGATGAGTTTATGAAGATATGCATGTTCTTTATGAAAGTGATGAAAATAATTTAAGTTAATTTGGTGCGCGTCTGGTGCAGTGTGGCAGAGTCGTTGGCCAATAGCATTGCTTATAGGGTTTTGTATCCATCGTATTATAAGCTTTATATCAATGGACACACCCTAGATTTTGCAATTTTGAAAAGTTCAATCACAACAAAAGCCATTTCTCCAGAAATATTCTTATAAAGAACAACAAGGACCTGATAGAGCTGTCATCATTCTTAGTTTTTGTAGGTTTATAGTTCAATGCTTATTCTTATAGATTTATTCTTGTGTTGTAAAGGAATTAGATGAGTTAGTGTTTTAATCATTGATTCCAAGTTATAGCTAGAGTTACGTATGGTGAGTTAGTGAAGTTTAAATTGATTAGAGTTAATTGATTTAGTGGGCAACAGAGTTGTTGCTTTGGAGCTTGTGAGTAACAGAGTTGTTATAGAGAGGGGGAAGGGATTTAGAGTAATATTCCTAGATGCAAGAGCTTGTAATATGAATCGTTACTCCTTGATGATAATGGAGTTGAGTTGAAATCATGTGAGTACAGGTTGTGGTTTTCAACGCCCTTGAGCAAGGGTGTTTCCATGTAAACTGCATCTTCTTGTGTTATGTACTTTATCGCTTTTACTTTAGTTACTGTTCATCTGAGTCAAGGGACTTGGTTCATTGATATATAGTGGACACATACATTCTAACAATTGGTATCATAGCCTGAGCTTTCTATTTGGTTAACACCAAGAGACAATCTTTTGGAAGAATGGCTGCTCCACTAAATTTGGAGGAAGGACATTCATTAACTAGGCCACCTCGTTTCAATGGCTAGTTTTACAGTTTGTGTAAAATCAGAATGTATGATTTTCTTATATTGAGGACAGTGAGCTATGGGACATCGTGCATGATGTTCCTTATGTTCCTACATTTGAAGTGGAGGATGGAGAAATTACCTGAGTTATTCCCAAAAATTAAAAATAGTACAATAAGTCTGGTAGAAAGACGATTGAGAAAAACTATAAGGCAAAGAAATTGTTTGTGAGTGCTATAGGAGCTGAGGAATACAATCGAATTTCTGCATGTGAATCAGCAATTGAGATCTGGGACTGTCTCAGAACTGCTCATGAAGGGAGTGAGCAAGTGAATGAATCAAAGGTGGACATATTTACTACTCAATATGAATACTTCACTATGAAGAAGGGAGAACCCGTTCATGATATGCACACCAGATTCTCTTCTATCACAAATGAGCTATGTTGCTTGGGAAAGCATGTTCACCCAAATAAACAGGTCAGGAAGATACTTAGAATTCTTCCTCAATCATGGGCAAGTAAATTCGATTCTATTACTGAAGCTTAGGACCTGAAGGTGTTGATAATGGATGCCCTAATTGGAAATCTTCAAACTCATGAGATAAACATAATACAGGAAGCGTCAAAGAAAGAGGTGAAGAGGGACAAGTCACTAGCTCTCAAAGTGACATCAGGTGAAACTTCTGAAGAAGATGAAGACATTGCATATCTCACTAGAAGATTTTAGAAAATTAGTGAGGAAACATAGAGGTTTTATGAAGGATGGAAACTCTAGCAAGGTTGCTAATGCAAATGACTTATGCCACAAGTGTGGAAAACCAGGGCATTTCATTAGAGATTTTGCTATGCACAAACTTGAATAGAAAGACTATGTCAATGCTAGAGAAGACAAACACAAGATAAGTGCCATGATCCCTGATAAGAAAGGAAGAAAAGTGGATATTGAGTATGTTGTGAAGAAGGATCTTGCTGTCTTGGGGGACTCTTCAAGTGACTCAGAAGAGTCAGAACATCCTTAAGATGCATCCGTGCTTGTAGTGAAATATTATAAGGATGTGTTTTATGCAATGTTTGCTTTCATGGCAAAATCTGATGATGAAGAAGCTGAAGAAGAGGTAACTCTTTCTGACTTTAAACAGAACTTGCATGTTTATTCTATTAAATTGATAATGAGATTAGCAGCTATTTTGATTGACTCGATCACTGAGTTGACCACTATAAAGGACTTGATGAATAAAAGTCTAGATATTTTTCATGAAGAAAAGGTAGTCTTAGGTGCTCAAGTTTCAGTGATGGAAGAACAAATGATGGTTATTGAATGTAAAAATGTAAAATTTAGGGAAAAATTAAAGAAGTTAAGTGAGAATTGTACAAGAGGAAAGGGTGAAGCTAGCGGATTACAACTCGAGCTAAAAACTAGCTTGAATATTGCTGAAATGAAACTAGCTATGGCCTTGGAGAGAAATGATCAATTAGAAAGGGACCTGGTCTATCTCAAAAAAGAACTAAACAAGTCTCTCAAATGGACCACTTCTTCAAAATTTCTTGCCAATCTTACTAGTCAGGGTCAAAATGATGGGAAGGATCTAGAAAGCTTGAACATAAGTCCTCCATACAATCTTTATAGAAAATATGTGCTAGTGTCTTACAATCTTTTGTGTCTTCATTGTGGCCGTAATAGTCATCTGAAGAAGGAATGTCCAGCTTGGAAGAGAACTTAAGAAAGTCTCTCAAACCAGTCCAAAAAGAAAGTCATATAGAATAAGGGGCCCAATCCTAGTTCTGGCACTTTTCGTGATATGAGAAAGACTACCTTTCCATATTGGACACAAAATTCTCTTATTATGCCTATATCTACTTAGTGGGGACTTAAACTGAAATGGGTTCCTAAATCTAACAAGTAATCTATGTTGTAGGGGAGTGAAGGAAGTAGAAGTCAGTGCTGGTTCATGGACACTGGATGTTCGAAGCATATGACTAGAAAGATTGATAACTTTCTCTCACTCAAGGCACTTTAAAGTGGAGGTGTATCATTTAGAAATGGAAAGAAGAGGTGCATTCTTAGTGTTGGAAGAATTGGAAAATCTATTGAGCATTCTATTGAGAACGTACACTTTGTGAATGGATTTACATACAGTCTTCTCAGTGTCTGAAAAATATTTGATAAAGGTATAGCGGTAAGATTCTTATTAGAAAGGTGTGTTACAAATCTGATATCAAAGGAAGTGATGATAACTGCTAGAAGGTGCGAGAATATGTATGTTGCATATCTGGATACTGCCCAAAGAGATGATCTAACTTGTCTTAGTGCCCAAAGTGAAAATACTAACTTATGGCACAGAAGACTTGGTCATGTGAGCTCTTCTCTGTTGAACAAACTTGTATCTAGGGACCTGGTCCGTGGATTACCAAAGCTGAAATTCAGTGATGACAAAGTGTGTAATGCATGTGTCAAAGGAAAGCATATGAGATCATCTTTCAAATCATAGAAATAGGTGAGTACAACAAGACCTCTTGAGTTAATCCACATGATCTGTGTGGTCCCTTGAAGATTAAATGTAGAGGTGGAAAGAAGTATATACTTGTAATTGTGGATGATTTTTCAAGTTTTACTTGGACTATGTTTCTAAGGTCCAAAGATGAAACCTATCATGTGCTGCTGATATTTGTCAAAATGATTCAAACTAAGTTGAATAGCAAGATTGCAGGGATCATGTCTGATAATAGGACTGAGTTTGAAAATTCCAATCTTGATAACTCTTGTGCTAAATATGGTATTCATCGTAACTTTTCAGGTCCAAGAACTTCTCAGCAAAATGGTGTTGTTGAAAGGAAGAATAGAACTCTGGTTGATATTGCAAGAACTATGCTTATTAATTTAAATCTTCCAAAGAAAATTTGGGCTGAAGCAGTTAACACAGCCTGTTATGTGACTAACACATGTTTGATCAGTTCGATTTTAAACAAAACTCCTTATGAGCTACTCTACAATAAAAAGCTAAAATTGAGTTATTTAAAGGCTTTTGGATGCAAATGTTTTGTGTTGAAGAATGGGAAAGATGAACTAGGAAAATTTGATCCTAGAAGTGATGAAGGAGTGTTTGTGGGATATTTCTCTTCAAGTAAAGTGTACAAACTTTATAATAAGAGGACAATGTGCATTGAAGAAAGTGTTCATGTGATATTTGATGAAACTAGTGACATCAAAGATCTAAAGAACAAGGATGATGATGAGTTGGAAGAATTACTTCAGATTCATAGAGAAAGTCTGAATGAGACTCAAGCTGAAAGAACTCAAGATATAATTAGTTTTGAACTAGATTCAATTGGAGAAGTCAACGAGGATGTTGTTGCCAAAGAGGGACCAAACCTATTTGATAATGTTGAGCATGAAGATGTAGTTCAACCCGAGAATAAAGATTCTGAAAATGAAAAAGAAGAAGTAGACCAACCTCCACCCTTGACAACCAAGTCAGGGTGGGAACAAGATACCTCCCATCCTTTTGATAATCTCATTTCCCCTTTGAATTCTGGAATGCATACTACAACTCTAGCTCCATTCTCAGTATTCATATGGAATATTGAGCCCAAAAATATCAAGGAAGCCTTGAAAGATGGTGATTTGGTGAACTCAATGCAAGAGAAACTTCACTAATTTGAACGAAGTAAAGTAAGGCACCTGGTTCCTAGCCCCCTGATAGAACTATAATAGGACCAAATGGGTTTTGAGAAACAAGATGGATGAACATGGCATTATTATAAGAAATAAATCAAGGCTGTGGTGTAGGGATATAACCAAGATGAAGGTATTAAGTATGATGAAACCTTTCTTCCTGTTGCAAGGATGGACGCTATCAGAATTCTCATTGCTTTTGAAGCTTTCATAGAGTTCAAACTATTTCAAATGGATGTAAAAACTGCATTCCTGAATGGTTACTTGAAGGAAGAGGTTGATGTGAAGCGACCCCGTGGATTTGAAGATGTTGATTATCTAAATCATGTGCTTATATTAGATAAGTCTATTTATGGTTTGAAATAGGCCCCTAGAGCCTGGTATGAAAGATTGTCTAAGTTCCTTCTGGAAAATGGTATTAAAAGAGGAAAAATTGACAACACTCTCTCCCTTAAAACAAGAGGTAAAGAATTGCACATGTATGTTGATGATATTATTTTTGGAGAAATGTTTGAAGTTATGTGACGAATTTGCTTCACTAATGGGAAGTGAATTTGAAATGAGTATGATGGGTGAATTGAGTTTCTTCCTGGGGTTGCAGATCAGGCAAATGTCAAATGGTACATCTATTTGTCAAGAAAAGTACATCAAGGAGCTGCTGATAGATGCAAAGCCCATTGATATTCCCATAGGAACAAACTCAAAACTGGATGCTGATGATCCTGGTCTTATGGTGAATGAGACTATGTATAGAGGCATCATTGGTTCATTTTTTTACTTGACACCAAGCAGACCCGATATTCTATTCAGTGTGGGTATGTGTCCTAGGTTTCAAGCTTGTCCCAAAGAGTCTCATTTGAAAGCTACCAAGCGAATTCTAAGGTATCTGAAGAAGTCAGGGGACCTGCTCCTATTTTATCCTTCAAGAGACTCGTTTGAACTGGTGCGGTATGCAGATGCAGATTATGCAGGGTATCAAGTTTATAGAAAGAGCACTTCATGAATGGCTCACTTCCTGGGTCTTCACTCATTTCCTGGGGAACTAAGAAACAGAATTCAGTGGCTCTTTCCACAACTGAAGCACAAGATGTAGCAACTGCATCCTGTTGTAGTCAACTTCTATAGATAAAACAACATCTTGATGATTTTGGAACAATCACTCATACTATCCCACTTCTGTGTGATAACACAAGTGCACTCAATATGACAAGGAATCCAGTTCAACATAAAAGGACTAAGCACATTGATGTGGGACATCACTTTTTGAGAGACCGTGTTGAAAAAGGAAACATTCGCATGTAATTTTGTACAACTGAAGATCAAATTGCTGACATTTTCACCAAAGCTTTGAGCAAGGATCAATTTCAGAATAAGAAATAGAGGTTGGGAATGCTGAAGCTTGACTGAGTTGATTTCATCCAAAGCATCCAACCCTCATTGGCTATGATTAGGATGTAGGTATCCTTATTATTTTTAATGCTTGTTTTGGTAAGATCAATCTCATATCTTTTGCAGGTATACACTCATAATGAATTACTGAAATAAAGGAAGGGCAAAACAATTTTGGGACAAGCATCTTCATATTGCAGAGACGGACCTGCTCTTATCTCAAACATTAGCACTCATTACATTATTTTTAAACTGCTAATGAGAACCGTTGTGACTTCCACATGTCAGTCATCCATCTTTTGACCATTGTCCCATCAGTTCAAGTCCAAGCGTCGCATCTATTTAAGGGACCTGACACACCTCTTCATTTCTTTTTATACTCTTTCCCTCTTCTTTCTTCTCAAAATTTTAGAACTCTCCTGTCGATTTTTTCCTAAAACCATAAAATCTCTCTATTTCTTTTCTCTTCCCCTTTATACAAAATGTCTCAAACTTCATCTTCCTCCTAAAAGATAATGGACGCTCTCAATGAAATAGAGCATGTGTCCTTTGCCTTTCCCTCCAATAACCCTATCTCAACCATTCTTCCTACTGGAGATCACCAAAACCCATCCACTAAAGTCATTCCTGATTCCAGTGACAAAAACTCTTCTTTGTGTTCCTCCTCTCTCAATTTAAATGACCCCCAAAACTCTTTTCAGGATGAGCTTGTGCTGTACAAAGTGGGTTAGGGAAGTGAGGCCCCCTGACCTTCATCTCAACCAGGTCATATCTCTTCTATTTTGTCTGAACTTTTCTTTGAGGGAGATCTTCCTGAAGAAAATAATCTTGAGTCAAACATTTTGGTTGCTAGTGAGGAATTGGTGGTAGAGAGTCTTAGCACAATTAGGGAAGGCACAAGGACTCCTTTTTCTGAGAAAGGAGATAGGACTCTGGAGACTCATCTAAAAACCTCTGAACCTAAATTTGACAAAACTAGAGGAACTGTCACTACAACAAAAATAACTTTTAGTGGCATTAAATATTAACATTAATAAAGAGAGCTAAAGTCTTGACCGACATTAGTTAAGTGCCATTAGAACCAATGTCACTAAAGGTTTTAGGTACATATTCAAAGAGTGTTAATTGCCACTCAAAATACATATTTAGTGGCAATTAAGAATTAATTGCTGGTAATGATCATTTTTGATGTAGTGTGTTCCACCCTCTGCTACTGCATATGACGAAGACGATGAGGATAATCTTCCTCTATGTTGGGTTGTACAAAGAAGGATGGTGCCTATCTCTAGCAAGGGAAAAGAGAAAGTAACTGAAGGACATCTACAAAGAAAACCCCTTATCCTACCAAGGTTTCAATAAAGGAAGTTACTGACTGATGCCATGAAGGCAAATAAGGTGAGCACTATTGAGAACAAGAGAAAGAAGAAAGATTATTGTAGAAGAAAACTAGGTTCCAGAAGAGGCAGTGGTTAAAGTATCATTTGACAAAGATGAAAGAGAAACTGAGTAAGAAAATATCATTTCTGTAGTTGAAAAAAAGAGAAAAGAGTGATTAGGAAAGCATAAAATCAAAATAAGGAGAGCATCAATGAGAAAAAAAGTGTTTCAAAAAAGTGAGAAAAGGAGGAGAAATGCAACATCCCAGATTTTAAAGATGGAACATGGCAGCTTTTCATACTATCTAGGTGCCATTCACGAAAGGCTAACCATGGCCCATGTTGTGGGCCACTGACCATAGTTGGGTTCGTGGATAGACCCCTTGAAAATGGTCCAGGCTTAGACTACGGTGGGACCTACGGACCGTAGGTGGCTCCACACCTTGTGGTCAGTGGCCATCGTTTGGACCAAAAGTCTCTGAACCAAACCATGTTTGACCAGGATGGACCTTGGTCTATCCATTGCCCCCTGTCGTGGTCTCGTGGTTGGTGACTGAACGGTTATTTTAGGGACATAAGGGTCTTTTATGATTTTAATTAAATCAATGTGGTGTAATTTTTCCTAAACCTAGACCACCTATATAAGGATTTTAGACCCCTAAACTCACTCAATTGAGTCATTCTCTCAATTCCCTAAAGAAGCCCCGAATCCTCTCTCAAATATTCTCTCTCTAGAAGGTGGAAAAAGAAGGAGATTGAAGCTAGGTGAAGATCAAGTCTCCAAATCTTCAAGCTTTTGTGGGCTTTATGACTAGGGTATGATGTCTATTCATCCATGGGATCCTTCCTCCCAGGGAGTCCTCTAGAATTCAACAATTTGAAGAAGAATTTCCCCAATTCTAGTTAGGGTTTCTTCTAATATTGTGGGTTATGAAGAATGTTGATTCAATTTGGTAGATTATGATTGTTTATGATAGAATTGATTAAATTGCATGTATTTAGGATGAAAGTACATGTACCCATGCCTATCCTTTGATTTTAGGGTAGAATTGATATGTTGGGTTTGATGTCATGTGAGGGAAACTCTATGGGATAGTATCTCCTTATAGGATTGATGATTTATGACTAGAATTGCTTATGATTGAAGCATATATTATGAATATGAAGGTAATTGCTTGAGAGTAAAGCATGGATGATGATCATGAGATGTAGTGCTTTGAGAGTAAAGCCTAGACTATAAATTGTTGATTAATTAATGTTATGATGTGGAAGGGATACTTCCCATAATGAATTGATAAGCATGATTGAATAAATGTGAAAGGTTTAATCACATGAATGATTCTAGGTAAAAAGGATTTCTCACCTAAAATGAATCTAGACTAAAATTCTTAATGAATGATGAGGCTAGAGGTGATTACCCTTGACCTCCATATGTAAGGATATGAGGTGAGTCCCACACTCCTTAGCATTGAACAAGAGGTGAGTCCCCAGGTTCTTACTATGATGAATGGACATAGAGGCGAGTACCCATGCTCCCTATGAAATGATGTGGAGGCGAATACTTGTGTCATTTGATGAGCTTGTAGAAGTGAGTACCCGTGATCTAAAGGTAAGTAAAGCAGGTGGAGAATACCCATTAGCCTTTATGAAATAGGCATTGAGGCAAATATCCATGTCTTTAAAAGTAAGTATGACTTATGTGATTATGTTATGAACTTGATTTTCTTGGAGTGTTTCTAGATGTGCCTTCCATGATGTAAGCTTGACTAGGCAGATGACCTAAGTCTTGGCTAAGGTTATGTGAGGTTACTTAAGGGAGTATTCCTCTTTTATTATGATGCTTATTATGTCTTGATTATGTTTATGACTTATGTCTTATGTTGACTAATGCTTATGTTATGTTATTTATACTAGCCATCATAATTAGTACTTGATTGTACTAACGCATACTCTTACCTACATTCTTATCAAATGTAGGGTCCGGCGACATTGATTCTCACACTTATGGCTAGCTTCATAGTTGATCAAGGAAGTGAAGTTTTGTTGAGTCCTCATTATGTTCGAGGATGTGATCACCACTTTCCTTTATGTTTTTACTTTATGTCTTGGACTATTGTATGGGCTGTGACCCAAGACTTTATTCATGTTGTTTAGATGGTTTGAGACAGTTATGTTAGACTTTTACTCATTTTATAAAAGACTTTGATTGTATTAAAAATTTTTAAATTCCTGCTCATTTCTATTACATTATGTTATGATATTCTAAGTGGCTTGTATGGGGCCTCTCGGGGTCTTATACACCTTGTTACCATCTGGGGGGTACCCCTGGGTCGTGACAAGAAAGTGAGGAGGAGAGTGAAGGAGACAACTAAAAGAAAATGAAAAGTGCCACATGACAATAAGGAACTCTTTGTAGAATCTGAGTCTCGGTCTGAGAAGGGACCAGGTTCAAAGAGTAAAAACAGTAAGGTTGAGAAGAAGGTAACTCGGGAGGAGAGAATTGATAATTTGAGAAAATAGAAGGTTCTGAATGGAAGGGTGTTTGACCCTGAGACTATTACCAAACCTGGAATATGCACTCCGGCAGATTCTATAGAAATCCCAGGATGGACTCACTTGTTCACAAATCACACCAAGTGTTGCATGAAAATCAAGTAAGGGACTTCTACTACAATGCTGAGTTCATAGAAGATGGAAGTCTTAATACTCAAGTAAAATACAGGATCTTTCACTTAAATGAAGAAAGGTTTGGAGAAACTATAAGTGTACCCATGGAAAGGATCAGATCTATGGCTTGACAATTCAACTTCAAAATTTTTGTTCAAGAATGTGGTAAACTCCCAAAGTTGAACTGTGTAGGTATTCCAAAGAAGCTGATGAAGGGGGAATATTAGTTACTTTTCGATTTTATGAACAAAGTTCTTCTTCCTAGGTTTGAGAAGAGAATATTTGCCTCTGTAGCTGACCTGTTTCTAATGGAAGCACTGAGCAAGTTCAATTCCATTAACCTTTCAGACATCATACTAGAGCATATACATAAGACTGTTATAGGATAAAGTGGGAAACATGGCATGGGTTATGGCTACTTCCTAACAAGAGTGTTCAAACACATGGAGATTCCTCTTGAAGCAGGTGTAAGAGGAACAGTAAAACAATCATTCTTCATGAACACCCTTGTTAAGTGTGAGTGTATGGAAGGAAATATAGGGCACGTGAGCAAAATGTTTGAGCTTGTGATAGAATACAGTCAACTGAGGCATAAATTAGAGGACATGATAGCATAAGTGACCAAGAAAGATATAGAGATAGCAATGTTAAAGGCAATATTGTCAAAGGCTCAATCTGAGGGACCCGATTCGGCTTAAGTAGCAGAACTCAGGGTCAAAAATGAAAGCCTCGTGATCCAAAATGTTGAACTCAAGAAAAATCTAATCAAGACTCATAATGATGCAAATGCTCGCCTAACTCTCATCCTTCAATCCATCACCCAAAAGCCTTCCTCTTCCTTGTCCTTATCTAGTCTTTCCCTTCCATATTCCCTTTATCCTTTTCTCTATGGGTTGTGTCCCAAGGTTCTCTTAGTAGTTTGTTTATAATGTATTGAATGTACTCTTTATGCAATGAAATGAATTCCCTATTATGTTAATGTCCTTTCTTAATATTTGGCTTTTCCTTTATGCTTGTGCTTCCAATTTGCCATGGTTTTGCCATACTTGCTTACTTTTAATCCTGGTTTACTGTCCTTCTTTTTTATGATGTCAAAAATGGGAATATGTTTTTGTTAGGATAGATCCTTTTCATGTCATGGTTGACAGGGAGAAGTAGAAGGTAGAAGGGAAGAAAGAATCTAATGTGGTTGACAGAGGGAAGTTTGTTTTTCATCATCACAAAGGGGGGAAATGTTATTATTCAGTTTTGATGATTTGACAAACTATGGGATCTGATAGGGGACCAGATCCCATGTGAGAATGGTGCTCCTGTACAAGAAAAAGACAATTGGAAATAGTACTCTGCACACTGTACATTCTGCAAAAGGTGGTGCTCGTCTTGTGTAGTGTGGCAAAGTTGTTATCTAATAGCATTGCTTCTAGGATTTTGTGTGCATCCTATATAAGCTTCATATCAATGGGCACAACCTAGTTTTTGTAATTCTGAAAAGTTCAATCACAACAAAATCCATTCTCTCTAGAAATATTCTCTTGAAGAACAACAAGGGACCTGATAGAGCTTTCATCATTCTTAGTTGTTGTAGGTTTATATTTCAGTGCTTATTCTTATAGATCTATTCTTGTGTTATAAAGGAATTAGATCAATTTATGTTTTCATCATTGATTCTAATTTGTAGCAAGAGTTAGCTATGGTGAGTTAGTGAAGTCTAAATCAATTAGAGTTAATTGATTTAGTGGGCAACAGAGTTGTTTCTTTGGAGCTTGTGAGTAACAGAGTTGTTATAGAGAGGGGGAAGGGATTTAGAGTTAGATTCATAGATTGAAAGAGCTTGTAATTTGAATCATTGCTCCTTGATGATAATGGAGTTAAGTTGAAATCTTGTGAGTACAAGTCATGGTTTTCACCGACCTTGAGCTAGGGGATTTCCACATAAACTGCTTGTGTTATTTACTTTATCACTTTTACTTTAGTTACTCTTCTTGCTGAGTCAGTGGACATGGTCTGTTGAAATATAGTAGGCGCATACATATTAACATATAGGATATTGAGATTGAACCTCTCCTATAGCTAGAGGCCGCCTAGTAGCAATATCCTTATCCCATACCTATGTGCCACCATAGGATGATTGTCTTAGATATACATGATTGTCTTAGATAGACATTAGCTAGTGGATCCACGTAAGCTAGAAGTAAGGTTTTTGCCTTAGAAAGTAAGCACACCCCTTTTCGTTCTGGTGCAGACACTGGATTTCATGTTATAGCTCACATGGTCTGTATGTCGATAAAGGCTAATTCCCACAATAATGATGTACTAAGGTTACTTCAAGAAGTATCTCATAAGTGTTCAAAGATAAGTTTTACTTGTATTTGACCATGATTACTATAATGTTTTCTAACCTTTTTCTTATGGTTTTAACTTGGTCTTTACATGAAATGAAAGGTCTTTTTAGCATGATTTTAATACTCTGTGCATTGATATCATACTTGGTACATCTTTGTACTAACGCATAATATTGCCTACATAGGTTTCCTAAATGTAGATTCTGAAGCTCTGATTCAGCATTCCCATGGCTAATAGTCACTTTGATTTTACTGGGTAGTGGAGTGTCATCATATTCCAAGGACCGAACCTTTTATTGCTTTCACTCATTACTTTTCAGATGTTGTATGTGATGTCAAGGTTACGTCTTGATCACTCTTGATGTAATAGATGAATTTTGAGACTATGTAGACTTCTGCTCCATTTTTTAAAGCTCTCTATTCTATAAAATGTTTTTTGGAATCTCTTGATTTTCTATCATCATGTTTATGCAGGTGAAGTCGCTTGTGTAGGGTCTCTCGGGGTCTTATATGCCATGTTACACCTAAGGTATATTTTGGTTGTGACAGTGCAGGTACTCAACTTCTGGTAGATGAAAATTATTGATTGTTGATTACATAGGCACTAAATATATATATTATATTATTAAGGTAGATGTTTTAATTCTTTCATTTTAGTATATGTATTGTAACTGTCAATTGCATTTCGATACAAATACGATATTTAAATATTAAATTCTTGGTTGAAATTGAGGCTTATCATTGAGGGATAAGACTAGCAGTTATGAGGAAATCATTAATAACTTAAAGAAAATAATAAAATGGTAGATATATGATGGGTTAAGGCTATGGTTTTATAGTATTGCTTAGTGGTTACCGATTTAGAAAATATTTTCATGGGCCTTACATTATAATTCAAGTGTCGATATATTAGTATACATATTTAAATATTAGGTGTATTGTATTATATGAATACCATTAGATTTATGATATTGGAGAAATTGGAACTTAACTCTAGGACTGAAAGTTGGAAAATATGAGAGTTGACATGTTAATTAACATCAAGCTTAGGAACTTCATTATAGATTTGACTGAGTTTTTGGGTCTAGACTAGATACATTGTGATATGAGTGTTGCTAGGTTTGAAATCTTATTATGAATATTTATTTGAATAGATTTTATTTATTTCCAACAAAAGGGGAAATCTTAAAGCTTGTATTGATTGTTCGACTATTTAAGGCAAATGGATTTCTTGACCCTTGTTAGGTGTATAGAATTGTGATCCTTGTGGTATGTGTTGGGGAGTAAAGGGATTTGGTGATGGGTTGACATGTCGATATGGAATAATTCTAATGATGAAAAAGGGGTAATAAAAGGCAATGCGATTAATTATTAGTATGTGACGTGTTAAGAATGATTTGAAAGGCTTATTGATTAATTTTTCATATTGTATCATGATTGTATTGTTGCAAATTATGCATTTTTATGGAAATCGTCATCTTATCATTATTTGTGTGAAAATGCCATTTGCATTGGATCTGAGACTTGGTTATGGCAAGTGTTATGTGAATTGAGGAAGAATAAGAAATTAAAGAGAAAGTACCATTTCGAGGGACGTGTCATGCACCATGATGTGTAATATGATTTCGAGAGACGTGTCGCACATCATGACTGATTCTACTATCAAGGGACGTGTTGCACGCTGTGATGTATTTTATTATTAAGGGTTGTGCAGTACGCCGCAATGGATGCATCGACATATATGTCCCCCATGGGTCACGGACTAGGAGATTGCAGTGTGTATCATTTGTTCAGACATGCATCTCTATACTTGACATTGCATTTCATTGCCTTAAACATGTTTATCATTGGTGAACTCGATCTTGTGTGTTGCTGATCTTGTGAGTGCCTTTCTGTAGAGCTTGTGGTTGATGAATATTGAGTTTGTTGTTGAGGATATGTAATTTTTAAGAGTTTTGTTGTTGAGTTGTCTGTTATGTTAATTGTGAACTGTTAGGTTAGGATGGTTTTATAGAGGTTGTAGTTATGGAGGTTCAATTAGGTTGGTAGGAGTACCTACATTTTATATTCTTAACTTGTGTTTAGTAGTTCGTTTGCTGAGCACCATGTAGTTTGGTACTCACACTTGCTTCTACATTTGTGTAGGTTATGAGCTTAAATCTTCATGATACTCTCTCTTATTTTGTTGTCTGAGGCTTCCTATGGAGATTTGTGAGGTAGCAGATTATCATCTCAGCTGACCTTTTCACTCCTATTTATGATCTTGATCTACTTTAGAGACATTATCATTTGAGACTTATTTATTTCTTTCAAATCTATTGTAATACATTAGAGACTTGTACACGTTATTTCTTTCAGGTTTGGGGGCATATTTAAATTAATTAAGAATTTCCTCATTATTTTATAGAATTAGACTTTTCTTCTCGCTTTACTTCCACATTACTGTATTATTTAGGTTTTAGGCTGACTTTTCTTGGTGGGATAAGACGAGTGTCATCACATCCAATTTTAGGTTGTGACAAAATGGTATCAGAGCTCAAGATTCATATGTCTTACGTGTGTAGAAGCCAAGTCTAGTAGAGTCTCAAGGATCGTCGCAGAGACGTATGCCGCTTATCTTTGAGAGGCTATGGTGACTTTTTAGAAAAAACTTTTACTTTTTAAATCTCTATCAAGCATCATTTGTTCGTTCTGATTCTTATCGCTTCATTCCATTCTCTCTTATAGTGATGAGTCCTGCATGGTTCCTTAAGTGAGAAGTTGGTGTGTGGTGTATGGCTTAGAGGTTAGACCTGATACTATGGTGGAAGTGATAGACTTATGAAATGGGTGCGTTGTCAGATTCAAAATGTTTAGTAATTTGGAGGGGTTGAACAATGATCTGAGGGACTTCATGAAAGTAATATCTTTTTTGAATTAGTTACCCAACAATGGGAACAATAATTGTGTGGTATATACGGTATATGGAATGGTTCGACAATTAGAAGTAGAATTATTAAAATGATGGCTAGATAATGAACATAGTAGCTTTGAAAAATACAGTTAATAAAGTTATGATACCATGTATAAGTTGCTTAGCGAATTCTGAGAATGACGTTGTGCCAGTTGAGGTTAGAATCTCTACTACGATTTTATATATTGAGTGTATATCAAAAGAGGATCATTATACGACTATTACAATGGTACCAATTCTTACTTGGTTAGAGTTACGGAGTGTGTTACTTCTTCTATCAACCTGATCTACAAAGGAATGCATATCGCTTTGGATGAGACATTGAACGAATTTGGTAGTGTACTGTAGTTACTTAATGGGCAGAAATATGTGGGCTATTTTTGTACAATCTTCTCAGGGTATAATGTGTTATAATTGTGGACCTAATGGACTTTGACGATATGGTATTAGTGGTATATGAAAATGTATACATCGAGTTTCAAGTGTGAATCTAACTACTTAAGAAGTTATCAGTTCTACTGCATGCTCATATAATAAGATTCAATGTTGCATTCATATTTGAGAAAGCAGCTAGTTTGTTACTATGGATTTTGGGTTAAAATATTGTTATAAGCAAAAACTTTAGTGGTGGATCCTTGGTATTGTATTAATGTGTTAGGTTGTGAAGTGTATCCCGAGGATTCTAAATGAGGACTAGTGATTTTATCATAAGCTCTAAGGGAGTAGATCAATATCCAAAATAAAAAGCTTATACATAAAGAAAATTTCCAACGAGTTTACTTATGTGAAGGCAATTAAGGATTTTACTAAGAAAATGCATAAAAAATTGAGTGTGTCCTTTTGTTTTGGTTGGTATAGTTGGGTTTGAGGTGTTATGTCAATGGAAAAATTGACTTTGTGGTGATGTCAAGGGCTAACTGAGCATGATGGTAATAAGACTTTGTGACGGATTGTGATTGAGATGCAACTTTATGATAAGGATTATTGGTTAAGTAATTTTTTATATTGTAATGACGACTTGTGAGTATCTAAGGTTGTAGTTTGCTACTATTTTTTAAGTAGCATGGTCGTATGGAAAGTTGTAGGATGTGTTGAGACACCCCTCGAATAGAATTGAACTAAGATAAATTCATATATAGGAAGAATTAGTGGGATGGAGTTTAGCTTTGAAAAGGAGGATAGAACAAGGATATTTACTTTTATTGCAAGGGTCGGAGATGTATCTTCAGAAAGAGTGAACTATTGGATTCAGAGACACGTGGTTCCATCTGTTTTCTCATATTATTATGATAGTGTTATATGTAATTCATATGGGTTAAAAGTTGTTGGGTAATATTTGAGAAAGGAGTCTACAGGCATTTGATTCGAGTTTGGTATAAGTTCTTCGATGGTTTCGAGTTTGGTAACATGTACGATTGAATTTTAGCGAGAATATGATATGATTGATGGGGATGCGATCAATGATAAGCAAAGGTATGCGAATTCATAATATCTTCAAGGTATCATGTAATGTTGATAGTAAGAGGATTGGGTTACATAGTTGGATTCAAAATTCAAACTTTTCATTATAAGCCTACTTATGTGGTAGTATACTTTGCTAGGGCATGAATTGTCTAGGTAAGAAATGATCAATTGGATCGGGTATAGAGAATTTTGAAAGACTTGTGCACGATTTGGGCCGTAAAGTTTGTTACTTTTAATTGTTAAAGTACCTAAGGAAGGGTTTTACTTAAATATGTTGGTTTAGAGTATAAGATAAAATGTCATAGGTTGTTGGTCAAAGAATAAGAATTGTAACTGAGTTAGAAAAAGGAACAAGAGTCTAGTTTATTGAAACGTTCAAGGTATTTAGAATTTTTTTCATGAAAAGAATTTAAGAAGCATAAAGGAATAATACACCTCGTGTAGACCCTTGGTTAAGTGTTGAAGGTTGCATGAATTATTTCCTTTGTGTTCAGATAAGACTATGAAGATTTGACAAATAGTGATGTGTGGAAGATTTTGCATTATTAAGTGGGGTTATATTGTTCAAATTATGGTAGGTGACTTATGGATGCACTACAATATGGACCTACAGTTCTATATGGTTATTGAGGATTTCTAGGGAATTGAAAGTAATACGTTGATGGGACTACATAAACTTTTGTGTTACGTTACATAGACACTTGATGGTAAATAGAGGTTATGTGCTCATAATATACAGAATTATTGGGGTGACCAAGAATATATCTATGTTTTCACATGAGGTATATGATAGGTTGAATGTTAATTAAATCTAGGTATGTGAAAGATTATGTGGAGTTGACATTAGGTGTGATTCAATAGCTTTACCTCGATGAGAAAGTACTCTCAGATTTGAAATTAGTGTTATCACCCTTGGGTGTGATCTGTATCTATCATGAAATGCTTTTATGGAAAGATAGGAAGCCATAGTTCAAACATTTTGGAGGCGACAATGTGTTTTCTAACAAGACTTTGACACTAGTGAGAATTTAAGAGTAAGGTGAATGACCAGAAGGGTTATGATAATTTATTAGTATTAAGAGTGTGAGCTTTAGTGGAATGATGTGAAAAGTATGTAGGATTTCATAAATCGAGTATGGATATGATTGTAATAGGGACCAAATCGGTGGATTGTGGGTAGCTAAAACTCAAAGAGATAGAGTTGAGTGAATGGAAATATTTGATATGGTCTCTATGGAGAAAGCATTTAGTGTTATTCAACCTTGGTTCCATACATTCTTATGTGACCACCTATTTTGTTCTGGACATGATTTGGAGTGTGATTCACTATATATGTCCACGCGTGTTTGCACTTTTATGGGTTGATCCCTAGTGATGGATCAGGTGTACCATCCCTATGATTGTCCTCTTAGTAGGGTGACATTCTTGGCAGAGTTGGTCATTTCAGTTATGACAGATTTGGTGTTGTTTGGGATAGTTCAAGTATACTAGTGATTCTACATGCACAATGTTGCTTATGAGAACTTATAAAGGAGCTACCATGAATAGCTATAGTTGTCCGACAGTTTTTATATCCAATTCATTGTCAAGGTCATGTTCTGTCTATGTTTGATTGAATGTGGGGGACATTGGGTCTAGTTCTACCATTCTTAAGGGTTGTCTGCAATCATAGCTACTGATCTAGCATTACAACTGTGTTATTAGAGGTTCTGTATGCATAGGTATATTGCTCGTAGGTAGCTACTTGATCATTTCCTTCTATGGATTAGATAAGTTTGATTCTCTCTTAATAAGTACCTGATGTCTAAAGATTAGATTTTTATAACTTTAGCACGTGGAAAGATTATGTTGTGAGAAGTGAATATTGATAAGATGTATCATGGTTTTTGCATTATGAGTGTGTGGTGGTCGGTTCAGGTTAATTTCTTGTTGTACTCGGTATTGATTCATAATTTTATCGTGGTTATGTGAGAAAAGATTTGTCCTAGTGGTTATGTTATGGTCCTGATGGTTTCGATTCAAATTGGGTTCATGGGTTAGTCTATGACTAGGTAATTACTCATGATTTGTGGATCTATCAAAATTTGATTCGCAAGTTCAATTTTAAGTAATTGATCTTGATGGAATAGTCTTAAGAAGGATTTCACTTGGAGAGACGAACACTGACTCTAGAAGATCATAACTTAGGCTTTTGATAACGTCGGTTATACTTCATTCTCCTTCTATATTTTCGAGGACGAACATAGTTTTTAGTGGTGAATAATGTAATGACCCATTAGGTCATTTTAAGAACTAGTCCTCTGTCTTCCATAAAAGAATCCTCCCATAAAACTTTCAATGGAAATTTTGAACTATTTGATATCTACAGTTATTTAATTGATGGGTATTTAATATTTACTAATAAATTAATTTATTTATTTGATGGTTAATGGGTCAAGTCCGTAATTTATTTAACACTCTATATCACTTGCCTAATATAAATTAAATATGTTATTGGGGTTAGTCACTTTTAGTAGATAATTAATTTTTTTAAAAAAAATAAAGAACAGTAGAAGACTCACATGCGGCGTGCTCGAACGAAGAACGAGAGTGCAGATACTCAACTTCTGGTAGATGAAAATAATTGATTGTTGATTACATAGGCACTCAATATATATTATATTATCAAGGTAGATGTTTTAATTCTTTCATTCTTTGTGTATGTATTGTAACCGTCAATTGCCTTTTGAAACATACAAATAAGATATTTTAATATTATATTCTTGGTCAAAATTGAGGCTTATCATTGAGGGGTAAGATTTGCAGTTATGAGGAAATCATTAATAACTTAAAGATAATAATAATAATAAAATGGTAGGTATATGATGGGTTAAGGCTATGCTTTTATAGTATTGCTTACTGGTTACCGATTTGGAAAATATTTTCTTTAGCGTTACATTATGATTCAAGTGTTGATACATTGGTATACATTTTTAAATATTAGGTGTATTGTATTATTTGAATACCATTAGATTTAAGATATTGGAGAAATTGAACTTAACCCTAGGCTTAAAACTTGGAAAATATGGGAGTTGACATGTTAATTGGCATCAAGCGTAGAACTTGATTATAGATTTGACTGTGTTTTTGAGTCTAGGCCAGACACATAGCAATATGGGTATTGTTATTTTTTGAAATCTTATTGTTATTATTTATTTGAGTAGATTTTATTGATTTGGAAGACGAACGAAAGGAGAAGGCTCAAGTCTTGGATTGATTGTTCGACTATTTGAGGAAAGTGGATTTTTCGATCCTTGTTAATTGTATAGAATCGTGTATTTTCTTGTGGTATGTGTTGGGAAGTAATGGTACTTGGTGATGGGTTGACTTGTCAATATTGAATAATTCTAATGATGAAAAGGGGGGGGGGGGGGGTGGGGGGTAATAAAAGGCAATGTGATTAATTATTGGTGTGATGTGTTGAGAATGGTTTGAAAGGATTATTGATTAATTGTTGATGTTGTGTTATGATTGTGTTGTTATAGATTGTGCATTGCTATGGAAATGGTCATCTCCTCATTATTTGTGTGAACATGTCATTTGCATTGGTTTTGAGACATGGTTGTGATAATTGTTATGTGAATTGAGGAAAAATAAGAAATTAAAGAGGATGTACCATTTTGAGGGACGTGTCACGCGTCGCAACGGATAATATGATTTGAAGGATGTGTCACATGCCACGGCAGATTCTATTATCGAGGGACGTAGCACACGCTTCGATAAATTTTATTATTGTAGGTCGTGTCACATGTCGCAACGGATGCATGGACAGATATTTCCCGATAAGTATCAGATTGAGAGATAAAGGGTGTGTATCATTAGGTTAGACATGCATCACTATACTTGACATTGCATTTCATTGCCTTGCACGTCTTTATCATTGATGAACTTGATCATGTGTGTTGATGATCTTGTGAGTGCCTTTCTATGGAACTTGTGGTTGATGAATATTGAGCTTGTTGTTGAGGATATGTAATTGTTAGAGTGTTGTTGAGTTGTGTGCTATGTGAATTGTGAACTGTTAGGTTGGGCTGATTTTATGCAGGTTGTAGTTATGGATGCTCAGTTGGAGTGGTAGGAGTACCCGTAATCTAGATTCTTAACTTTTTTTTAGGAGTTCGCTTGCTTTGTACCATGTGGTTTTGTACTAACCCATTGCTTCTACATGTGTGTATGTTATTAGCTTGGATCTTCATGATACTCTCTTATCTTCTTGTCCGAGGTTTCATATGGAGATTTGTGAGGTAGCTGATTGTCATCTCATCAAACATTTTCACTCATATTTATGATCTTGTTGTACTTTAGAGACAACATCATTTGATACTTTTTTTATGTCTTTCAAATCTATTGTAATACATTAGAGGCTTGTAAAATGACAACCAGGTTTTGGGGGTATATTTAAGTTAATTTTGAATTTCTGCATTATTATATAACATTAGACTTTTATTGTTGCTTTACTTTCACATTTAATGTATTATTTGGGTTTTAGGATGACCTGTCTTGGTGGTATAAGACGAGTGTCATCACATTCAATTTGGGTCGTGATATATGTGTAGGGCTCTAGGAAACATGCTTGATGTACAAAAATTGACATATTTTCTGCAAGAGCTATCCCTCCGGTGTTTCTTGGATATTCTTTGATAAATTTAGAAGTTGTATTCATTCTAAAGATTTTCTTTGTTAGAAGAGAAGTGGTGGTCGAAGAAGACATCTTTCCTTTCAAATATCTTAACACTAAGGTATCCTTTTTATTTGATATTCTATATCTCCTCACATGTATACAACTTGTATGGGTGCCCTCCTACCCAGCCTGCTATTGCCCAGGGGGTTGATAATTCAAATGTTACTAATCATCTTGACTGTGATCTAACAAATCTTGGTGCTAATGTCAATGAATAGATTTCAACTTACGATAAAACTCATATACCAAATCATATAGTTCCATAGTTCTAGTAGAAGAAGTAGTTTCTCCATTACCTGATCTTGCACTTGATATGCCAACTGATTATTGATGTTTGACGTAATCAAAGACACCACTTTCAATTCAAGTGTCACCGATCGCGTGTAGGAATATAACCCAACCGAATGGGTTGGGGTTGAGTCCCAAGGGAGCAATTATTATTTGAGAATCAAATAAAAAAGTAAAATTATGTTCTAGTCAATCATATTTATGAGTAAAATCATACTAAATCAAGAAGTGACACAAATGTCAAATATCAATGGGGGGTTTGTAATCAACTAATAAACCGAAAATAACAAAAATATAAAGATGTGAGATAGGGAGACGGGATACTTGGGATGTGACAGGAATATGGGATAAAATAAATAACTGGGTAAACACTATTGATAGTAAATTGTTGAACATTTGTATCTAAGCTAGACTTTAGTGGGGGGAAATTTTCTCTCGAACAACTTACCCCTGAATCAACTCGGTTTCTCTCGAACACTGAGTTGCAGCAATTAAGCACAACCTTTGCCTTAGCTCATTCACTCTCTCGAGTTGAATGTGTGGGAAAAGCTCTAGGATTCACTCTATCGAGTTGAACCCACCATGACTCAATAACCACCGACTATCGATTTAGTAGTTTTGGTTTTAATACCTCTCTCTCGAGCAAGCCAAAAACACTAAGATGAAATCATATTTGCAACTACAATCCCATTAAGTTCAAACACAACTACTAAATGAAATCACATTTAAATAGCAAATAGACTAACAATGAGCCATACCCAATAGTAAATTGAACCCATATTCACATAACCACACCCCAAGAATTGAGATTTTAGCTAGACATGAAAAAGAGATAGAAATTGATACCAAAAAGTGTTTCCATCAAATGAGTACGATAGAAAATGTCTTTAAACACATCAAGGATGAAGATTCTTCAAGATCCACTTCCAATTTCTTGGAGTTGTAAACCTTCAAATCTTCAAAGATGAAGAAAAATGTCTCCCAAAAACTCTAAGAACTCAAACTGAAAATATTCTAAAAATAAGTAATAATTCGCTACACTTAATACTAAACTACAGGATTAAATGGGTACTTATTGTTTTTAAAAATTTGTGCAGCGAAGGACCACTTGGCAAAGTTAGTCGGGATCGCCAATGCACTTGGCAATCCGCCCTTTGGTCTGGTTCATCGTCTTTCAGCTTTTGCCTTCAACATCTACGTGTTTTGAATCATAGGGCGAT
Organism: Solanum bulbocastanum; assembly: GCA_037074985.1. Classification (NCBI taxonomy): domain Eukaryota; kingdom Viridiplantae; phylum Streptophyta; class Magnoliopsida; order Solanales; family Solanaceae; genus Solanum; species Solanum bulbocastanum. The sequence goes on from CM073608.1 coordinate 36,948,255, forward strand.
ATGGTGTTGCTTTGTGGAAATAGTCGGTGACGCTCCGATTGCTCCCTTTCATTGCCAACTTGATATTTTCCTTCAAGGATCAGCACACTGGAACATTAGGCGATACTAAGGCCATTCGATGACTCGCCCAATGGTTTAGGCGATCCTTAGGCCTTCTTTTCTTCGCTCTTTTGGCTGTCTTGTTCCTTTTTTCTCCATGGTGTTCATGTTTTGTCCCTAAGTTCAAATACCTGAAACTTAAGGATTTACATCTGTTATTGAGACAAAATATGCATTTAAGGATACTAAATCTATCAAAATAAAGCCCTTAAAGAGTCCAAATTATGGATTCATCAACACCCCAACTTAAATTTTTGCTTGTGCTCAAGTAAAACTAAAGTTCAGTAGTTCAAATAGGATGTCTCAAACAGTGCTACACAAGACTCAATTATGAATGCGCACAAAAAGCCTCAACTTACTTGTGCAAGGATCAATTGTGCGCTCAAAGATTCAAATTGTGACTCACCATTACCAAAGAATCTCAAGCTCACTATATTTGCTTCAAATGCTAGTTCAAGCTCAACAAAGATATTCAAATGCCCTCATAAAAATAATGATTCCATATTTACTCAATGGTTTAATCAATTAAAGTTCCGGAATCAAGATCAACACTCACACTCAAAAAGATAAACACAATGCATGATTTCACCCATAGGTTTGCCCTTATTTTTCGATCGATTTTTTCTTCAGCTCATTCAAGATCAAAAAGGTCTTTTCAAGGCTTGTAATGGGGCTGAGTGTAATGGTATGGTCATTTAGGCTTATAGACTGAAAATCCTTACGAAATGTGATCTGAACAACACCTTCTTTTCTTTTCTTTATCAATTTCATGCAAGCTCAAAAGTCACATCTTATTCATCTTCCATGATTCATTGGAAACCCATTTTCTTTGTATTTCCACTGTTGGCTTAACATTTTCAAAACTCGCAACTTTTAAGTTTTATTTATTCAATAGTTTAAAATAATTTTTTTACAATTTTAAATAAGTTTATCGAAAACTATCCTTATTTATCAAAATTTAGGATTTTTTATCAGTTAATTTTAAAATTGCATTGTTTACATGTCATTAGTTACGTTTATTATATTTTTTTCAATATTCATTTTATTTGTTACATTTATTAATATTCATTTTGATATTTTGCAAAGTCTGAAAATTCATTCAAATACGGATAAAATTTGCATACACAGATTGACCGATGATTTTGGGCCACAATCCCAAGCCCACAATTTGAGCCCATTACATTATTATTTTGCTACTAGTCTTTTGACAGGTGTGTCGCACGTGATTATCAATTCCAAAAATATATGTTATAGTAAATAGTATTGCTTATTTAAGCAAAGTTTGAATAATAAGCTCACTAGAACATAATATTGTAGATTCTATTGTGAATGTTCAACGTAGATCGTTATATATATCTCTTATTTACGCAAACCTATGAAGATAGTCAATGAAAAATTTCATATTGCTTACATGAATAATAGACCACCAATACGTTTATGCTAGAACACATATAATCATGCTAGAACTCATAAACTTTTTGAAATTTAATTTGATAAATACCTCTTGAAGCGTGATCAGATACCTTCAAAGGAATCCAAAAATTAGGCAGACCTTCAAGCGAATCCACAAGATAAACAACAACTATGATCTTCTACAGTGATGCCAAGTTCCCACCCAAACTCTCTCGATACTTGGGTGGGCAAGTATGTCTATTTCAATCATGCCAGTTGGAGGAAAGCCCATCTTTTTTTCCCTACTCCTGGTGCATAAAGGCTAAGAGCTTCTTCAATAGCCAAAATAATATTGCAGATTTTCTTGTGAATGTTCAACGTGGATCGTCATATATATCACTTATTCACCCAAATCTATGATGATGGTAAATGAAAAATTTTATTAGTAAAGTGCAATAATTTATATATATTTATTTCAATTTGATGAGGTTCAATTACATTATAGAAAATATTTTCTTTGTATTTTTCTTGTCATCTAACCAGATGTGTTTTGCATGTGTATTCCATGTGAAATTGTTTAGATATCATATGAACATGTGAAGAGAACAACTATATTTTATATATTCACATATTTTCACATTTGTCTTGAGTATTTTTTTAAAAAAAACTCGGAACATTTTAAAATAATATATTTTGAAGTCAGAAGATCTTGTTAATTTGATAATACATTCGTGACATACATAATACTTTAATTTAAATACAAATACCTACCCAAATATAAATATATATTTGCATTAATGAAAATATTTATCTCATAAAATTAATTATTAAATAAATAATAAAAATTAAACTAATACAAACTTCAAGTGGCGTTATTACAAGTCATATGCACTTTTCTTCGTCTAAAATACTGAAATATTAAGAAATAGTAAATAAGTAAATAAAAGGGCAATGTTTATATAATAAAGAGAAAATGGTCTAAAACCCCTCCAACCTATACCCGAAATCTCAACTACACACTCTAACTTCACGGGTGCCCTATCACCCCCCTAAACTGTTTAAAACTAAATTATCATCACCCTAAATGCCTACATGGCAAAGTGAGTGTATTGCACTCTCCTTGAAAGTGTGAACATAAAAAAAATAAATACTAAAACTTTACTTTTAATATTTTTTCATAAATTTTCATATTTTTGTTTTTTTTTTCTCCCTTTTTCTTGTATTTGTTTCTAGTTCTAATTTGTTTTCTTCTTCATACCTATTATAAGTAGACCATCAATGGAAGCCACCAAATTTCATCGTCACTCATCATCTTGCCATTACTAATTTTAGCTTCAAATAATATTCTTCAACTTATTTAACAATTGATAATTTTCCTACAAATCTAAAAATGCAACCCAGTTCTTCAGCTTCTTTAGAAGAATTTCTATAAAAATTTGATGCCAAATCATCTCAACTCTTCTTCAAATCACTCCAAATTCTAGATATAAACTTTTCTCACTGTTTTGATTCTTTTGGTATATTACCCACTTAAAACGGAGATAGTTTGTGGCAAGTTGAAATAAGAACTCAAGATTTTAACTAACTTTAATGGTGGTTTAAGTTGTGTTTCACGGTTTCAACCTTGAACTTCAATTTTCAGCCACACAAAATTCTTCGAACCATCAATGAAATCACTTTCTTCCAATTCAAGAATATATATTTAAAAAAAACATATTGAAGCTTACCCATTTCCATGGAAATCCGGCGTTCTTAGAACTAAAATTTGCAGCTATGAAATCATTTAACCAGTGTTTTTAGCTTCAAACAATTAACAATCAACATTATAATCAACAAAATTCAAATAAGAAGATCAAAAGACACATATCTATAAATTTTGAACTTTTAACCTTCAACAAAGTTTTTAAATGATGAATCAATAAGGGAAAAGCTAAAAAAAAAAAAAAAAGTTTTTAATAAAATTTCTACCTATCAAACGCGTGCATTTCACTTATCAACATAAATGTGGTTGTGACTTTTTAGGTGTGTAATTATTTCAATTTTTAATAGTTTAGGGGGGTTGATAATTTAGTTTTAAACAGTTTAAGGGGGTGATAGGATGAAGTTAGAGTGTGTAGTTGGGATTTCGGATATAGATTTGGGGGGGGGGGGGGGGTTTAGACCATTTTCTCTATAATAAATAATAACTATTTTAAAGCAAACTTCATGAGAGTCTAAATTAAATAAGTAGCATTGATAAATAAAGTCATTCTTTTGTCTTAAGCATCAAAAATAAATTGTGACAATTCTCTACATTTTGGAAAAAGATATTCAGAAGTATATATCTATATCACAAGAGAAATTGTTAACAAAAACAAGTGAATTTAGACTACATCATGTTAACTTTATATATTGGAATATTACATACTAATGTATATATAATAAGCAAAAAAATCATTATTATATCATCAAAATTATTTTCCACTAATACTCTAGGTTATGAAATATACCCTCTTAGGATAGAGTGACTTACTTCATTAGAATAGTGGTATCTCATATTTCGCTAAACTTTGAACTCACTCAATGATAATAAATCACGAAAAAAAAATAATTAAAATGCAAGAAGAAGAGTAGAAGACTAAAAAAATTGTGGCTGAAAAATGAGAGGAAACCCCTCTATTTATAGTCAACAATGGGTAGTATGAATAAATGTTTTTTGTGTCTTATCTGAAAAGTCATGACCTTTTCCAGAAGTCACAACCCTTTGGAAAAATCAACTCTTTGGAAAGAGAAAATGGCCAAAAGCCCCCCCAACCTATAGCTGAATTCCCAACTACACACTCATAATTTACGGTGGTCTTATTACCCCCCTGAACAATTTTTTTTACTTATTATCACACCCTTATTTGCTGACATGGCCAAGAAGGTGAGACCAACTCCATTAGGCGCGTAAGAAGTGAAAATCAAACGTTAAAAGCTGAAGAAAACTACATGTGTGAGTCCAAATTAGCAATATTAAAGCTCCAATGGTATAATCTCATCTCTCCCAAAATTAAACTCACTTTTTCTTCCTCTTTTTCTCAATTCTTCTAATAGTTGAAAAATCTCCAATGGTATATTCCTTCATTCTCTCCCAAATCAGCTTAAACCTTGAATTTACTTGTCAAAGCATTCAACTGTAGTTTCAATTTCGAAAAAGCTTGAAGCTTTAGGGCTTGTAATTTCTCTAATTTCATAGTTAGGGTTCAAAATTTTTCTTCAAATTCATTGTATTTTTGCTTTGTTAGGGTTAATAATGGCAAATGCGGACTTGAATAAGCTTTGTATGGAAGAATCAGACCCAATGCTCAAAGTCATTGTGAGGTGCAAACATGACGTTTTACTGCGTATGCAAACTTCCTAGTCAAAGTCAAATCCCGGAAGGCGGTTTTGGCCGTGGCCCTACTATGGTGTATGTGATTTCTATTCTTCTATTATTTATTTCGTTGAACTTAATTGATGTTAATATACTAATTTGATATTTCAGTCTAAGAATTGTAAGTTTTTTCTATGGAGAGACAAAGAAGAAGTCGATCCAAGATCAAAATTTATTCTCCCAAAATTGGTGAACAAAATCAAAGAGTTGGAAGAAGAAGTTTTGAGGAGGCAGACACAAATCAATGAGCAAGTGATCAACAATAATAACGGTGTTGGTTCTATTGGAAGGTGTAGGTTATATTGGAAGATCATTTTGTGTGTTTTGATTTGTGTTGTTGCTATGTTTATCAACAACCTATTCCAAAGTAGTGAATCAAGTATTGATCTAGTTGAATTGGTATAATAAAGAATTATGTTTTGCTTTGTCATAGTAAGGTACCCTATGTTAGATTTTTAGATTTTGATGTAACAAGGAATTCTGGTTTTCTTGTAATGCTTTGTATTTATGTCTCTATTTATGTCAATGAAGATTCCAACGGATGACTGTGCAATTGTAAATTAGTTACTCAAGCAAACGAGAAGACAGTCTAAATGCTTTAATACATCATTTAGTCACAGCCCAAAATCAAAAGGCATAGAGAAAATATTGTCATAGAATGTCATTAACAACCCAAAAGAAAAACAGAAGTCGTTTGGTACTAATACATCAGCATTCAACATCAAAAACTAAAGGGATAGAGAAAATATTGTCAGTCACAACCCAAAACAAAAACAGAATTCGTTTGGTACTACATTTTCCATGGCTCCTTGGATTGACTTGGATTGTTTGAACTACTTCCTTTTGGTTTTTTTTTTTTTTTTTTTTTTTTTTTGTTGCTCACTCATTTCTTGAAGTTTTATTGTTGATATTGCTGATTTCCCTTTCCATTTAAACTTGCTTGCCGTACTTGGTTTGAAACCAATATCACCAGTTATGTCAGCTGATCTTGTCACTTTGGTTGCACCAATAGAGAGTATCTTAAAGCTTGGCATGCCAGCCTGCACCCAATTTATGAATTATAGTAGCAAAAACTTAATTTATGAAGATGATTGATATAATTAGTAGCAAATACTCACATTAAATGCTTTGAATCCGTTTTTAGCTTGAAACACACCCATTCCCATGATTGATGATCTTTTGTATGGGATTGTGTTTTCACTTCCCCTGCCCCTTCCTCTTTTACTAGTAGTTGGCAATGAACTAGGTGGTGCTGGACGTGCTGGATGTTCAAGTTATGCAGGATGTGAAGAAGGTGTTTTTCTTGGTCTTCCTCTTTTACTAGTAGTAGGCAAGGAAGTTGCAGTAGGTGGAGGAGGAGCACTAAGTGTTGGATATGTAAGAGGTGCTAGAGGTGCAGTAGGTGTTTTTGTTGGTCTTCCTCTTCCCCTTTTTGCTGGGGGCTCACCTTCTGTTGATGGATTCTAAATATATAAAGAAGAAGTTAGAAAATGATTATAGTTAATATCAATACAAGTAAAAATATTACCTTTGGTCTGCCTCTCCCCCTGTCTGAACCTGATGTTTTGCCTTTTCCCCTACCTGAACTTGATGTGTTACCTTTTCCATTACCTGAACCTGATGGTTCCTCCCTTGTTGATGATTGAACATTTTGTGGACAACCTCTCTTGTTATGACCTCTACCATTACAATTACTGGATGTCATGGCAAGTCCAGTTCTAGGCAACTTTCCTGATTTCTTTGTCTCTCCAGCTTCTTTCCTTCTAAGCTTACCTGGCCTTCCAGGCATGTTTTTAATTTCAGGTCGTGCAACTGTTGGATTAGTAGATATAGGCCATATTTCCATGTTTGTGATTGGTTGAAGAACATTAGCATAGGTTCTCAAGTAAGTTTCCTTACTGTAGCAGCTATCAATATAGTCAATAAGATCACATATCTTGAAGTATATTGCAGCCACAACATGTGCACATGGTATGCCCTTTAATTGCCATACCCTACAGCTACATGTTCTCCTGCCAAGATCCACAGTTTGTTGATATAGTCCCTCTCTCACTTCAAACCCAGCAACTTCATTAAATTCAATACTACAATTCATTGACCTGTCAATATTTTCTTGTAGTACCTTTAGAGCCATTGGAGAGAAATTGCACTTCCAAGTATTCATAAACTCTCTTAAATTACCTATCCTTGTCATCATCTTCACTCTAATCTCTTCAAGCATAGTAATAATTGTCTTGTGCCTTGCTTCTAATATCCATGCAGTAAAACACTCAGACATGTTATTATCTCCAAAATCACATTTTGTTCTAGTATTGAAGTAAACCTTACACCAGTACTCTATGTTGTAGTACATTAAGTCATCCATCATTTTTTTTTTTTTTGACCAAGACACTTCAGCTTCTTCACATTGTTTCATAATTGAGACTCAAAGGTCCTTTTGTCAATCCTCTAGAATTGTTGTCTTCTTTGGAGGCCTCTCCAGTCCTTAGCCCAGTTAACTAAGATGTGTCTAGCACACCTTTTATGTTCTGCGGTAGGCAATAAATCTTGAATGGCTGCAAATAATCCCTATAAGTATATGTAGTTATGTTATAATAACATATATAATATTAAAACTAATAAATACAAATAAAAAATTTAAAAGTACGCATACTTTTGCATATCTGTAATCAAGGCGAGATCTCCACCATCTCCTAGTCCCAGATCAGTCTTTAATATCTTGACAAACCATGTCCATGTATTTTTGTTCTCATACTCAACCACTGCCCAAGCTAGTGGCAACATCTGGTTATTACCATCCCTGGCAACAGCAACTAACAACTGCCCTTAGCAAACCCCTTTAAGGAAACAACCATCTAAACCTATGCACTTCCTACAATTCAAGAATGCCTTATTCAATGAATCAAAACAGATATAAAAGCTTTTAATTATAGGCCTACCATGTGCATCAGGTTCATCCAATTTAACAACAGAAGTGGTTCCTGGATTGGTCCTTAGTAGTTCATCCTTGTAGTCAAGAATTCTTCCAAATTCAACAATATGATCACCCATAATATCTTTCAACACCTTAGCTCTTGCTCTCCTAACAATAGTCTTGCCAACATGAATTTTAAGCTTCTTTCTAATCAGGTCTTGCAACTTCAAAACTCTTATACCTGGCTGCTCAAGGATTCTTTGTCTAAAGACTGTAGATATGTACTTTGCATTACACAAATAATTTTTGGTTGTTGAATTACATGTATGCTTTGGATTGCAAGTCTTAATCATGAAGTCATTTGTTGTGTTGTCAAGACATGCATACAAAAGCCATGGACAACTATCCTTGCACCTAACTCTAACTCTTTTTGGCTCATTCACCCACTTCTCTACTTGAACTCTTCTTTGGACAACATATTTAGTTACTGCTCTTCTAAATTCATTCACATCTGAAAAGACAATACCCAACTGCCATACAACTTTCTTAGCCGTAGGGTCATGAACAATTTTCTATTTTTTTGTGCTTTTCCTTCTTGATGTATTTACCCTTCTAGGTAAATTAACCCAACCAGAATTAGAACTGTCAGCATCAGAATTGTGTTCATCTTCATCACAACACTCATCTTCATTTATTTCAAAACTGTCAGCATCAGAACTTGGATAGTATGGCTCATCACCTCCTAACCTTCCTTCAATACTTATTTTTCCTGTTTCAGTTTCATCAAAACCTAAATCTGGTCCAGCTTCACCTATTGGTACCTCTTCAGGGTTAGCTTGTACTCTCTCATTTCTTTTTCTTCTTCGAAAATTCCTTTTTTTAGCCCTCATCTCTCTAACCTCCTCATACACTTCACTACCATAATCCTCATCATCATCTCCAAGTAATTCACCTTCAGTATCAACACTCTCTTCAGTTGAGTAATTAGAGCCATCTCCTTCCACTAAATCAGATCCAACTGGACCTACATCTATATTATTAGGATCTACAGTAATTGGATCTACACTAACAGGTTCTGCAGTAGCTGGATCTGGATCTGGATCTGTACTAGCAGGATTAGTAGTAGGATTTGTAGTGGAAGTATTTGTAGTATTGATTGGAGTTGAGGTAGAAGATGCTCTAGCAGTAATAGCAGTTGTAGTTTGAGGTGTTGTAGTAAAATGGTCGTCACCACATAAAGTTTCATCACCAACCACAATGTTTGGACCACAATTTGGTTCAGCATCTTTTGAACCAGAATCCTCTATATCTTCATGGCTAACATTTTCTAATAAAATAAGGTCGGGGTCTACAACTGCTTCATCAATCATGTGTTTCACATATATCTCCACAATATCTCCATCTTTCAAAGAACAACATAGGTCTAAAATATCCATATCATTGTCTATATCTTCCAAAATGCCACTGTCAGGGGGTTTAATACTAAATGTGCAACTTGTGGTATATCCCAATTCTTTAATGTAGCCTCTTAATTCAAAATAGGACATCTTATCCACTTCAATATCTAAAAATTCTATAAGTTGCCCATCCATATATATTGGTTGTCCACCACTTAAATCTAACACCCTACCATGATACCATCTTAAGGTAACCAAAGTGAACCCACTCATCTCCTACCTGAATGGAATGAAAGAACATAGAATATTTAAACTACACATTGTACATTAAACACACACAATAGGTAAATATGAACATATCATCATTATAACAACGAAAATTGTAAACTTACTATGCCATAGTATCCTATCATTATGAACATATATAACATTAAACGAGAAACGAAACACCACATGGCTAACAATATGAAGATAATATGGTATAAATTCAACAATGGAATGCTATTATACCAAAACCCATATATTGCTCTTCATTTTTTTGTCAATTTCATAACCCTAATCAAACACAATAATGAATATCGTACAAAATCGCTTATAAAGAACTAAAAGAACTAACCTTTACTTAGAGAAAACTTCGACCCAACTAACGAAAAAAGCTAAACGAACCTTCCCCAACCTTCCCAGCAAACTTCGATTGAAAGGAAATCTCAGATCATGAAGAGAATGGGGGTGAATTTGGTCAGATCGAAAAGGTTAGGGTTTAGAGAAAGAAAGAGGAAAATGAAAAGATTAAGGGAAATTCGTGGGTTCTAGACTTCTGGGGTCCACTCATTATGTGGCAGCGCATGTAAAAGCCACAACTTTTAATTTGTAAAAGTCACAACCCTTCGAAAAGAGTAACAACTTATCGAAAAAGTCACAACTCATCGAAAAAGTCACAATCTAAGTAAGGGATATTATACTAATTTAACATTCAAGTTAGGAGTTCATGCTTTTAAAGTAATATAAATTTAAGTTATTGATTAGGTAAAAAATAAGGTGGGTGGATAAAATTTGAGGGGGTAATTTTTCAGAATTTGGAGTCTTCAGAAATTTCTCGGAATGTTCATAATTTTCCGGTGACAAGCTCACCGGAGATTCGCTGGAATCCGGCGAGTTCACCACCCTTTAGCCTGAAAAATCTCCAAAATTTATTGTTTCTTCCTTTCACCCTCCTCTACACAAATCCGCAAATCATTCATCATTATCCATAGTCAAACTCCGTAGATGTAAGAAAAACCAAACATAAATCTTAACATTTTCTTTAGATTTACGAAGTTTCAATCATCTCCATCCTAAACCCTTTACATAAATGTGCAGAGCTCTTCAAGGGCTATCCTTCGATATAAATTTTATGTCCAAAATCCATCAAAAACATTTTCCGGCGAAGTTTTTCGGCGATCACCCACGAGCTGGCTGTAAGATCGCAAACAACCAGATATGACCAACAAAACGCCGACCTCCATAGCTTCAGAAAACAAGTAATCCTCTATATTTTATTTTTGTTGCAACTATTTTGCTTCATTCATTGTTTCTCCAAATCTGGCTAGAGTTCGATAAAGTTTGTCTTCTCCGATTAATTGTGTTGATATTATATCGTGTTATTTTTCTTTGATTGTTCATTCACAGCTTTTGTATTGATGTGCTGTTTGTTTTGATTCTTACAGTGGCTATGCTTTGACTTTTTTATTTGTGATTTCATTCTCAACTTATGGATCTTTTATTAGGATAGTTACTATCTCATTATTTTATATTGTTAATTCTTTATGACCTTATTCATTTGTTGACATCGAGTTATTCATTTTAATATTAGTTTTATCTTTATTATGATGATTTTATTGATTGTATATTTGTTCCGTATCCTTTTCTTATTTTTTGATTGTTGTTTACTCTATTAATTTAATAATTTAAATTATATTTGCTATATTTTGTGGGATTTAATGTTGTTATTAACAATGGTGTTGCCTCCGGTAATTTTATACTTTTCATGTTACTATTACTTTTGTTAATGTTAAGATAATTTTTGTCATTGATTGTTATTTTTAATTGATATTGAATAGACTTTATTTGTTAAAAATGGCCGATGAAGAAATTACCGTTGATTTCCAAGGCCTTCCATGTTAATAGGACGATTTTTATTTTTTAAGTTATTATTTGAGTTATTCATTTTTATTTACATTTATTTAGTACTAACACTTTTATTAAGTGTCTTTACAGGTACACGGAGTTGCTTCGCATTAAAGCTATTCAAACGGAGTTTGAATTATAATTTTTATTTATTACTTTGTATATATTGATGTTAGACAAATTTTAGGTCGTGTCTTATATTATTGGGTGTATACACAATATTTCTGCTGCAAGCTCTTATTAGAAAATAGGCAAGTTTGGGCCAAAGCCTAGATTAATCCATAACAACTGTTAGGCTCAAAATCAGCCCAGGCGGACAAACTTCTGATTTTGGGCCCAATAGGCCCATTTTTGACTATTTTTGACAATCTGGAAATTTTACTATTAATGAATATTTGACATATTTTTTGTCTACTAATTCTAACCCTTTTATTTGATTTGGTTTAACTTAATTGAATTCCCCAAAAGCCAAATCATATTCTTTATGTTAGCTTATTTTAATAAAATTCATTTTATCAACTCTTGTGCTTTTATTGAATAACTTTAGTCAAAACTTTTTATTTATTCTTCATTTAATTTAAATAGTTCTCATTCTTTTAATAAATCAAATTGGTGCAAATTATTATTAAAATGATTCAAATAAATCCAATTTTGCTAAAAAATTTAATCACTTGTAATTAATTTCAAATATTCTAATTAGGGTCCCCCTTTCTTAAAAATTAAAAATTGTTCTTTTAACTATTTTCTCAAAGTTAATCAAATATTATAAATTATTATTTTTTTATGTTAAAATCATTTTTTTCTAAACAAATAGTCAAAATATATATTAACCAAGTCATAGGATAACTGCGTGTTAGCGGGCGCTTCAAATGCCTTAAAAAACCTTCTTGAAGCATAAATAAGAACCTCTTACCTATTTTCTCTAAATTTTTAAGGACTTAATCTGTTATAGTCTTTTTAAATTAAGTTTTCTTAATTTCTTTAAAAAAATTAAGTTTTCTTAATTTCTTTAAAAAAATTAAGTGACGATTCTTTTTTAAGTATTTTTCTCAAATTGTTTTATACTTAGAACATTTCAAAAGGTGATTTTTCTATAGGTTAGTAAAATTACAGCATAACATCCACAACTTTATTTCACAACTTTTCCTTTCTTTTACTTTGTCATTCTTTTCTCTCTTTTTTTTTATATGGAGGGGTTTCATTTTTGTCGAAACATGGGTGCAAGGGACTTTTTTGCATTTACTTGATTTGCCTTCTCATTTCACCACACCCCCAACTTAGGCCTTTGGCCTAAGTTGGCTCTTCAAACAAGCCACAGATCATGAGGATTATGGGTAATGAATAAGGAGAGGTTACAATATTACCAAGTTTCTTCCAAGAAAAGGTCGAGGCTCAAAGAGTGCTTAAAAGAGGTTCACACACTCACAAGGTAAGCCACAAAAGAGATAAACTTTCAAATTGGTTCACACTCTTTAAAGTTGTCTAAATCATCTCAAGAAATTGCATCACTTAGTCAACTGGACCAACGGGGCAAATTATAGGTATCATCATACAAGGTTCATGGTAAGCTCATCACACAAGGCATTGACACCAAAGTCAAACAAGACTCCACACTTTCGCTAGTGTGCAATGTTCATCACAAGAGACTCGATTCAATAATTGGCTAGTCCCAATTAGATGCAAAGAGTTCACATATTGTCTATGAAACTTCAATTGGCCTCGTCTTAGCCGTGCATTTATTTATGTTCAATTATGAGTACTATTCAAGTCATTGGTATTGGTCAAAACCAATACTCAAATTTGCAAGAGAATAGCCACATTCAACACGTACAAGAGGTGGCAAATTTTTTTGGAAAGATCAAAAATCATTTACAATTAAAGCACAAGGAGCCACCAGCTCAAACATCTGCAAAAAGCGGTGTATAACACAAATTTAGCTCAAAGCCCAATATATAATCAAACGGAGTCACAAAAGATGGGTTTCACCCCATTAAAAATAAAAACATTTGTTCTCAAATGCAAATATGAACATTCATAATTCGAAATAAGGAAAGGCAGAGATGGCGGTAAAGAGAGGTTCATGTCTACACAGTCGCTCCATCTGTTTGGGCATCGGTGCTCGATGTATCACTCTGATTATGAGCATCAGTGCTCAGGATCACCTCAAGAGGAACAGAAATGCTAGATCCATTAGGGGCGGTCACGTGTGAGTCCTCTAGAAAGACATGCACAGATGTACAGAATCCTCGAGCCCATGAAGGAACATTAGGATCTCTGATAGTGGTCTTCCTTGTAGAAGTGGACCTCTTGCCCTTGCCTTTCCCACCCGTTGTGGGAACTTTTGTAGCTTTTCCTTTGGATATAGCTGCATCCTTAGTTATCATAATCCCTTTATTCTTCTCTTGGGCTGGTGTTATTCATTCAGTAGCTTTTGATCTAGTCATGTCTGCAAAACCTCGAGGAGAAGTTAGGAAATATCCAAAAAAATGTACAGAGAATTAGGCGCAGACAGACACGCCGAAATAATTGGTGGGTCACTGAAATGCGTCGGTGAACTGGGTTAGCCCGCCAAAAGTTCTAGTACAAAAAGGGTTCAGGGGTGCAGACAAAAGGGTGATCAAGAATACCTTCGGCGAGTCGGCGAGTGCCTTCAGCGGCCTCAGGCCTCTCGCTGAAATGTACAGAATTCAACTACTTATTTAGCATGAAATGAAAGGCGAGATGGGGACATTTGGTGAACCGCCGAGTAGTTCGGCGAGCTCGACCCAGCTCACTAAATGACCCAACGTGCCTACTTTCAACCCAACTTTTTGAATTCAACCCTGCAAACCCCATCAAAGCATGCACTGGTTAAATTAAGCTCAGACCCATAACATTCAACCATAAACCCATAAAATTTACTTCACCTTAATGCACAAGACTATAGGATTTCGACAATCAAAACATTACGGGCAAAATTATCAAATTAAGTCAGGCATTCAAACATATTGATCCTATCAGAGAAGCCCAGCACACAACAATACGATAAGGTTCTTACAAATGAGTACAATTTTGATAAAATAAACTAGGGGTTTGGAAAACCAACCTTTGATGCTGATTAAATTGATAGTGAAATGCTAGGCGGCAATGTAATCCAACTCCAAGCACAAATCACCACTAAAAATACAAGAAATATAGAAACTAGAGTGCAGGTGTGAGTTTGTGAAGATGAGAAGTGAGGGAAAGTGAATGAATTTGAAATTTTTAAACTTTTGGCATAAAAAAGCATCCAATTCTCGCCCATTCGGTGACATAACATGCTCGCTGAGCCACTTGGCAACACGCTAAGTAGTCATTCACCTTGTCGAATATTACAGGACCTCCAATTATTGTGGGAGTTCAAACGGCAATCTCCATCGGGATCGCTGACATGGTCGGCGATTCACCAATAATGTCCTGGGCTTGCCGAGGTTTACATACTCCAATATAAAATTGTCTTGAGTCTGATGGTGGTTTAGGTCGGGGTCGCCGACCTCTTCGGTGATTCACTGAATGGACCTAATGCTCGCCAATTTGCACTTTTCAAACATTTTTCATACTTCCACTTACACAATCAACACACCATTATTTTATTAAAAAAAAATAAAGCAATAAGGTGTCTTAGGTTACCTCCCAAGCAACGCCTTAGTTAACGTCATGGCACGATGCAAGTCCACCTTCAAACCTCATTCTTGGGTTTAGCCTTAGTATCACTAGGCAAACCCCCTGTTGTCTAGGGTTGAGATGAGATGATATATGACCCATTTGGGTCTCCAACTTTTTAATCGATATTGAATGGGAGGTGATGGTCTGGCTAAGGGTTGACATATATTTTTTTTATTTCTTTTAAAATCTTGTCTGACCCTTCAACTTTGTTAAGGATACAAGAGAGCATATCCTTAGACCGACCACTTTTAGAATCTTTTGGTTTTTGGCGCTCGTGGGGAGGCACATACTTATCCTTCTCCCTATCCTTCCAATTCGAATTACGGTCCCTCCATTCATGATCTCAATTTTTACATCCTTTATCCGTAGCCAAACCTTATTTACCACCCTACCTCAAGTAGTTTGAGCGATAGCCACCACTTTGGTTGGCTAGGAAATTTACCTATTCATTATACAAAGCTTCAAACTTGGACTCATCTGGATTAGCACACCCGACACCCATATCATTTACACTTCGATCACCAACTCCCATGACATTTTTAGACAAAATATCAAGTTGTGTCATGATCTTGGCCATGTTTTGGTCCCTCTCTTAGTCCTTCTCCATTTGCTCCTTAGTTAACTTAAACGTGAGAGGGGAGACCTGGTCTTCACGGGTACACCACGCCCTGTTTATGGTAATTATGCCTTCCAAGAGCTGAGCAGCTATCACATAAGGTTGTTGCATCAAATCTCCCGAAGAGAGTTGGTCAGCAACACCCTTATTTACTGAATCCAAACTCCAGTAAAAATACTACAACAACACGTTATCAGGCAAGCCATGGGTTGCCCATTGAAGCACCAACTTTTTGAATCACAGCCAAGTTTCATGAATAGGCTTGCCTTTGAGACACTTGAAGCTCTGAATGTTGTCTTGAAGAGTCATCATCTTCGAGGGAGGGAAAAATGGCACTTGAAATGCGGTGACCAAATCCTCTCACGAAGTGATTGGTTCTCATGGCAATTTAGCCAGCCACTTGCACACCTCACCCATCAACGAGAACGGGTACAACCTCAACCGAATTGACTCTTGGGAGATATTCTTGAAAGAGAATGGTCCGCATACATTCACCAAGCTTCTAATGTGCTCATGGGGATCCTCATGAGTCAAACAACAGAAAAGCCCTTTTAGTTTCAAGAGTTGCAACATAGTACTCATCATGTGGAACACTGCATTCCCTTCGGCTGGCGATAAGCGAATGGCACCAATACCGCCCATGAGATGGGGGTCATTAGCATGAGGCTCGTTGACATCGTTGAGATTTCCGATGTTGTCTTGGTGACCTACTTGGCTGCCATTGCTGCTATTTACGCTCATACATTCAGTTCACAAAACACAAACAAGCAAAATGAAACTAAAAATTAAGTAAGTATCACTATAAGTAAGAAGAACAAAATCCAACTTAACTAAAAATTCTCAAGTAACACCACTCCCTGGCAGCGGCACCATTTTGATGTTTGACATAATCAAAGACACAACTTCCAATTGAAGTATCAACGATCACGTGTAGTAATATAACCCAACCGAATAGTTTGGGGTCGAGTCCCAGGGGAGCATTTAGTATTTGAGAATCAAATAGAAAAGTAAAACTATGTTCTAGTCAATCATAGCTATAAATATATATGAGTAAAAGCATACTAAATCAAGAAGTGACACGAATTTCAATTGTCAATTGGGGGGGGGGGGGGGGTTTGTAATCAACTAATAAACCGAAAGTAGCAAAAATATAAAGATGCGAGATAGGCAAACTGGATTCTTGGGATGTGATAGGAATATGGGATAAAATAAGCAACTGGGTAAATGCTATTGATAGTAAACTGTTGAACATTTGTAACTCAGCCAGACTTTAGTGGGGGTAAATTTTCTCTTGAACAACTTACCTCGAATCAACTCGATTTTTCTCGAACACCGACTTACAGCAATTGAGCATAGCCTTCACCTTAGCCCATTCACTCTCCCGAGCTGAATGCGTTGGAAAAGGTCTAGGATTCACTCTCTCGAGCTGAACCCAAGACGACTCAATAACCACCGGCTATCGATTTAGTAGTTTTGGTTTTAAAACCTTTCTATCGAGCAAGCGAAAAACACTAAGATGAAATCGTATTTGCAACTACAATCCCATTAAGTTCAAACACAACTACTAAACGAAATCATATTTACACAACAAGTAGACTAACAATGAGCAATACCCAACAGTAAATTTAACCCATATTCACATAATCACACCCAAAGAATTGGGTTTTAGCTAGACATGAAAAAATGATAGAAATCGATACCAAAAAGTGTTTCCATCAAATGGGTACGATAGAAAATGTCTTTCAACACGTCAAGGATGAAGATTCTTTAAGACTCACTTCTAATTTCTTGGAATTGTAAACCTTCAAATCTTCAAAGCTCAAGAACAATGTCTCCCAAAAACTCTAATAACTCAAACTGAAAATATTCTAAAAATTAGTAATAATTCACTACACCTTGATACTAAACTACAGAATTAAATGGGTATTTATAATTTTCAAAAATTTGTGCTGCGAAGGACCACTCGATGCAGTTAGTCAAGATCGTCGATGCATTCGGCGATCCGCCCTTTGGTCTGGTTCATCGTCTTTCATATTGTTCCTTCAACATCTTTGCATTTTGAATCATTGGGAGATATGGTGTTGCTTCGCGGAACTATTCGATGATGTGTCGACTTCTCTTTTTCATCGCCAACTTAATCTTTTCCTTCAGGGTTCAGCACACTGGAATATTGGGCAAGACTAAGTCCATTCGGTGACTCGCCCAATGGTTTAGGCGATCCTTAGGATTTCTTTTCTTCGCTCTTTCGGCTACTTTGTTCCTTTTTGATCCATAGTGCCCATATTTTGTCCCTAAGTTCAAATACCTGAAACTTAAGGATTTACATTTGTTATTGAAACAAAATATGCATTTGAGGACACTAAATCTATCAAAATAAAGTCCTAATAGAGTCCAAATTGTGGACTCATCAATTATAACATAAGGTCCTATAAAATTGTTATACCTCATCTATGGATCAATACTGCCTACATTACTCAAGGCAAAAGAAGTACTGCATATTGTTATCCGCTCTCCAGTTGTCTCAGCTATGCCAATGTATCTTCTCTGTTTGAGACTATATTTGTTTCTTACTGTATTATAGTTGAGTCTAAATCCTGATATGAGATTATGAAGGATGCCATATGGATTAAATGCACTGAAGAGTGAAATCTCAGCCTTAGATGAGAGCAATACTTGGAGTATAGTTGAGTTGTCTGAAGACATTGAAATTTTTATTGATAAATTCATATTAAATTTTAGATTAATCCATAAATTCATGATATATTGACCGAGTCAAATTAATGGTTAATAAAGTCAAACTAATATTTAAGTCATAATATATGACCTTAATAAAGTCTAAATTACATATGAGTCAGTCCATTAAGTTGATAAGACAAGCTCAATTCATGCTCTTCAAGCCCAATGTCCTTTAAAATTACTTGAAGATCGAAATACCCCCTAACCCTAGCTCACAACTATATAAAGGGATCTTCATAAGACCAAAGAGAGGAAAAGAAGAAGTCGACAGAAAAAAATACATAGAGAATCCTTGCTTTTCAGTAGTGATCTGCAAGTCTTTTACAAACAAAGAAGTCTTCGCTCCAAGTGTTGAGTTGCATGTATTCCATTAAATCAAGATCAGTAGTGAAAGAGAAGAATCAAGGGATTACATATCTTTTCTTAAAGATTTCATAAAGATTGTAACCTTCGCATAAATTCAAATTCAAATACTATTGTTTGCTTGCTATTTTCCTTTCTTGTTTGTTGTATTTCAGGAACCAAACTTTAGACGCATACAAATTAGCATGCCCAGTAAGACAGTATTTAACTCTCATCTCTTATCTTCGAAGATCAAAGTTCAAGAGCACTGAGATGGCTTCCAAGAAGATCAACTCAAAATCCGCATTTGCATCTATATTTGTTGTGTCTACATCTGCATCTGCATCTACATCCGCAAAAACTAATGGATCCAAATTTTGTGTTGATGTGGAGAGCATGGGACCTGTCATAAGGAATAAAGACAAATTTCTAGGACAAAAGTCCTCATGAATGTCGCCTGAATCTGCTATTGTCTTTGGTTCATCTCCAAAAGGTGTGAAGTCTCCCACAAATGCTGCAAAAGAAGACATCGCTGAAATGGTTGAGAGGGTTCTATCCCAATTGAGCTTATGTACATCAGAAAAGTCTTTCACTTTAGCTGACAATGATGTCTTGAGCATTGGATCTACTCCACATAACATATCTACATCTCATGTTTTGGAAAACTGATGTTATTCTCCATCATCTATGATGGAAATACAAGTGATGGTGATCAAAATTTCCACCATAGAAGAACAACTTGAAAATTTGACGAAAGCAATTGAAGGACTATCAAAGTGCATCAAAGGTCAAGACGTCAAAATTACCAAGTTCACAAACATGATGGAGAATATGAAGGAAAGAGAACCCACTCAATTATTTCCAAAGCTTCACGAAATGCAAGATAAAAGAGAGTCCTTCGTAAAATAGGAAACAATCATCAAAGAGTTTCAAGTGTCTGCCAAAGGTCTTATTCCCATTTACCAATTGAAGAACTTCATCAAAGAGGCTATCAAATATAAATTTGAGTCCACATCCAAGTATCCTCTCACATATGTAAATCCTTATTCTAAAAGCATTGATAAACTTAAGATACATGATGGTTATCAATCTCTTAAGTTGCAACAATTCGATGACAATGGAAATCCAAAACAACATGTCATACACTTTGTTGAAACTTGCAATAATGCTGGAATATATGGTGATTATCTTGTTAAGCAGTTTGTTAGATCTTTCACAAGAATTGCTTTTGAATGGTAAACAGATCTTAAATCTAGTTCCATTGATAGCTGGGAGTAGATGGAGCAACAATTCCTTAAGTATTTTTATAGTACATGACGTGTTGTGAGCATGATAAAGATTGAAAACGCCCGTCAATGAAATGATGATCAAGTCATTGACTTCATTAATCGTTGTATGATCTTGAGTCTTGACTGCAAATATCACCTTAGTAAAAATTCTACGATCAAAATATGCATCCAATGCATGCATTGGGATCTTCATTATATATTGCAAGGCATAAAACCTAAAACATTTGAAGAACTAGCAACTTTTGCTTATGATATGGAATTGTCACGACTCAAAGTACCCCCTAGACATGACATGGCAAATAGAATCCTGAAAGGGCCTACACAAGCTATTTAGAATACATCATACAAGATAATAGAGTTTAAGAGTTTAAAAGACAGTTTATATCATAAAGATTTTGTCAAAATGTAGAGAAAGTCCAACATACTCTCAAAGTCATTTAATACATCAAGAGTGATTGGGATGTAACCCATACTAAACATACAATCCGGAGCAATAAACATAATAAGCAATAAAGGGTTTGGTCCTCGAAACATGAGGACTCACAACTCTTCAAAGGATACTAAGGTGATCATTACCCATGAGGATATGGAATCGGAGTGCAAGACCCTACATTTGTGAAACAATGTAGGCAGGAGTATGTGTTAGTACAAAGAATGTACCAAGTATGATAATAATGCAAAGCGTTATAAAATCATGCTAAAAGGACTTTCCATGACATGCAAAGACCAAGTTAAGACATAGGTTAGAAGCATAATCATGATCATGGTTAGTGCAAGTAAAAATCCTCTTTAAACATATGTGAGATGCATATAAAAGTAACTGTAGTTCATTATTGTGGGAAGTAGCCATTAACCAACATATAGACCATGTGAGGTATAGCATAGAATCCGGTGTCTATCCCACACTGAAAAGGGATATCCTTACTTTCCAAGGTAAGAACCATAAATTCTAGCCTAAGTGGATCCACCAGCTAATGTCCATCTAGGACAACCTATGGTGGCACATAGTTTATGGGACATGAGTAATCACCTCTTATCCACTTGGTCCTAAGCATAAATCCCACGGAAAAGTCATTAGAATTTACTTGTCATAGCATTAAGAAACATAGGTAATCACTGCTTGCCTTTTCATCCATGGAAGGCATATTAAGTAGCCAATCCAAGCTAGGTTTCATTAGAATACCTCCTAGATCTTGATTCAATGATTAGTTGAGAAGGCCTTTCAACTCTAAGAATCCTTCTGTGAGAAAACCCCTTTCACATTCATGTATTGAGTAGTATGTGAAAAATCCTTTCATCACAACAACAACAACAACATTTATGCTTTACTCTCAAAGCAACTTAAATCATTTTTCATCAATTTCATAAAGAACATGCATATCTTCATAAATTCATCTTTTATAGTTCAAAACTTCATCATAGGGTCAAAAACATAGAAATCATAGTTCATGCATGGGTTCAAGTGATTTCAACCTAAAAACATGGTTTTATCTCAATTCATGCATAATAGTTCATAAAACAATCAATTGGATCAACATCGAAAGGAACCCATGACAATTGGATAAAAACCTTAATTTGATAGTGGAATCTATCTTTACAAAATTTGGGATTTTAGGAACCCTATAGAGGAAATGGCTCCATAGGTGATGACTATCGTACCTTAGAGTTCAAAGCCCAAAATTTATGGTGGATTGGAGAATTGATCTTGAAATCCTAATTTTCTTCTTCTTCCTTAGAGAGAGTAATATATGAGAAGATGAACTTGATCAACTTTTAGGAATTTAAGAGGATGAATTGAATTGGGTAATTTGGAGGTTAAAAATCATTATATAGGGATTTAGGAAGAAGGCAAAACGAGGTAGTATAGGGTAAAATGATTAGGGAAATGACCAAAAGCCCCTTTAAAATAACTGTCCAACATTCACCGACGGGTTTGACCTACGGTCTGTAGGTCCTACCATATGCAGTCTTGGTCGACCATTTGTGGGTTCAGAGACCACAAGTTTGGACCCCCAATGATGGGACCCCATGTACGATCCTTGGGTCCACTTACGGATCGTACACCTCAGTTATGGGTCCCAACTTTTAATGCTAAAATTTCACGAAGTTGACAGACCTACAGAACATACCTACGACTCGTACATCGAATGAAGGACTGTCCTAGTGAACCGTTAAAGAGCACTGGGACTTGAAAATCTAATCATTGGGAGCTTTCCAATGACGGTCCCCACCTATGGTCTGTGTTCTAACCTACGGACCGTCGATGGTTCCTTCTGTACTGGCGTCAAATCTATGAAACCTAATATTTTTAACTTCTTTTCAAATCTAAGGTGTTACAATATCTCCCTACTGGGAACATTCCTCCTCAAATGGGATTCAAGACATCATAAGGAGGGTAGGAACAAAATCTAACAATCTAATATGAATGAAATCACATAAATGCACATATCCGGGGAGGAAACATCAACTTCAAGCTAAAGCATGTTCAAAACATTATTTCATTAGGTCTATATACAAATCATACTCAAATGCACATAAACATGAAGAAATCAATCAAACTAACTCATTTTTCACAAAAATCAAGTTTTTTTCATGAACATGCATATATGAGAAGTCATGGGAATATCTAAGACACATGAAACCAAAAGAGTAAACCATGAGGAACAAGATATGTCAAGCTAGAGTAGGGAGGAAGGGAAATAGATTAGGATAATGGGATATCATATCAGCCTCGGCCTCCCAAGTTGTACCCTCAACTAACTGATTCCTCCAAAGAACCATCACTGAAGCAATTTATTTATTTCTCTACTTTCGAACTGGCCGGTCCAAGATCTCAACCGGAACTTCTTCATAAGAAAGGTTATCCTTTATGCCAAGACTCTCCAATGGTACTATAGATGTTAGATCACCAACACATTTCTTCAACAACGAAACATGGAAAATCGGATGCACCGATGCCAAGTCATTAGGCAATTCATGTTAATAAGCAACTTTATGAATATGCCTCAAAATCTAATGTGGCCTACATAACGGGGACTAAGCTTTATTTTCTTTCCAAATCTCATTACACCCATCATGAGTGAATTTTCAAGTAGACCCAATCCTTCACATCGAACGCAAGATCTCTTCTTCTAACATCAACATGAGACTTTTGTCGACTTTGAGCCATTTTCAACCTTTCTCTAATAAGCCAAACTTTCTCCATAGCTTCATGTACCAACTCGGGACCTATCAAAGAAACTTCACCCACTTCAAACCAACCCATAGGAGATCTACACCTCCTACCATAAAGATCCTCAAATGGAGCCATACCAATGCTTGAGTGATAGCTATTATTATATACAAATTCAATCAAAGGTAAGTGATCATCAAAATTACCCTTGAAGTCAATTACGCAAGCACTTGACATATCCTTCAAAGTTTAGATGGAACGCTCTGCTTGCCCATCAGTTTGTGGATGAAAGGTCGTACTAAGATTAAGACGAGTACCAAGCTCTTTTTTGAAATATTACCAAAACTGAGAAGTGAATTGGGTACCACGATCGGAGATAATGGACAAGGGCACTACATGTAGCCTAACCATTTCTCTCAAGTACAACTTAGCATAGTCCTCACCCAAATAAGAAATCTTGATGGGGATGAAATAAGACGATTGCATCATTACATCTACTATAACCCAAATCAAGTAATGTTGTTGTCGGGTGCAGGGTAAACCAACAATAAAGTCCATATTCAAATATTCCCACTTACAAGTAGGAATACAGATATCTTAGGATAAACCTCCCGGCTTTTGATTCTCAACCTTCACTTGTTGACATTTAGGACTCTTATTCACTAATTCCACAATATTTGTATTCATCCTATTCCACCAACAGACCTCATGTAAGTCACGATACATCTTGTTGGCTCACAAGTAAATGGAATATCTAGAACTATAGGCTTCTAATCATATCTTCTCTCTCAATTCATCTACATTGGGAACACACAAATGACCTATCTAAGCACTCCATCTCTCCCTTCGGAGAAAGCCTCAACCAACTTCTTAAGCACCTCTTCCTTCATTTAGATCAAGATTGGGTCAAGACTTTGCTTAGCTTTCACTTCTCACACAAAAGATGATTCTGAACCATTATGGACCATTACACCACCTTTGCTAGAGTCAACCAACCAAACACCCATTAGGGATATTCTATGAACATCTCGAACCAACTCCTTTTTACTATCCTTTAGATGAGCAACACTACCCATTGTAAATCAACTAAGAGCATTCACCACCACATTCTCTTAGACGGGTGATAGAGAAGACTCATATCATAATATGTTAGTAACTCATGCCACCTTCTTTGGCAAAGATTTATTTCCTTCTATTTAAACACATATTCCAAACTTTTGCAGTTGGTAAAGACATGGACATGAAAACCATATAAATAATGCCTCCAAATCTTCAAAGCAAACACAACTACTACTAGTTCTAAATCATGGGTAGGATAGTTCTTTTTGTGCACCTTAAGTTGCCTTGAGGCATAGGCAATGACTTTCCCATTTTGCATAAGGACACATCCTAACCCAATTCTTGAAGCATCACAATAAACACCGAACCCATCGGTTTCTTTTGATAAAGTCGACACCGGAGCGAAAGTAAGTCTATTTTTCAATTCCTGAAAACTCTTTTCATATGTTTTTGACCATAAGAATTTGGCTTTCGTTTTGGTCAATGCCTTTAATGGAGAGGCAATCAAGGAAAACCCTTCCAGAAGCCTTATATAATAACCAGCTAAACCAAGAAACTTCTAATATCCAAAAGGGTTAGAGGTCTAAGCCAACTCTTAACCGCATCCATCTTCTTAGGATCTACCTCAATACCCTTCTCGGAAATAATGTGACCAAGAAAAGTCATGGACTTTAGCCAAAACTCACATTTACTAAACTTTGAAAAAAGTTGTTGGTCCTTGAGGATTTCCAACATAATTCGATTGATATGCTCTTCTTCACTCCTGGAATAGATATATCATCAATGAACACAATCACAAACATATCGAGGTATTGTCTAAACACCCTCTTCGTCTAATCCATAAATGTGGCCAGAGCATTAGTTAAGCTAAAGGATATCACCAAAAACTCATAATGGTCATATCAAGTTCAAAAAGCCAAATTCGGAATGTCATTCTCCTTTACCCACAATTGGTGATAACTTGACCGGAGGTCAATCTTAAAGAAGTAACTTGCTCGTTGAAGTTGGTCAACCAAGTCATCTATCATTGGAAGAGGATACTTATTCTTAATGGTAACCTTATCCAACTGACGGTAATCGATACACATACGAAGCGAACCATCTTTCTTTCGAACAAACAAAATTGAAGCACCCCATAGAGAGATACGCGGTCAGATGAAATCCTTTTCCAACAAATCTTTCAATTGTTCCTTTAATTCTTTAAGTTTTGCCAGAGTCATTCGGTAAGGAGGGATAAAGATAGGTTATGTATCTGAAAGAAGGTCAATACCGAAGTCTATTTCCCTTTCGAGAGAACCACCGGGTAGATCATCAGGAAACACTTCTGAAAACTCATTTACAACGGGGACCGACTCAAGAGTAGGGGTTTCAGAATCCATATCCCTCACCCTATCAACCCTTAGAAATCATTTTTCTAGAGTGCATAAAATCTATATTTATTTTAACTACCACTAGAACTAGACGAAGGATTAGGCTGATCCTGTAGACAATTATCTCCTTCATTCTAAGTAACTGAGGGAGTCCCTTATCTTGTTCTCCATCTTGCCACAACCAAAATGCATTAGAATCGGCTAGACATCTACCCTCATGCTTCCTTCCATATTTAGCACAAGCACACAATAAAGATCCAATACTATTTCCTCCTTGAGGCCTAGGGTTAGACAACCCTATCTTTGTTGAACCTAGGAGGAGCATTAGAGGATCCATGATCGAAAAACCTTTGTCAGATCTTAGAATGACCATGACCATCGGACCTTGAATGTGAAAAGTCACCATCACCAGTTCTTGCCTTCTTTGTCTCCCTAGATCTTTCCTTAAGTTTCTCTTTTTCTATTTGTTGAGCATGCACCATTAGACGAGAAATTTCCATATCATTAATGAGCATGGAGGTACAATATTCCTTGACTACCATCTTAAACATTCTTGCCAAGAACTTACTCATCCTTGCCCTAGGATTGACAACAATAGTAGGAGCATACCTAGACAATTGTGTGAACTTTCAAGCATTTTCCTTCACACTCATGCTTCCTTGATGAAGGTTGATGAACTCAAGTACCTTTTCCTCCCTCATCTTAAGGGGAAAGCAACCTTAAACTTTTCCCAATCAAGAGGACCCACATCAACCGCCCTTTCTTCCTTCCATTGGTTGAACCAAACTTGAGAAACGCCCTTAAGTTTTTAAGGGGCCCAGTTCCACCTTTTCCACTAACGTCACTCCCATGATCATCAACACCTTATAAATTTCATTAATGACCTCTTAAGGATCTTCCTCAACCTTGGAACTATGAAACTCTGGAGGAATCATTCTAGTGAAGTCCCTCACTCTAGATGTTGTCATACTCACTTTTGGGTTTATGGGGAACATAACCTCCCTGTTGGCTTGAGCTGTCATAGTTTGGGCCAATATTTGAAAAGCAACCCTTAACTCCGCATTAGTCACTTACTCGGCCACACGGTCGACCGAAACTTGAAGATCTTGGGGAGGAGCTTCTCATTCAACATTCTCATTCATATTCCTTCTAACGTACGCTCTTCGAGAGGCCATATCCTAAAAAACATCGGATTGGGATAAGGAGAGAAGGACATATAGAGTTACCCTCTATGGCACAACGTTAGAGTAATGAAATAAATGGAGTTTCCTAATAATCTTATAGATTCTTATTCATAAATGTGGCGCGCTTCACACTCATGAACAAGACTCTACTCGACATGGCTTAAAGACTTTCCTAGGATCTTTCTAAGCACTGTGCTCTAAATACCAAGTTTGTCACGACCCAAAGTACCCCCTACACATGATAAGGTGCATAGGATCCCGAAAGGGCCTACACAAGACACTTAGCATACACATACAAGATAATAGAGTTTAAGAGTTTAAAAGACAATTTATATTATAAAGAATTTGTCAAAACATAGAGGAAGTCTAACATAGTCTAAAAACCATCTAATATAACTATAGTGATTGGGACGTAACCCATACATCACATACAATCTAAAAAAAGCAAAGACAATAAGTAATAAAGGGTTCGGTCCTCGAAGCATGAGGAATCACCACTTTTCAAAAGTACAAAGGTGATCACTAGTCACAAGGATGCGGAATCGGAGCGTCGGGCCTTCATTTGTGAAACAATGTAGGTAAGAGTATGTGTTAGTACAAAGAATGTACAAACTACGATAGCAATGCATAAGAGTTATAAATCATGTTAAAAGAACTTTTCATGACATGCAAACAGCAAGATAAATCATAAGATAAGAGGTTAGAAGCATAATCATGATCATGGTCAATAGAAGTAAAAATCATATTTAAACACATGTGAGATACCTATAGAAGTAACCTTAGTTCATTATCGTGGTAAGTATTAATTTACTGACATATCAACCATGTCAGCTATAACATGGAATCTAGTGTATATCCCACACCGAAAAGAGATGTCCTTTCTTGTCAAGGTAAGAACAATAACTTCTAGCTAATGTCTATCAAAGAAAACCTATGGTGGCACATAGTTCATGGGACATGGATAACCGCCTCTTGTCCACTGGGTGCTAAGCATAAATCCAATGGAAAAGTTAGTAGTCTTGGCTTATCTTATCATTAAGAGACATAGGTAATCACTGCTTGCCTTGTCATCCATGGAAGGCATATAAAGTAGTCAATCTGAGCTAGGTTTCATTAGAATAACTCCTAGATATTGATTCAAAGTTTAGTTGAGAAAGCCTTACAACTCTAAAAATCCTTATGTGATAAAACCTATTTCTCATGTATTGAGTAGTATGTTAGAAATCCTTTCACAACAACAACAAGATTTATGTTTTACTCTCAAAGCAAGTTAAATCATGTTTCATCAATTTTATAAAGAACATCTATATCTTCATAAATACATCTTCCATAGTTCAAAAATTCATCATAGGGCTAAAAACATAGAAATCACACCCATGCATAGGTTCAAGTGAATTTAACTTTAATTTAAAACATGGAATTATCTGAATTCATGCATAATAGTTCATAAAACAATCAATTGGATCAAGATTGAAAGGAACCCATGATAATTGGATAAAAACCCTAATTTGATTGGGGAATTTAACTTCACAAAATTTGAGATTTTAAGAACCTTATGGAGGAAAGAGTTCCATAGATGAAAACTATCATACATTGGAGTTCAAAGCACAAAAGCTATGGTGGATTGGAGACTTGATCTTGAAACCCTAGACTTCTTCTTCTTCCTTAGAGAGAGAAATATTTGAGAAGATGAACTTTATCAACTTTTGAGAATTTAAGAGAATGAATTGAATTGGGTAATTTGGAGGTTGAAAATCATTATATAGGCCTTTGGGTAGAAGGAAAAATTACATAGTATAAGGTTAAAACGATTAGGGAAAATACAAAAAGGCCCTTTAAGATAACTGTTGAACCCTCACCGATGGGTATGACCTACGGTCCATAGGTCCTACCACGAACTTTCCTAGTCGACCATTGGTGGGTTCAGAGACCATAATTATTGACCCCCAATGACGGGACCCTATGTACGGTCCATGTGTCCACTTACAGACCACACACTTCAACCGTGGGTCCCAACTTTTGATCCTGAAGTTTCACCAAGTTCGAGACAAGCCTATTGGACATACCTAAAACTCATACATTGAATGACAAAATGTCCCAGTGAACCATCAAAGAACACAAGACTTGACAATCTTAATCATTGGGAGCTTGCCAACGACAGTCCCCATCTATGGTCCGTGGTCTGACACTGCTGGTGGCTCTGTCTGTACTGGCACTTGATATGTGAAACCTAAAATTTTTACCTTGTTTTCAAATCCGAGATGTTACAGGAATTGGGTTTGACTTCAAGTGGAGATCAAGAGTTGTTCATATTCGAACCTTATGAAGAAAATGTAATAGACATTGAGGATGAGGACAAGCTTTTATCCGAAATTGAAATTGAAGAGTCTATGTAAGTTGACATGCTCCTTGACGTACGAGCCTAAAATTCAAGTCATAATGATCATCGATGCACAAACTTAAAATGCATATCATGAAGCTTATCAAATTCGAGATAAGTTTTCAAGTTTTGAACGTCCTCAAATTTGAGCAAAGTCTTCAAGTCAAAATGCTCCTCAGCACACGAGCCTAAAATGCATGTAACGAAGCTCATCAAATCCAACCTAATTTTTCAAGTTCTAAAGCTCTTCAAGTTCGAGCTAAGTCTTCAAATCAAAATGTTCCTTGACGATCGAGCCTAAACTGTAAGACATAATGCTCATTGATGCACAAGCCTAACATGCATGTGATGAAGCTTAACAAATTCATGCTAAGTTTTCAAGTTGTGAAGATCCTCAAATTCGAGAGTCTTCAAATGATAATGATCATTGATGCATAAGCCTAAAATGCATGCCATGAAGCTCATCAAATTCAAGCTAAATTTTCAAGTTCTAAATCTCCTCAAATTTGAGATAAGTCTTCAAAAAAATACTCGACGACGTATGAGTCTAAACTGAATGTCATGAGGCTTATCAAATTTAAACTAAATCATCATGCCATAAAGGTCATCAAATTCAAGCTAAATCTTCATGTCGTAAAGCTCATCAAATTCGAGCTAAGTCTTCAAATCACGAAGCTTCTAAAATTCAAACAAAATCTTCAAGTTTTAAAGCTCATCAAAATCAAGAAGAATTCAAGTCGAAATGTTCCTCGACACATGAGCCTAAAATGCATGCCATAAAGTTTGTCAAAATTCTAGCAGAATCTTCAAGTATCTAAGGTCATCAAATTTGAGTAAAATCTTCTAGTCAAAATGCTCCTCAATGCATGAGTTTAAAATATATTTCATGAAACTCATCAAATTCGAGCTAAGTTTTCAAGATATGAAGCTTCTCAAATTCGAGCAGAATCTCCAAGTTTCAAAGCTCATCTAATTTAAGAAAAACCTTCAAATCAAAATGCTCTTCGACCCATAAGCTTAAAATGCATATCATAAAGTTTATCAAATACCAGAAAAATCTTCAAGTTAAAATGCTCCTTGACGCACGAGTCTAAAATGCATGACATAAAACTTATCAAATTCGAGCTAAGTCTCAAGTTTCGAAGCTCCTCAAATTTGAGCCAAGTTTTCAAATTATGATGCTTCTTAAATTCGAGTCAAGTCTTCAAGTCAGAAAAGCTTCACGAAAATGAGTTAAATCTTCAAGTTGTTACTCTTGGCCCTCATGAGTTTAAATCTATATGGTCCAAAAAATCAATAGGTTGAAAACCTTGAAATAGGTGGCCTGGACAAATTAGAAAAAATGTTTTTCTTTGAAATGTAAAGCAAATATATTTTATTGCTTCAAAATTGTAAGAGTTTTTACACTCCAACAATCATAAGGAAGGGAAAAAATGGACATATCATCCTATACAAATGTCTAAATAGAAAAAAAAATCAAACATCAAGAAGTAGCTTGTCAACTCGTCTTGGGTGTTTTTATGAAGTTTGCATCACCTATTCATCAAATATCATCACTTCAAATATTTTTATAGATCGATGTAGCCATAAGCGAACCTTTACCTTTGGCATGGGGCATATTTTGAAGTCTGATTTGTGGAGTTGATCATGTAACAAGTATTTGCTCTCCAAAACTAGGACGGACTACACCGAAATCTCTTTCTCACCAAAGCTAAAACTACAGAGGAAGAGACACAAAATGTGATTCATAGCCAAGCTTCAATTTAGGAAGATGCACCATATATGGTTCGTCATCAAAAATGAAATTATAGAAAAAAGATGCACCAAGTGTGGTTCGTCATCCAAGTCTCAACTACAAAAGAAGATGCATCATGTGTTGTTCGTCATCAAAGCCGCAACTGCAAAAGAAGATACACTAAAAGTGGTTCTTCATCAAATCCGCAACTACAAAAGAAGATGTATCAGTTGTGGTTCATCGTCAAAGCCGCAAATATAAAATAAAATATTTTATGTGTAGTACGTCATCAAAGCCTCAACTATAAAAGAAGACACACCATGTGTGGTTGGTCATCAAGGCCGCAATGGTATAAGAAGATGTACTAAGTTTGGTTCGTCACTAAAGCCATAATTATAAAAGAAGAAGCACCAAGTATGGTTCGTCATCAAAGTTGGAACTACAAAAGAAGATGCATCATGTGTGGTTCGTCATCAAAGTCGCAACTATAAAAAAAAAGGATGCACTAAA
Source organism: Solanum bulbocastanum (assembly GCA_037074985.1). Taxonomy (NCBI): domain Eukaryota; kingdom Viridiplantae; phylum Streptophyta; class Magnoliopsida; order Solanales; family Solanaceae; genus Solanum; species Solanum bulbocastanum. Next base: position 36,979,694 of record CM073608.1, read on the forward strand.
TGTGGTTCATCGTCAAAGCCGCAACTGCAATAAAAGATGCATCATGTGTGGTTCATCATCAAAGCTGCAATTTTAGAAGAAGATGCACTAAGTGTGGTTCGTTACTAAAGCCACAACTGTAAAAGAAAATGCTTCAAGTGTAGTTCGTCGTCAAAGTGGTAATTACAAGGGCGATTCATGAAGTGTGATTTGTCTTCACTAAAGCCACAATTGCTAAAATATTGCACCAAGTACGATTCGTCGTCAAAATCACAACTACAAACGAAGATGCACCAAGTGGTTCCTCGTCAATTATGCATTAACCCTCACTTTTTTTTTGGTCTGATATTGAGATTGTTGAAGTCCATTGTAAACCTACTATAAAAGGGGAAAGTGATGTATCTCATGGTGTCAATTGCAGAAGCTTCAAATTGGCATGGTGAAAATTGTGGCATATGTTCTCGTGCTTATCATGATGAATATGGTCCTATTGGCTTAAGAGTTTTAAGCTATATCTCCATGTAGATGATGAAAAAATTCTAAATCAATACGAAAATCAATATGTGACTCTTCGGCTAAGATGCAGAGAAGTGAACTCGTGAATGTTGTCCAAAGCCAATTGGATCACTAACTTTAAAAATATCAATTTTAGTGAATTCATAATAACTTTGGGTTTGATTTATGGATATATTGTACACTTAAAAGTCAATTTTCTATAGAATCAGTCACTCTCCATTCGAGCTCTCCTACACCGATGTACGGACGTTTTGGTGAGACTCCATAAATCTGCAAAATAATAATGACAGAATTGAAGACCAACTTCAAAAATTAACTCTCGTCAATTCATGAAGATTTTTACGTTTATTTTTGGATATGGTGTAGACTTTGATGTCTAGTTTCTATAGAATCAAGTTGCTTGCCATTTGGAATCTCCTACACCAAGTTAGAGACGTTTTGGTGAGACTGCATAGAGCTTTAAAAAAAGACATATTTTATAGCAAACTTCAAAAATTAATTCCTATCAACTAAGAAGGGTTTTGATTTTGAATTTCGATATGTGGTAGCTCCATTAGTCTAGTTTCTGGAAAATTAAACGAATCTTAAGTTCAATATTTCTACAACAAGTTATGATTTTTCTATTGCAGGTGTGTTGTGCTGAAAAAAATGATGAGAATTGAGTTTGATATGCCTCAAGTTGACAATCAACCATTGTAAGAGCATGGAGATTTATAGAAATCAAAAGTACATAAATTGTGTTCCTAAAAATTATGGAAAAATCATATTTGAGACAAATTTATGGTAAATTTTCCTAGGAACCAAATCATGGTAAGTTTTTATAGGAATCAAGTTATGGAAAATTCCATTGAAATCAATCTATGGAAAATTTTCATTGAAATTAAATATGGAAAGTTTTGAAAAACTCCATAAGAAAAAAATATATATATACTTCAAGAATATTTCAAGCCTTGTCTTTAAAAGATCGACAAGTTGAACACCGCAACAAGCTTCGAAATAGAGGGCATTTGTTAAAATTTTATTGATAAATCCATATTAAATTTGGAATAACTTATAAATTAATGATATATTTACCAAGTCAAATTACTTGTTAATAAAGTTGAATTTGTATTTAAGTCAAAATATGTGACTTAAATAAAGTCTAAATTACATTTGGGTCAGTCCATTAAGTTGACAAGACGAGCCCAACTCATGCTCTTCAAGTCCAAGGTCCTCTAAAATTACTTGAAGACCGAAATACTCCCAAACCCTAGATCACAAACAAACACCAAAGAGAGAGGAAAAAGAAGAAGAAGACATACAAAAATATATAGAGAATCTTTGCTCTTCAGTGGTTATCTGCAAGTCTTCCATAAACAAAGAAGTCTTCGCTCCAAGTGTTGAGCCGCAAGTATTCCATCAAATCAAGAACAATCATGAAGAGAAGAATCAGGAGATTACATATTTTTTCTTAAAGATTTTATAAACATTGTAACATTCGCATAAATTCAAATTCAAATACTATTGTTTGCTTGCTATTTTTCTTTCTTGTTTGTTTTATTTCAGGAATGAAACTTTACGCATGCACTGTCTTCAAGGAACGTTCCCATTGGCTGCAAGTGAGTGTTGAGAATGAAGTATACATATTAAGGGGTCCTGGAAAAATATAAGATCAGACTTGTGGCTAGGGGCTAGAGCCAGCAGGGAGGGTTAAGCTAAACATAGACATTTTCTCCCTCGCCAAGATGGTCACATTGTGATCTGTGTTAGCCATTGCAGCAGATAGAAGGTGGTATATATACCAGATGGATGTACGTAATGCATTTGTACTAGGAGATATTTTAGAAGAAGTATACATTGATATTCTTCAAGGATTTGCTAGCCAGTAAGGGAAGTACAAAGTCTGCAAACTCCACAAATCCTTGTATAGAATCAAACAAGCTCCAAGACAATGTATTAGAAAGATCACGTTTGCTCTACATAAACTTGTCTTTACTTAAAGATTCTTTGGCTATCCTCTGTTTACAAAGAAGGTACAGACAAATTTGATTGTATTACTAGTTTATGTTGATAATTTAATTGTAATAAGAAGCAGCTTAAAGTTGATCTTGTAGACTAGGAATGATCTTCAACTCAAGTTCAAAATGAAAGATTTGGCTGAGTTTATGTTCATTTGGGCATAGAATTTTATAGATAATAAAAAGGGATTGTGATGAGTCAGACAAAGTATGCTTTGGCACTGATTGTAAGAAAGGGGCTTGATAGTGCAAAGTCTTCAAGCTCTGGAAACTGATTCGAAATTAACTCCCACTAAGTATGACAACCTAGTAAACACAGACTTGATGGCAAGAGATGATAAGGAGTTTGAAGATGTAGGGAAATATCGAAGATTGGTAAGGAGACTATTATATCATACTATGACTAGAATTGAGCAGCCAGTTGCTCCTACACATGATGAGTTGGGAAACTGCAGTGTGCGCTTGGTACAAAGGAAAATGTTTTTCTCGAAAAATAATTCCCTAAAAAATATTTTCTCGATAAACAAATGTGTTTCTTACTTATTTTCTACTCTCTCTGTCCCATATTAACTAATCACCTTAATTAGGAAAGAAGTTGTTTGCCCAACATATTGACCAACAACTATAGAGAGTAGTTAGGTCTAAACAAGGTCAAAGACCAGTGTTTCATTAATTTATGCATCAGCTCTATTCAAGTGTAGAAAGAACAAACCTTTAATAGGGCCGAGGATGAGCAGTGCAATGAAAAAAGGCAAGAAGCATATAAAGTTGCATGAAGAAGCAAGAAACCCCATTCCCCTTAAGATTCAACCGCTGGATCTCTGTTTTTTTTTTTTTCATACAGAGAAGAGAAGAATATAATATTTGTAATATAATAAATGGAGAAAGAAAAGATTATGGTTAAAGTTGACAACTAGGATGAATAAGCAAACAGTTGGGGCTATTAATTATTGGAAAGAGAGCTTTTGGAACAAAAATAAACGAACCAATACTAGTATACTACTCACATCTCCCTCTAAAATGTAGCAAGCAATATGCTTTAAAATAATGCAATTTAATGATTAATATATAGTATGATGATATCGTAACGTATCATATCATCATACTATATTAAAAGTATGAAGACTTCAATTTAAAAGTTGGATTACGAAAATACGTGTATTCCATAATAATAAAAATAATTCATGAAATGAATAATTTTGCTATATAAACCAAATCTATTTAATTGTATCTGTAATAATTATTCTTTATTAGAAAATGAATTGAAAAGGCACATACACTAATTATGGCAGAAGAAGTCCAACAATCTCCTCTTTAATTTCATTTTTAATGGCCAAGCTATCGTTTAATGATACATTCAAACTTTCGGTATTTTAAATAAAAAATATTATCATTATTTAATGTTTGGAAAATGTTTTCTAAATCAACATATTTTCCTCAAATTTAAGAAAAATGGCTTCCCCTTCAAAAGTAAGGAAAACATTTTCCAAAATGATTGCTCATTTTAGCTACTAATAACTACTAATATATGTGTGAAAAGTTTAAATATACAATTTAATAAATTCATTTCAGCTACTAATATATTTGTGAAAATATGCATTTGAATAAAATCATGAAGCTACTAATATTCTCGTGGTTATAACATAGTACATGGACTTAAAAAAAGGCTTATTGATTATTTCATTAAAAGGGTGAAACATTAATTCTTGCAATTGAGGGATTTGTAATATTTTGTCATTAATGATAACTTATATCGAAAATATTAATCATATCAAACGGACAACCTATTACAAATAACCAAAAAAAGAAAAAAGAAGAGTAAAATGCGAACAACAAATACGTGGAAACAACCCAAACATTAGCAACCTTTGATTTGCCATCTGTTTATTAACTTTTGATAATGCATGCATTTTAGAAGTGTACTAGTTGTTGGAATATATATGTCAACCAGTGATCACAGGACCAGGTCCCCGATAGAATAAAGGGGCAGAAAATAAATAGCACAACGTAAAAACAGGCACAAGAGTTTTAAGTGGAAACCTCCTTGCTCAAGGGAGTAAAACCACGACCTGTCACACAGAATTTTCAAAGTGTTTTCACTAATCTTCTCAAGCAAAAGCGAAACACAGTTTACAACACACACTGAGATTAACCTCCTAATCTCAACTCTAAGTAATACACCTATTACTTAACCGAGCCTAAGCAATGCCTGCATTGCCCACAATACTAACCCTCACTGATTAATATAGACTTTTCTGTAAGACACAAAGTTGCCCTCAACTATGTTCTTACAATGATTCACACAACGTTTTGAAACGTTTCTTAACAAAGTGAAATGAATCCTACAAGTTAGCACAAATATAAACATTTAAGAATAGTAGCAGGTACAAAAAGCACTTCTTCAATTGATTCGTTCCTTGTTGTATGTGTTCTTGTGCTTGAATTCTTCCTTGAAGATTGCCTTCTCTTTTTAGCTTATGAGTTCTTGTTTTGCCAAATCCTAAGTTTGCGCTTTTGTGTTAAGAGATTATATCAAGTGAACACAAACTTCTTGAGACGACCTAATTGTTTGAGAGTCTGCTTCCCTAAAAGGACGTGCACCTACCACATTAGAGGTGACAACTGTTTTGTCGTCCTTTTCACATTCATAGTCTTGTAGGGACCATGTTCCTTGCAATGTTCTTTGTGAGTTCTAATGAGTCCACAATTTGGACTTATTTAGGGCTATATTTTGATAGAATTAGTGTCCTCAAATGCATATTTTGTCTCAATATCTTATGAAAATCCTTAAGTTTCAGGTATATGGAGCTTGAGGCAAAGCATGGACACTAATTGGCAAGAAGGAACAAGGCGGCCGAAAGGAATGAAAAAATAAAGGCCTGAAGATCGCCAAGCACAGTTGGCGAGTCGCTGTTCGGCCTTGAGATCGCCTTTTGTTCCAGTGCACTGAGCCCTGAAGGAAAAGGTTAAGTTGGCGATGAAATGGAGCAGTCGTTATGTCACCGAACAGTTCCACGAAGCAGTACCATATTGCTCAACGATTCAAAACACGAAGAGGCTAAAGGTTAAAGCAGGAAGGCGATGAAATTGACCAAACGGTGGATCGCCGAATGTATCGACGATCCCGACTAACTTCGCCGAAGGGTCCTTCATTGCACATTTTCAAACATTATAAATACTAGTTTAAATTTCTAGCTTAGTATCATATCACTATTATTATTAGAAATTTTTACAATTTTTGAGAGAGTAAGTTTTAGAGGGTTTTGGAGACTTTGTTCTAAGATTCAAAGGGTTTCAACTCCAAGAAATTAGACTTGGGTCTCGAAAATTCTTCACTTTTGACGTGTTTTAAGACTTAATCCTTCATATCCAGTTGATGGAAACTGATATTGGTATAAATTTTTATCTCTTTTGCATGTCTAGCTAAAACCCCAATTCTCGGGGTTTGATTTTGTGAATATGGGTTAGATTATCTGGTGGGTCTTGCTTGTTAATGGTTTATTTGTTGTTTAAATATGATTTCGTTTAGTAGTTGTGTATGAACTTAATGGAGTTGTAGTTGCAAATACGATTTCATCTTAGTGTTTTCGTCTTGCTCGAGAAAGAGGTCGTAAAACTAAGACTACTAAATTAATAGTCGGTGGTATTGGGTTGACATGGGTTCAGCTCGAGAGAGTGAATACTAGTCCTTCTCCCACTCATTTAGCTAGAGAGAGTGAATAGTCTAAGGCGTAGGCTGTGCTTAAAGTGGCAACTCGGTGTTTGAGAGAAACTGAGTCGATTCGGGGTAAGTTACTCGAAAGAGAATTTACCCCCACTATAGTCTAGCCTATTCACAAATACTCACCAATTTACTATCAAAATCATGTACCCGGCAATTTAGTTTATCCCGTATTCCTATCACATCCCAAGAATCCCATCTCTCTATCTAGTTTTCGTATATTTTCGTTGTTTGTAGTTGTTACTTAATACAAAACCCCCCATTGATAATTGACGCTTGTGTCACCCCCAGTAGATTTAGTATGTTTATATTCAATAATGTCTATAGCTATGACTAATAAGAACTAAATTTTATTTTTCTATTAATTCACAAAGTCACTCCCTTAGGACTCGACCCCAACCTATTTGGTTGGGTTATATAACTATTGTACGATCATAGACACTCGAATTGGAAGTTTTGTCTTGATTACGCAAACATCAGAATGGCGCCGCTGCCGGGGAGTGGTGGTAATTGAGAATTTGTAGTTAAGTAAAAAAAAAAATTGTTCTTCTTAGTTGTAGTTCTACTTACTTAATTTGTAGTTTTTTTTCATTGGTTTGTGTAAATATTTCAGGAAGCATGAGTGTTAATGGTAACAACGACAGCCAGGTGGGCCATCAAGACGACATCAAAAATCTCAACGATGTCCAAGAGCCCAACATTAATGATACCCATCTCATGGGAGGTATTGGGGCCATCCGTTTACCTCCAGCCGAAGGAAATGCAGTGTTCCATATAATGAGCACTATGTTGCAACTGTTGCAACTAAATGGACTTTTCAGTGGATTGGCGTATGAGGATCCTCATGAGCATCTTCGAAACTTCATAGATGTGTGCGGACCATTCTCTTTCAAAAACATCTCTCAGGAGTCAGTCCAGTTAGTGTTATTCCCTTTCTCATTGATGGGAGAAGCATACAAATGGCTAGCGGAGTTGCCACACAAATCCATCACTTCTTCGGAGGAGTTGGTCACTGCATTTAATGTGCGATTTTTTCCTCCCTCAAAGATGATGACTCTTCGGGATAGTAACCAAAACTTTAAGAGTCTAAAAGGAGAGCCTTTGCGTGAAACTTGGTTGTGGTTCAAAAAATTGGTCCATGGTTTGTCGGATAACGTGCTACTACAATATTTTTACTGGAGTTTGGACTCGATAAACAAAGGTGTTGCTGACCAACTTTCACCTGGAGGCTTGATGCAGCAACTGTATGCAATAGCAGCCCAACTTCTAGATGGCATGACAATCATCAATAGAGTGTGGTACACCCACGAGGACCAGGTCTCCCTTCTCACATTCAAGCTATCTAAGGAGCAGATGGAAAAGGATCATAAGAGAGACCAAAACATAAACAAGATCATGATCACAACTTGACATTTTATCCAAAAATGTCATAGGGGCTGGTGCCCGTAGTGTCAATGCGTTGGGGTTAGGTGTGTAAATCCTAAGGAGACGAAGTTTGAAGCCTTGTATAATGAGAAGGTAAATTTTCTAGCCAACCAAGGCGGTGGTTATCATTCGAACTACCCGAGGCAGGGTGGTAACCAGGGTTGGGTTAGAGAAGAGGGTTGGAATGATTACGACAGAGAATGGAGGGACCGAAATCCTAAATTGAAGGATTGGGAGAAGGACAGGTATGTGCCTCCCCATGAGAGCCAAAAGCCGAAGGATTTGAAAGGTAGTTGGTTTAAGGATATGCTTTCTCGTATCCTCAACAAAGTTGAGGGGTCGGACAAAATCTTAAAAGAAGTAAAGGAAGATATGTTGACCCTGAGCCAGACCATCACCTCTTATCCAGTATTAATCAAGTAGCTGGAGACCCAAATGGGTCAGATATCATCTCACCTAAATCTGAGACAAAAATGGGGTTTTCCTAGTGACACTATGGTCAACACGAAAAATGAGGTTTGAAGGTGGACTTGCATCGTGTTATGACGTTAATTAAGGCGCTGTTTGGGAGGCAACCTGTCACACCCCGAGCTACCCCCGAGACGTTGACACGGGACCTAGGACCACAAGTGATCCCAAGTTAACCCTGCTGGCATAATCATGAGCATACTAAAGATAACCTGAATAATAAAACTATGCGGAAGCTAAAATCATACATAAAATGAAAGGGATGGGGAATACCCATATACTATAACTAAGATAAATGAGAACTGATGAGTTTAATACTAAGAAGCTAATAACTCAATACTAAGTTGAATCTAACTATGTCTGAAAATAGCCTCTAACTGACTAGAAATGATGGGACATGCCCCAGCTAAGTCAAGCAAAACTGAAACTAAAGGACTAAAAATACTGAAAAGAAACTCATGACTACTATCCTCGATGGTGTTGGAAAGAGAATTCAATCATCTATCATATCATAGGTCATGGAACACATAATTCCTTTTATGTTAGGAGTGGTGACCATTTGAAGTTGACCCAATCAACAATTCCCCCCTAACTGGCTGTTGGCCTTCACCAACGATCACACCTACGGACCGTGGATCGAACGACGGTCTGTGTTGGTTGGCCATTGTTCATGTCAGAGGCTACGTAAAAGGGACCTCGATTCACGGACCAAGACCACGGACCGTGGTCTACACTATGGACCGTGGGTCGAGAGTTAGTCGATTTTCTAAGCTGGGTCTGGGGAGGGGTTGCATTGGTGAACTATGCACCACCAACATAGGTCATGGTCTAACTTATGGTCCGTGGGTGTCAACCGTAGGTTGCACCAGCAACTTTTCAAAATTTGCACTTTTGGTCTGTTTCAAATATGGGGTGTTACATTATCTCTTCCTTGGGACCATTCGTCCTTGAATAAAGACTAAACTAGCTGAGTAGGGAGGATAAGAGCTGCAAACCCTACTACTAAGCACAGGAAACGGATTTTCTGACTAAACTGAGTTCCAAGAACATGCAAATACACTGAAAATGCAAGTACTAACTGAAGGAACATAATACTAAGACTGAATATACGCAAAAATGACTGAAAAACTGATGAGGAACCATTACCTCAAGCTTGAGTGGAATCGAAAGGAAAGAGGTGAGGATACTTGGACTTCATGGCTAGTTCTACTTCCCATGTAGCTCCCTCTATGGACTGGCTCCTCCATAAAACCTTGAATGAAGCAACTTCGTTGTTTCTCAACCTTCTAACCTAACGATCGAGAATCTCAACTGGTACATCCTCATATGAGAGACTATCTTTCACGGCCACACTCTCTAATGGCCCTATTACTCACACACTTCTTCAAATTGAAATATGAAAAATCGGATGAACTGCCGCTAACTCTACTGGCAACTCTAACTCATAAGTCATTTTACCAATCCTCTTCAGAATCTTGTAAGGGCATACATATCTAGGATTGAGCTTCCCTTTCTTGCCAAATCTCATCACCCCTTTCATAGGTGACACTTTCAGGAAAACACACTCATCAACTTGGAAGTCTAATTCCCTTTTTCTCATATCTGCGTAGGACTTCTGGCAACTCTGGGAAGTCTTAAGTCTATCTCTAATGAGTTGCACTTTCTCCATAGGATCATGGACTGAATCTGGTTCAATCAAGGCTACTTCACCTACTTCAAACCAACTAACTGGAGATCTACATATATGCCCATACAATGTCTCAAAGGGGTCATCTAAATGCTGGAATGGTAACTACTATTGTATGCGAACTCTATCAGAGGAAGGTGATCATCCCAACTATCCTTAAAGTCAATCACACAAGCTTTCAACATGTCCTCTAAGGTCTAAATGGTATGCTCTACTTGCCCATCTGTCTGCGGATGAAATGTTGTGCTACGATTAACCTGAGTACCAAGACCATACTGAAATGAGAGGTAAACTAAGGACCTCTATCTGAGATGATAGACAAAGGAACCCATGCAACCTCACAATCTCATTAATGTAAAGCTTTGCATAATCCTCTGTCGAATATGTAATCTTGATCACCAAAAAGTGAGAAGACGTATTAACTCTATCCGCTATCACCCAAATGAAGTCGTGTTGTCTGCGAGTACGAGGTAAACTTGTGATGAAGTCCATGTTGATCACTTCCCACTTTCAAGTAGGAATGTCAATCTCTTCTGTCATATCTCCTGGTTTCTAATGTTCTGCCTTGACTTGCTGGCAATTGGGGCACTTAGCCACAAAATCTATTCTATCTCTTTTCATACCATTCCACCAATACACTTCCCGTAGATCATGGTACATCTTAGTAGTGCCTGGATGGATAGAATATCTAGAGTTATGGGCCTCTGCAAGAATATGCTGTCTCAACTCGCCCATATCAAGAACACATAATCGACCTTGGTAGCGAAGTACACCATCTCTCCCTTGGGAGAAAACCTTAACTCTCTGTTGATGGATGACACCCTTGAGTTCGAGTAATATCAAATCACTGTCTTGCTTTTCCTTAACCTTCACTACTAAAAAAGATTTTACCCCATTCTGAACCGTCACACCACCATCTGATATGCTCATAAGACAAACTCCTAGGCGAGAAAGTCTGTGGACATCCTTTGATAACTCTTTTCTTTCTTCCTCAACATGTGCTACACTACCCATAGATAGTCTGCTAAGGGCATCTACTACTACATTTGCCTTACTAGGATGGTAATGCACACTTATGTCATAATTCTTAAGGAACTCAAGCCATCTTCTCTGGAGAAGATTCAACTTTTTCTGGATGAACACATATTAAAGGCTCTTATGGTCTGTGACCACATCTACATGAATGCCATACAAGTAGTGCCTCCAAATCTTGAGTGCAAACACCACTGCTGCAAGCTTGAGGTCATGAGTCGGATAATTCTTCTCGTGCGCCTTAAGCTATCTGGAAGCATATGCTATAAACTTACCTCGTTGCATCAACACACAACCTAGTCCAACCCTGGCATCACAATAAATCACATAATCATTTGAACCCTCTGGTAGAGTTAAAACAGGAGTTGTAGTCAACTTAGTCTTTTGTTCAGTGAAGCTCTTCTCACAATCATCTGACCAGTGAAACTTAACCTTTTTCTAAGTCAACCTAGTCAATGGAGATGATATGGATGAAAATTATTCCACGAATCATCTGTAATAACCCGCTAAACCCAAGAAACTTTTGATATCTATAGTAGAGGTAGGTTTGGGCCATTGTTTCACTGTTTCTATTTTCTAAGAATCCACTCAGATCCCTTCGCTGGATACTATATGCCTAAGGAAAACAACATATTGTAACCAAAACTCACATTTTATAAACTTAGCGAATAACTGGCGATCTTTGAGAGTTTGCAGGAAAACCCTCAAATAACTCAAATGTTCTTCCTCATTCCTAGAGTAAATAAGCATATCATCAATAAAGATGATAACGACCAATTTCAAGTACTGCTTGAACACTTTATTCATCAAATCCATGAAAGTTGTAGGAGCATTGGTTAGTCTAAATGACAAAATTACTAATTCATAATGACCATACCAAGTTCTGAAGGTTATTTTCGAAATGTCACTATTCCGAACTCTGAGCTGATGATAACTGAATCTAAGGTCTATCTTTGAGAAATGACTAGCACCCTGATGTTGGTCAAACAAGTCATCAATCTTAGGGATGGGATACTGATTCTTGATGGTGACCTTGTTCAACTGTCTGTAGTCAATACACATTCTGAGTGAACCATATTTCTTCTTCACAAACAACACTGGTGCACCCCATGGAAAAATACTAGGTCTGATAAAGCCCTTATCTAGAAGGTCTTTCAGCTACTCATTCAATTCCTTAAGCTCTGCTGGAGCCATTCTGTAAGGAGGAATCAAAATAGGCTGGGTATCTGGAAGGAGATCAATTCCAAAGTCAATTTTCCTTTCAGGAGGAACTCCGGGAAGATCTTCTGGAAACAGTTCTGGGAACTCATTGACTACTGGAACTGACTCAAGAGTTGGGGTTTCAGAGTTTGAATCCTTGACCCGAACTCATATAGATATAGCCCTTAGAAATCATTTTTCTAGCCTTAAGGTAAGATATGAATTGACCCATAGGCGATAAGCTAGTACCCTTCCATTCTAAGATTGGTTCATCTGGAAACTGAAAACGAACAATCCTAGTTCTATAATTGGTTGAGGCATAATAGGAATGTAACCAATACATGCCTAGAATGACATCGAAGTCTACCATTTCTAACTCTACAAGATTTTCTGAGGTGACTTTCTGAGAGACTGTGATAGGGCGATTTTTGTATACCCATCTAGCTATAACTGGGTCACTGACTGGAGTAGAGACTGAGAAAGGTTCTGAGAGAGTTTTTGGACTAATACTAAATTTGATCACTATATATGGAGTTACAAAAGACAGCGTAGCCCTTGGATCTAATAATGCATAAACATCAAGGTCAAAGACTAGTAACGTACCAGTGACTACATTAGGAGAATCTTCCTGATCTTGGCGAGCTTGAAGAGCATAGAGCCTATTTTGGCGTTGTCCGCCACCTATACCAGAAGAGTTCCCCTGCTGAGTCGGGCAACCTGCTGGTGCTGCTGAAGTTGTAGATTGAGCTCTACCATTATTACCTCATTGACCCTGTCTAGAAGGATAATCCCTCAACCTATGACCAGACTGACCACACCTAAAGCATCTTTCTTTTCCTGCATGACACTCGCCCGGATGGTTCTTACCACACTTAGGGAAAGTTGGGTAGGTTTTGGTAATTGTAACACTCCCTTGAGACTTCGAGCCTGATGCTCCACCTTTTTGATTATTTTGAAACTTGAAGGATGGAACACTGGCTGATGAAGGTATTGGAGTCGAGCACTTCTGCTAAAATTGAGAGCAATTTCCACCACCCAATTTCTCTTGGGAATACTCATATTTGCCTGTTCTTGCTTTCTTATTCTCCTTAGCCTGTTCCCTCTCCTTAGCCTATTCGCTAAGCTTATCGCCCTCAAATTGCTAAGCGTGAGTCATAAGCCTAAAAATGTTCATGTCTCCCAATAGCGTAGCATTCCTTCACTATGTCTTCACTAAGCCTGATACTTCATACAGAAACTTATTCATCTAAGCCCTAAAATCAGCAACAATATGAGGAGCATACCTAGAGAGTTGGTTAAACTTGAGCCCATACTCTTGGACCGTCATGTTACCCTGCATTAAGTTCATAAATTCCTGTGCCCTTGTTTCTCTCAACTCTATGGGAAAAAAACTATCCAGAAAGGTTTCGCTGCAACAATTCCAAGTAATATGAGTTGCATTTGTACCCCTGTTCTCCTTCTACTGAGTATACCATATATGAGCTACATCTTTCAGTTGGTAAGATGCTAACTCAACCCGATCATTCCTAGTTACCTGCATTACTTCAAAGATCTTCTTGACCTCATCAATGAAGTTTTGGGGATCTTCTCCAGCCTACGACCCTAAGAACTCTGGCATATTCATCCTAACAAAGGCAGTTGACCGAATATTGGCATTTGCCTAAACTGGAACTTGCTGATTTTTCTGGTTGGCCATACTTTGAGCCAAAATCTAAATGGCATTCCTGAATTCTGCATTAGAAACTTCATGATCTAGGATGGGAGGAGCTGTGTTTGAATGCCTGGCATTCACATTCCTGACGTTAGCTCTATGGAGAGGCATGATCACTGAAACGTAGAACATCGAGTTAGAATAGAATTAGATCATACCTTACGCATAATAAAAATATCAAGAAAGTGAAGTTTTCCTAAGAAAATTCATAGCCTCCCTCTCATTAGATGTGGTGCATTTCACACCCATGAAAATGAATCTACTTAGTGTGGCTTTCTAGACATCCAAGGACACTTAAATGTAGTGCTCTGATAACAAGCTTGTCACACCCGAGATAGCCCCGAGACATGGACACAGAACCTAGGACCACAAGTGATCCTAAGCTAACCCTGTTGGCATAATCATGAGCATACTAAAGATAAACTGAATAATAAAAACTGTGCAGAAGCTATAATCACATATAAGATGGAAGGGATAGTGAATACCCATATACTATAACTGAGATAACTGAGAACTGATGAGTTTAATACAAAAGAGATATTAACTCAATACTAAGTTGAAACTAACTATATTTAAAAATAGCCTCTAACTGACTAGAAATATTGGGACATGCCCATGCTAAGTCTAGCGAAACTAAAACTAAAGGACTAAAAATACTGAAAATAAACTCATGACTATTGTCCTCGGAGAATGAGGACTCACCACTAATTTTGATGAACTGGAGATCGAGAACCGATCTAAGTGTTATCTAGATGCTGAGAGCCTGAACCTACATCACGAGAAGATGTAGCGCAGAGTATCTGTCAGTACTTGAAATATACTGAGCATGTAAGATAGAATAAAGCTGAAATAACATATATCTAAAAAAAGTAGTAAAGTAATGAAATAATTTGAACATGATATAGATGCTGAAATACTGAACATGACTAATCTAAACGTAATGACCAAGTTATAACATGCTGAGACTGAATACTTAAACAGGGCTAAACTGTGGGAGATACTAATAACTGATAATAAAATTACATGAGCAAAATGTGGAGTTCGATGTATACGCCTCATCGAGAGGACCCAATATACCTTGTCAAAGGTATAGAGGCATGTTGGCGTGATCACTAAAATGATGCTCATGGAGGGGACTTACAACCTACGTGGCTAGTAGTTCTGGGACTATTTGGGTACGTTGAACCCTAGTCCAACTCGGTATTATGCTAATCCCAATGGATTGAGTAATTAACACATTATGACTGAATTTCTGTAAGATACTGGATAGCTCAAACTGAACATGCAAACTAAGAATGCAATAATTAAACTGATATTAATGCATTAATAAGTGAGTCATGTATAACTGAATAAATGAAATATCTGACCTAGCATATGTAATTCAAGAACTAAAGAAATACATAGCTAGGGTTCTGGAATTCATGTAATAAACTGAATATTAACGTACTAATATGATTTGGATCATTCTAACAACTAAGAACCCAACAATTCTAACATTCAAGAAATGCTAGGTCTAGTCATAATAAGGGAGTCAAGAAAATGACTGAAAACTAGGGGCCTAATGGGTGAAAGGAACCCACTAGTGAAATCCCACATACCTGGTGATGAATTTCACGGAGAGATCCTTTGATTCTGGGCTGGAACTGAAGAAACTTGTTGCGTTCTTGAACTAGAGTTCTTGACTTCTCTTATCGTCTTACACTCTAATTTTCTAAATTTTGATTGATGATTTGACTTAGGTAAGTTCTAGTTATGCTTCTAGGCTTAAACTGACTAAAACCTCATAATTTAGTGTTTAAACGATGCAGCTTAGGGGTTAAACGAAATAGGAAAAGACCAAAAGACCCCTGACTTAACTTCTGTCAAAGTGACCTACGAGCCGTAGGTCAACCTACAATCCGTAGATTGGGTCGTAGGTTAAGTTTTCCCGAAGGGCTTCACGAAAACAAGCATAACTTTTTACTCAAAGATCATATTTTAGCAAACTCGATGGAGTTGGAGAGAGATTTCAATTATCTATCATATCATAGGTCATGGCACACATAATTCCTTTTGTGCTGGGAGTGGTGACCATTTGAAGTTGAACGAATCAGCAATTCCCCTTAACTTGCTACTGGCCTTCACCAATGATCACACCTACGGACCATGGATCGAATGATGGTCCATGTTGGTCGGCCTTCATTTGTGTCAGAGGCTGGGTAAAGGGGGCCTCGATCCACAGACCTAGACCACGGACCGTGGTCTGGCCTACAGACTGTGGGTCAGTCCATGGGTCGAGACTTAGCCAATTTTCTGAGCTGGGTTTGGGGAGTGGTTGTAGTGGTGAACCACAAACCACCAGCACGGGTCGTGGTCTGACCTACAGTTTGTAGGTGTCAACCATAGAATGCACCTGCAACTTCTCAAAATCTACATTTTTGGTCTGTTTCGAATACGAGGTGTTACACAATCCAAAACCCTTTATTGCTTTATGTTGTTTGGATAAAATAATGGTGTGTTGATTGTGCAGATGGAAGTATGGAGAGTGATCAAAAAGTGCAGATTGGCGAGCAACAAGTCTAATCAACAAATCACCGAACGGTTTGGCAACCCCGAACTAGACCACTGTTGGACTCAAGACAAACCTACATTGGAGTCTTTAAAACTCGGTGAGCACAGGAAATTATTGGTGAATCACCGACCATGTCGGTGATCCCGACGGAGACCGCCGTTTGGACTCCTAAAATAACTGGAAGTTCTGTAAAATTCAGCGAGGCAAGTGGGTACTTGGAAAATCGCCGAGTGTTTTGGCGATCCTAATGAATATCGTCGAATGGGTCAAAACTGGACCATTTTTTAGTCCAAAGGTTTAAAAGTTTCAAAATTCATTTCCTTTCCCTCACATTTCCATCTTCCTAAACTCACACCCGCACTCTAGTTTTTATATTTCTTGCATTTTTGGGGTATTTTTAGTTGTTGATTTGTGCTCGAAACTTGGATTACATTTTTGTCTAAAGATTCAATTCCATTTTAGTCAGCACGAAAGGTTGGTTCCCAAACTGTGAGGTCTTTCTGGTAGGATTAAAAATTTTTGTCTGCCTATTACGTTCACTAATTTTGCCTGTACCGAGTTAAATAGTTAAATCTTGAAAATTGTACCTTGAAGGAGATGAAAAATTATGGGTTGTGTATGAGTGTCATTGGATCTAAGCCTAATTTGACTTGTGCATGCCTTGATTTTGTTTCCGGGGGTTGCGGGGTTGAATTCAAGAAGGTGGGTTGCATGAAGGCACGTTGGGCTATTTGGCGAGCTGGGTCGAGCTCGCCCAACCACTCTACCGCTCATCTAATGACCCTATCTCGCCTTTAATTTCATGTTATATGTTTAGTTTGTTTTTGAAACTTTCAGCGAGAAGGATGAGTTCTCTAAAAGCACTCAGCAAATCACCAAAAGTCTTCTTGTCTGCCCTTTGTTTGCACCCCTTGAAGCCCCATTGCACTGAACCTTTGGCGGGCAACCCTTGTTCGCCGAAAGGATTGGCAAGTCTGCTAGCAGCTGATTGTCCTTATTTCTTTTATCAAATATTTTCTAACTTTGCCTCGAAGCTTTGTAGACATGGCTAGACCTAAAGTTGCAGAGAGAATCATGCCACCCCGATAGATAAGAGCAGAAAATTTCAAAAAAGATACAAATGAAGCGAATCCTCCGAAGACGGGGAGTGAGGGCAAAAAGCGTAGTTCCAACAAGAGATCTATCTCCCAAGATCCCACTGTTCCTTCGTGGCATCGTGGATTCTATACAGCTATACATTCCTTTTTGGCGGCTAATGACTTGGACAATTTTAGCAAGTCAATTGATGCTGAATCTTCTGAAGTAGCTCCGGGAACTATTATCCAAGTCCGAGTTGACACATTGGGCACTGATACCCAAACAGACGGAGCGAGCACTTAGACAAGATCCTCTTTTTGCCTCCCTCTCTGTCTTTCTTTAATTTACATTCTGGATATTGTATTATTTGCATTTAAGGACAAATTGTTTTTAATTGTGGTGGGGTGTGTCCCACCTTTGTGTGCTATTCGTGAATCGTGTTTTGTGAATGTATTTGCACTATAAACTATAATTGTGTTAATATTTCTTTTGTGGAAGTTGAGCTTATGGATTCTTATGCTTTAAATTGCAAATGATTTTTGCACATGATTTTGACCCTTTAGACAAAAATTTTGCCACCTCTTCTGTGTTGAATGTGGCTGTTCTTTCGCAAATTTAAGTATTGGTTCCAATCAATATCGATGACTTAAATAGTTCTCTTAATCGAACAAACATGAATGCGCGACTACGATGAGGCCATGTTAAGTTGCATAGACAATATGTGAACTCTTTGCATCTCGTTGTGACTAGCCAATTATTAAATCAAGTCTCTTGTGATGATCGTTGCACACTAGCGAAAGTGTGAAGTCTTGTTTGACTTTAGTGTCGATGCCTTGTGTGATGAGCTTACTATGAACCATGCATGACAAACCTAGAATTTGCCCCGTTGGTCCGATCGACTAAGTAAGACTATCTTTTGATATGATCTTAGGCAACTTCGAAGAGTGTGAGCCAAATTGACATATACCTCTTTTGTGGCCTACCTTGTGAGTGTGTGAACCTCTTTTGAACACCCCTTGAACCTTACCTTTCTTTGGAAGAAACTTAATGAAAACAATGACCTTTATTTATCCATCACCCAGTTTGTTTGAATAGTCAACTTAGGCCAAAAGCCTAAGTTGTGGGTGTGGTGAAAAGAAAAGGGAAAGTCAAGAAGTTCAAGGAAAGTCTCTTTTACCTCATGGTATTGAGAAAAATGGAACCCCTCCATACATAAAAAAAGAGAGAAGAGAGAAAAAGAAAAAGAATGAAAAAGAAAAGTTGTGGAATAAAGTTGAAAAGTATAAAAGAAATGGTGTTCCCAAACAATCCATGGGAAGTAAATAATAGGATGACTTATAAGCACTAAAGAACATGATGAAGGAAGAGGAAAGGAAGTGTTGTGTGCACCACATTTCATGAGGATGAAAGTCACTGAGCCTAAATGACCATACCTTTGCACTCAGCCCCATTACAAGGCTTAGAAAGACCTTTTTGATCTTGAGTGAGTTGAAACAAATGTCGATTGGAAAATACGGGTAAACCTATAGGTAAAATTATGCATTATGTTCCTCTTTTTGAGTGAGCATTGCATTTGATTCCAAAACTTTAAATTGTGAACCATTGTGTGAATATGAAATCTTTCTTTGTGTGAGGGCATTTGAACACTTTTATTGAGCTTGAACTTGCATTTTAAGCAAGCATTGTAAGCATGAGATTCTTTGATAATAGTGAGTCACAACTTAAATCTTTGAGTACACAATTGATCTTCGCATGAGTAAAGTGCGTCTTGTTGTGTGCATTCATGATTGATTCTTGTGTAGCACTGTTTGAGACACCTTTTTTGAACAGCTGAACTCAAGTTACTTGAGAACAAGCAAAATTTTAAGTTGGGTGTGTTGATGAGTCCACAATTTGGACTCATTTAGGGCTATATTTTGATAGAATTAGTGTCCTCAAATGCATATTTTGTCTCAATATCTGATGAAAATCCTTTAAGTTCCAAGTATTTGGAGTTTGAGGCAAAGCATAGACACTACTTGGCAAAAAGGAACAAGGCTACTGAAAAGAAAGAATAAATGAAGACCTGAAGATCACCGAGCATAGTTGACGAGTCGTCAATCATCCTGGAGATCGTCTTTTGTTCCAGTGCGCTGAGCCCTAAAGGAAAAGGTCAAGTTGGTGATGAAATGGAGCAGTCGGCATGTCGTCAAATAGTTCCACGAAGCAGTACTATATCGCCCGACGACTCAAAATGCGAAGAGGCTAAAGGCTAAAGTAGGAAGGCGATGAAATCGACAAAATGGTGGAACAACTAATGTATCAGCGATCCCGACAAACTTCGCCGAAGGATCATTCGCAGCATAATTTCAAACACTATAAATACTGGTTTAAATTTCTAGCTTAGTATCATATCACTATTATTATTAGAACTTTTTACAGTTTTTGAGAGAGTCTAAGTTTTAAAGGCTTTTGGAGACTTTGTTCTAAAGTCTTAAAGATTCAAAGGGTTTCAACTCCAAGAAATTTGACTTGGGTCTCAAAGATTCTTCACTCTTGACGTGTTTTAAGACTTAATCCTTCATAACCAGTTGATGGAAACTGATATTGGTATAATTTTTATCATTTTTACATGTCTAGCTAAAACCCCAATTCTTGGGGTGTGATTTTGTGAATTTGTGTTAGATTATATGTCGGGTCTTGCTTGTTGATGGTTTATTTGTTGTTTAAATATGATTTTGTTTAGTAGTTGTGTATGAACTTAATGGAGTTGTAGTTGCAAATACGATTTCATCTTAGTGCTTTCGGCTTGCTCGAGAGAGAGGTCATAAAACTAGGACTACTAAAGTGATAGCCGGTGGTATTGGGTCGACATGGGTTTAGCTCGAGAGAGAGAATCCTAGTCCTTCTCCCACACATTTAGCTCGAGAGAGTGAATGGGCTAAGATGGAGGTTGTGCTTAAAGCGGCAACTTGGTGTTCGAGAGAAACCGAGTCAATTTGGGGTAAGTTGCTCGAGAGAGAATTTACCCCACTATAGTCTAGCCTATTCACAAATACTCAACAATTTACTATCAAAAGCATGCACTCGACAGTTTAGTTTATCCCATATACGTATCACATCCCAAGAATCCCGTCTCTCTATCTAGTTTTCATATATTTTTTATGTTTGTAGTAGTTAATTAATACAAAATCCCCCATTGATAATTGACGCTTTCATCACCCCTATAGATTTAGTATGTTTATATTCAATAGTGTCTATAGCTATGACTAATAAGAACTAAATTTTGTTTTTCTATTAATTCTCAAAACAGGTCCCTTGGGACTTGACCCCAACCCATTCGGTTGGGTTATTTACTATTGTACGATCGTAGACACTTGAATTGGAATTTGTGTCTTGATTACGCAAAAAGCAAGTTCTTGAGAAGACTTGCTAACTCTCTTCCTCTTTTGAATGAATTAATCTTCTTATTGTTTGTCATTTTGATTATATCGACCAAAAAGAATTATTGTCCATTGGGCAAACAACTTCATCTATTTCTATTGGTGAAGTACGCTGACGACTTCACCAACCCACTGACAGGACAACTTTATAGTTGTACACTAGTATAGATCTGATACAGAGAACTCTGTCAGGGACCAGGTCCTTGCATTTGTGAGCCATTGAAACAGATAATCTCGTCCGCTCTTCCTATTGGTACAGTACACTACACTTTTCACCTACCACTTAACATAACAGCTTTACAGTTGTACCCCATTTTGAAACTAGACGAGAGCACTCTGTAGTGGCCAGATCCCTTCATTTGTGAGGATCATCTAAACACCTAAAATATAACATTATATCCCGTTTTGATGATGACACACAAATATTCCTCACATTGAGTTTATTCATTCATTTCACTGTCGTCAGTTCCAATAACAAGGATCTGGTTCCTTGTTAGATCTCTAAGTTTGTTAAATCACCAAAACTTAACATTAGCTTCAAAATAATATTCTCCCCCTTTTTGATGATAACAGACTTATTTACCTTCTTCCCCCTTTCACCAGCTCCCCCTTATCAACATGACTCTTCAGGTAATTGGATTTTCATCATCCCCGAAGTTTGTCAAATCATCAAACATCAAAATAGCATTTTCCCCCTATTTGATGATGACAAACTTGTTCAACTTCTCCCCCCTATTGGCATGACCATGTCCTCTTTAAGTAGATAACACCATTGAGGATGAGTAAAAATACACTTCAAGCAAATTCATTTCCACTTGGGCAATACCGAGGATGAGTAAAAATGTATAAAGTAATGAGACAAGTCAATAGAAACAATGCATTTTTCATTCATGAATGGAAAGATCAGAAATGAAAGCATTGCAATATTATTACGAACGAGAACTAAGACAATGCCCTCTGAGTTTCGATAGAAAATGAGGAGGACTGACACGGGAGTTTAGGAAGAGAGGGGAAGTCTTAGGAGCAAGGGATTGACATAATGGAATTAGTAAAGCATATCCCTTAGCATGGTTCCTTCAGAAGCCTCTCTTAAAGTTCACATTTTTTGCTGCCAAGGCTTCATATTAAACCTTCAGGGCTGCCAGTTTTTTTGTTCAACCTGGTCCCTCTGATTGTGCTGTTTCAGAAGTTAAGCCTTAAGGCTAACCATTTCAGTGTGCCTGATAGCAATAGCAACTATCACAACTTCCAACGCATGACAGAAAGATTGATGAAATCAAACTTACTCAAGGCCTCCGAGATGAATAGATCAATAATTGAGGAACCATTTCAATTTTTTTTTTTTGTTTCAAGAGTAGACACCCTCCTATTCAGAATACTTTGAATTCTCAGAATATCAACTTCTTCCTTTTTGAACATCATCTTTGCCACTTCTTCCTTTTGCTTGGTGGACCTGGTCCCTCTTCACACTTAAAAACATGTTCATCAGAATATTCTCCAGTAAGAACAAAAGGTTTAACAATTTGAAGTGTTTTTGAGATAGGAGAAAAGAGCATTTTAAAAATTTTTTATTTTGGAAGGGGATTTGAAAAGAAATATGGAGTATAAAAGAAGTGAAAGGCTGTGTTATGTGACAGTAAGTGTCATTTTGGTATTCAAAAGATGAGACAATTGTCAAATACCTGAATGACAGATATGTGTCAATTGTAACGGTTCTCATGCATAATTCAAACTGTAATGTTAACAGTGCTAACGTTCGAGAACAAATAGGGTCCCTCTCTATAGTTTGAATGTGACTGCCTAGATCTGTCCTGACCTACCTTTTCCTTCAGCTCTTTTGTCATGTGTGTACACCTATAAAAGGTATGAGACTGAAATTGCTAAAACATACATAACTGAAAAGCAAGGATACATGTTCCCTTTGCATAGTCATGAGAGAGTTGATTGCTTCAGGCGAGATCCATTCAAGAAGGTTTTAGCATTCCCAACATCAGTTTGACTATCTCAGCCAGATCTTCTACGAGCTTCAAGATGCTGCTTGATCCACAAGAGTTGAGCACATCATGTTGCACTTGCTACATTCTCTGCCTCAGTTGTTGCAAGAGAAATTGAATCTTTCCTTTTAGTTCCCCATGAGTGAGAGATTAGCCTAGAACATAAGCCAATCCTGAGGTACTCTTTCGATCAACTTGATACTCAGCATAATCAACATCTCATGTTCCTCCAAATCAAAAAGTCTCCTGATGGACAGAATAGAACTAGGTCCCTATTTTCTTCTAGTGTCTTCGGATTCTCTTAGCAGCTATCAAATGTGATTCCTTTGTACAAGAATGGAGTCTCTGAACCAGGTTCATCAGCATTCTAATTCAAGTTAGTTCCCATGGGAGTATGAATTGTCTAGGCATCCATAACATGAAACTTTTTCAGCAGCTTCTCTGAACTGGTACGAGGTCCCTGTCTTTGATCAGACATCAATTGCCCTAAACGCTGTGTTATCTTCTTCCCTGTAGCTAAGTCTCAATGAGTGTATACAACTGGTCCTTGCTTAGGGCTTTGGTGAAGTATCTGCCACTTGATCTTCCATTTTACAAAACTTCATGATGACATTACCCCTCTTTAACAGTGTCTTGACTTCAACCATGTTATGCCATTTGAGCAGCTCATTGATATACTTTTATTGACACTCGAGAGTACCTTTAGAGTTTTTCTTGATCTACAGCTCCAAGAAGAAATTTAATTATTCCATTATGCTCACTTCAAAACTCACTATTAATGAGTGCAACAAACTCTTCGCACAACACATCAAAGGTTGTTTCAAAGATGACATCATCTATATGTACTTGAATAATCAGAAATTCCTTTCCTTGTGATTTCAAAAAGAGGGTTTTATCAATTTTACCTCTTTTAAAGCCATTGTTGAAGAGGAATTTGAACAACCTATCAGCTTGTTGGGGAACCGAGTGTCAGACTTTGCTTCTTTCAAACTGAGCTTGATCAACTTCTTCATTCTCACCTTCAAAATTCACATTATCAGCTCGAACTACATAATCTTTGTTCAGCATTGCCTACCGGACCGGGTCCCTCATCAGGTTCATCATCTGCATCAACTTCTTTGAGATTTCTGGATTCATGAATAGGATGTTCTTCAGCAAGCTCACTATTTAGACCGTCTCTTTGAATCTGAAGTTGCCCTTCCATCTCAGAATCTTCTTTCTTTTGCAACTTCTCAATTCTTCCAGACTCATCAAAAATCACATGATCACCTTTTTATACACCTGATAATCCTCACTAGAGGAAGCATATCCCACAACTTTTCTTTCATCAATATTGAGATCAAACTTCTCAATATCATCATTTTGGTCACAAAACATGTACTATTCACCATTTCAGCTCGAAAGTTCTTTAAAAGATCAAAAGCATGCTTACTCCACATGAAGGATGATCTGATCTACTTCTCTTTAACATAAGCATTACAAACTTTGTCATCTGCAAATTCTATTTTTGGGCAGACCACAGACCAGGTCCCTTGACACAAGTTTGTGTAGTATAAAAGCACTCACATAAGCACGTCTCTCATGTCATACCTCAGCATTCTCACTATAAGCACTAAGGCAAGTGAGACTATCACTACAAGAAGTAATCAGATCAGCAATATACATGTTCTTGCATCTCTTTTCTGTCAAGATCATCACCTGAGAGAGCAAGTTTATGACCACATGTTCTTTCTGATAAGAACTTAACTTCATTTAATTCATCACAAACCTGTGAAACACTTGAAAGATTATACTTCAACCATTAACATAGTACATATCCTCAATAGTGTGTTCCATAAATTTCCCAAACATGTCTACACCAAAAAATATACCCTTTCTTGCAATTGCCAAATGAGACACCTCCACCTTGAAGTGCCTTGAGAGAGAGGAAGTTTTGTAGTTTTATCAGTCATGTGCTTTGAGCACCCACTTATTATAAACTACACTGACTGATTCTACCTCCTCTCACTTGCATAGCAAATCACTTGTTAGCCTTGGGAACCCATTTGAGACAAAGTTCCCAGTAAGCAGTTAACAGAGTGATAAGAAAATATTTTATCCAGTAAGGCAGACTGTTTTTCTTTTACTCGAAACTAGAAGCAAGACCAGGTCCCTTCTTCAATCTATTCCTCAGTTTGGAATAATTTGACAAACTTCCTTCATATTTTTTCAAAATCGGACAATCTTTCTAAGATTTCAATCTCAACCACAATGCACACATAGCAGATTATCAGCATCAGAAATATTTTTGCTATGAGGATCTATCTTCTCACAACCCAACCCTCTTCTACTGCTATGGCTTTGACCAATTAGACTTGTAAGAATCTTAGAGGAATTGGTCCATTTGAGGGACTAGTCTAGTTTCTCTTTTACACCGACCAGGTCCCTCTCCAACACAAAATTTCTTTCTAAAGCCAATTTCATCTTCATTTCAGCAGTGTGCAAATTATTTTCAAGCTCTAGCTACAAGCTGATGGCGTCATCTTTCCTTTAAAAACTGTAGTAGTTGCACCTTTTATCTTTTCCTTCAGTTCTAGATTTTCAGCTTCTAGAACAACTATTTGATTTTCAGCATCACATATTTGGGCAACTAAAACAATTTTTCCATCTTGAGAAATGTCTAGGCTATTGTTCACGAGATCATTCTCAGTTGTTATCTCACTTATCAAATCAAGTAGTACAACAACTAGCTTTCTCAATTTACTAATTGAAAAGGCATTCAAGTTTTGCTTGAAATATGATAGGGTTACCTTTTCAACAGCATCTTCCTCATATGACTTTGTCATGAAAGCATCATCTGAGTGTTCGGAATCATCTGAACCACTTGAGGAATTTTCCCATGCAATCAAATCCTTTTTCACCACCCAGAAAAAAGCTTCTCTTCTACTTATCTTGTGACGGACGTGGTTCCCCTCTTTGTCTTTACCTTCTTAAGTTTTGACATATTCCTTGTGGTCAACCTTGTCATGATTTTCTTTCTTCTGATCACCATCATCAATCAAATTTTCCCTCTTTTCATTACCCTTGAGAATGAGACCCTCCCTTTTTGTGCAACTCATGAACTTTAAGAAGCTCAAATAGTGCATCCAGCATCACTACTTTAGGGTCCCTAGTTTCATCACCAATAACAAATTCATTTGTCCAAGATCTGGGAAGAATTTCCAATATCTCAGAGACTTTCTTGCACACAGGGACTGGTTCTTCAAGGAGCATAAGCTCATTTGTAATGGTGGAGAATCTGGTACATATTTCTTGAATAGATTCACCTTCTTTTATGGTGAAACTTTCAAACAAAGTAGTAAAGAGATCTAGCTTTGATTTATTTATTTCCTCAGTACCCTCATAAATTGTTCTCAACAAATCCCAAATTTCCTTGGCTGATTCACAAGATGAGATTAGATCATATTCATTCATACTAATGCCACACATCTGTAGCTTCTAAGCTTTGTGGTTTTTCTCAACTAATCTTTTGTTAATCATTATATTATTGTAAAGTTTTGGGAATGACTCTTGTAACCTCTCCATATTTAACCTCCATAGTTGGCACATAAGGACCTTCACAAATAATGTTCCACGCCTCAAAGTCCTCAGCAATGAGATAGTCTCTCATTCGAATCTTCCACAATCTATAGAACTGACCATCAAAAAGAGGTGGCCTTGTGGGGGACTGACATCTTTGCACGCTCACTGGTGTCGCCATTCCTTGCAAAAATCTCTCTCTTAGTGTTAACTAGATAGAGAGCCCAAGAACTTATACCAATTTTTGAAATATATGCGTCCACTAGTGATCATAGGACCAGGTCCCCGACAGAATAAAAGTGTAGAAAATAAATAGCACAATGTAAACACAGGAACAAGAGTTTTTCATGGAAACCTCGTTGCTCAAGGGAGTAAAATCACGACCTGTCACATAGGATTTTCAAATTGTTTTTACTAATCTTCTCAAGCGAAAGCGAAACACAGTTTACAACACACACTGAGATTAAACTCTTAATCTCAACTCTAAGTAATACACCTATTAATTAATCGAGCCTAAGCAATGCCTGCATTGCCCGCTATACTACCCTCACTGATTAATATAGACTTTTTCGTAAAACACAAAGTTACCCTGAACAATCTTCTTACAATGATTCACACAAGGTTTTGAAATGTTTCTTAACAAAGTGAAATGAATCCTACAAGTTAAGCACAAATACAAACATTCAAGAACAGTAGAAGGTACGAAAAACACTTCTTCAGTTGATCAGGTCTTTGTTGTATGTGTTTTTGTGCTTGAGTTCTTCCTTGAAGATGGTCTTCTCTTTTTAAGCTTACGAGTTTTTGTTTTGCCAAATCTTAAGTTTGTGTTTTGTGTTAAAATATTATATTAAATGAACACAAACTCCTTGAGACGGCCTCATTGATTGAGAGTTTGATTCCCTAAAAGGATGTGCGCCTACCACATAAGAGGTGGCAACTTTTCTGACATCTGTCTTGTCTTCCTTTCACATTCGGAATCTTGTAGGGACCAGGTCCCTTGCAATGTTCTTTGTGAGTTCTTGAGAAGACTTGCTAACTCTCTTCCTTTTTTGATTGAATGAATCTTCTTATTGTTTGTCATTTTGATTATATCGACCAAAAAGAATTATTGTCCATTGGACAAACAACTTCGTACGTTTCAATTGGTGAAGTACACTAACGACTTCATAAACCCGGATAGATTTAAAGTTGTACACCATTAGACATCTGATGGGGAGAACTTTGCCAAGGACTGGGTCCCTACATTTGTGAGCCACTGAAATAGACAATCTCATCCACTCTTCCTATTGGTGTAGTACCCTACACTTTTCACCTACCATATTACATGGCAACTTTACATTTGTACCCCATTTTGAATCTGGACAAGTCCCTGCTTTTGTGAGGACCATCAAAACACCTAGAATATAACACCAGTTACTTTTGGAATGTCTAAAATTTAATGATATTCAAGTGACTTTGTAATTTACCCATTTGTCCACTTTTAATTGTCATAGTTTCCTTTTCTAGAATCAAACTATAAAAAATTTGACTAACATTTTACCATGTATTTTTCATCATATTGATATGGATAAAATTGTAATTTATAGTATTTTTCAAATATTTTTTTGAATATCTATTTTTTTTTTGTTTAAAATATCAAATTAATGTAATCTAATTTAACTTTAATAATTAGTCAAATTGATTTTCAAAAAGGGCAACATGACAATTAAAAGTGGACACAAAAAATATTAAATATTATTTAATGCTAGCCCATAGGAAATTGCTATAACAAACATGAGTTCGGAGTTGGTTTTCAACGCAAAACCCCCAAGTCATTATATTCATATTAATGAAAAGGAGTGATTTTGTTTCTAGACTTTTACCGATAAGAATTTTGGTTGATTCAGTTATCTCTAATTTTTAATTTCTTTCTAATTTTTTTTTATTGAGGAATATATGAGTTGTCATAGTTACCGGAGATTACATGATATTATAAGTATGTTTTTATATCAAAAATAAATCTGTCATGGATCAATGTCCTAGAAAGTGATAAATTTTCCACCCAAAAAAATCCAAAGAACCAAAAAACATATGGGAGAGAACACTATGCAAGTGGCAAGGGCAAGAAAAAAAACATAAATGGAAAAGCAAGCAGTAGAAGAAGAAGTTGAAGAAGAAGCAGAACAAGATGCAGTATCTGTTCATTCTCCTAATAACCTGCATCTTCTGTTCTTCATATGGAGTAATGGCAGGAAAAATTGGAGATAAGAATGTTGGAGGCTCTTCAAATCTATCCCCCCTGCTAAAATATGAATTAACAGAGCATATGCTCCTGATGATATTTTGTAGAAGCATCAATAGGCAATATGCTCCTGACGATATTTTGAAGTTGCTGGATTACTTCTACAACTCGGGTATGGTGAAACCAGAGGACGAGGATGTTGCAATCTAAATCAGGAGGAAGTGTTTTGCCTATAACACAGTTATTTCTCGAAGGAGCAACCTTGAACAAGTTTGGAATTGATCGATACATATGTGGATATTGAACTTAAAATATGGCAGGTTTTTGTATAGTAGTATGTATTATTTTAAAATATTTATACAACACGTGTCCATAAACTAAATGTTACGAATTAATGCACTTTGTAGAATTGGTGGAGGATTAAGCCTCTCAATGGGATACACAACTTTCTACTATACATAACTCTTACCATGGTCAACTTGGATATAAATGGAGAAATACACGTCTTGTAAATAGGAAGGCCAAAGAAAATATACGGGGAGAAGATGCAACATCAATTTTTTTTTGAAATTTAAATAGAGTATTTGATAATTCAATTTGTCAATGCACTCATCACAGTCAATATATATATATATATAGAAGATTCCTTGCTTATACTAGTTAGGTTGACATATTTGGATTAACCAGAGATAATATTTACATTTGTTGAAGTTTAAAATTCAATGATGTTTAATATATATTCATGTCAAAAGAGATAACAGAAATGATGAACTCGCCATCACAATTTTCATAACATCCATGGATCATATCACTTTATAAGGAGAGGCTAACAAAATTATGAATAGCTTAGCTAAAGAGAAGTTGATTCAAAGCTTTTAATCTTGATTGCAGCTCATTTGTTTGACCACATGAACTTTCACCTTATTAGTGTCAACTTTCTAATCAGGCTCTAGAGAAATATTAATAGTTCAGTTTTATGAAATTAAAAGACGCCAAAAAAAAACACAAACTGTTTGTTGTCAATGACTATATCTTGAGCTAGGTCATCTCAATATTGTCATCATCCTAATTAAAATTGCACGATATTTTGTACAAACAACTTTATATATTTTAGTTAAGCATGATATTTTGTACAAATAACTTTTATATTTTATTTAAGCAGAAGATGCCAAAAACAAATAAAGAAAATTACCAAATTAATTATTATCAATAACCATATCTTGAGCTTCATTGTCATCTCCGCCATCTCCACCTTTGGATGCATCGCCTTCTCCGCCATCTCTACCTTCGATATTACTAGGTGTGTTGTTTATGCTGTAATGACAACATGAAAAACAAACATCATTCTATCTTCCTCCATATTTCCTCCATATTACTGCCACCATCATCACCTCTTTCATCTTCACGACTTGCTTCATCTTTCTTCTCACATTGTTCGTCCATTTGGATCTTATACCTACAAATTGGACACGATCCATTGATCCCCAACAACTTGTCAATACAAATAGAATGAAAATAATGTTTACAAGGCATCTCCTTAGCTTCCTCACCAATTTCAAAATTGGACAAACATATAGAGTAATCAATACAATCACCTAAAACTTTAATCATCAGTATCACTTCAATTGAAGCAATTGATGCAAGTAATAGACCTTCCAAAATAGATTCTTCATAGATAGGACAACCTTCGAGGAAAGAGATTGAGTTGTTTGTTGCCTCTACCACTGCCATAATATTATGGAAATCTTTCAGTGGAATAGAGATGGTGAATTAAAGTATATGAGTAAAAATCATTGATATGGCTTCAATTGGCGTTAGCCCTTCGAGAGATGGAATTAACTCTAATGTCACCTCAATATCTATACCTACAGTTTATTGAATGTTGACGAGAGAGAGAAGACATTTTTTCATAAAAGGAGGGTGTTTGATTTATAGGTTGTATTGTTAGCTTTGTGAGGAAGTTTCTAGAGCTTGGGACGGGGGCCCACATTAAGGCTCGATTTCACTGTATTTGCACCGTAGGTTCATTTAAGGGGTAAATATGTAAAAATTTCATGAGTCTCGTGTTTTAAAGTAGGTTGTATTGATAATTGTGTGTGGATGATCCCACATTCATGCTCGATTAGTTCATATTTGTATCACAGCCCATTTAAGGAGCCAATGCATAAAAGTTTCACAAGGCACGTGTTTTATAGGTTGTATTGTTAGCGCTATGTGGATGGTTCTAGAGCTTGGATCTGGCCTCAAATTGAGGCTTGAGTAGTTTGTATTTGCACCGCGTATGTCCATTTAAGGGGAAAATGTGTAAAAGTTTCACAAGGAACCTTTTTTTGTAGGTTTTATTGTTACCAATGTGCGGATACACGTGCAACACATGTGTCTAGAAATTAGTATTACTAAAAGTGGAAAGCTCCAAAGTGTAAAGTTGGATTATCATTTTACCCCTACTCTAAATTAAAATTTTATAAATTATTTAATTAATTAAATATCAAATAATAAAAACATATAGAATTTGGCCAGAAAATTTTAAAAACTATAATATTTTTTTATTTTAAAATAAACTGATCTTTTTTTCCATTTTTTAGTTAAAAGGTATTAAATTTAAAAGGGGAAAACTGTTTAAAAATGTAAAATAACATAGATAAAATATCATTCTGGCCTAATTTTCTGACCAAAAAGATTTTTCCTATGTTAATATAATCTCATGAATTGTATTGAATTGAGTATTAGCCGAAATAATTATTTCATCAGCCAAATAATTAATGCATGTTGTAATTATTATCTGTTTTGATCCTTTGAGATTCCATTGTTAATAAGTAACACTTAGGTTCAAACTTATCTTTTTCTTTTAGTAAACTTACAAAAGCTCACAATAATTACGTGCATACAAAATATATTTTGTGGATTGTGAAAAACATTTCAGGGAGAATAGAAAACGGAATCCTCAAGGCATGGAGAGAGGGATTTGGATTGAATCTTCTGATGGAATTTACTAGTTTATATGATTTATTGGGCTCTCGACCCTCCCGAATCCCAACCCAACAAGACAAATTTTTTCAGTTGTTTTTTTTTAGTCTTAATAAATACATTTTCAATTTTAAGTAATTTCTATCTCTTTATTTGTCTTTACTTTACTTTTAAAATTTAAAGGAAGAGTCATGAGAAAAATACATTTCTTCGCCACTACTATTTAGGAGTCAACGTACAAAGAAGGATACCGCCCGTAGAGATTGATTGCAAATGAAAAAAGAGAAAATAAGTAAGTTAAAAGGTGTAGAAAGACATCATATTAGAAAGAGTATGATAATGACATGTTGGCTCTAAATAATGAATTTATTTATTTTGGAGGTCTCACACACTTGATTTCTTTCTCTACTACAAGATTTTTATCATTAATAATTTTATTCATTTACAACTCCGAACAACTTATAATGACATTGTAAAATTTATATCATTATTATGAGTCATTAGAACAATTGATATGAAATCAAATTTGTCTTTCTTCTTCTTTCACTTTTATATTTAATTCGATGTACTTTCCTTTTAGTTCTATAAACTTTCTTTATATGTATCTTCTTATATTATTTTCTTTTTAATTGTTTAACTACTGAAAAATGATACAAATGAAGCAGACAATATATTTGGAGATGAAATTACACGAAGAGATATCACTCACAATGGTGCTAGGAGACTAGGAATATGAAGGATTTTATCTTTTTCTATATATTTCTATTTTTATTAATTTAAGAAAATGTTATTAAAATATGTACAAGATAATAGTTTATTATTTTTAAATTATATAAATGCATAAGAATTAATATGGGATACACGTGCCCAAATACTAGTATTGATTAAATTGTTGGACAATTATGACAATTAGTATTATTAACTCACTTATAAATGAAAAGATGTCTTCCATTATCAAATATTCCATTCACTTTAGCAAGAAAATAAATAAAAGATTATTGAAAAAAGGAAAATACATCAAATCCCCCTTGAACTTGACATCAAAATTTACTTTAACTATACGACCGTTTAAATACCCCTTAACAACTTTCAACTGAATTAAATATCACCCTTAGGGGTGATGTGGAAGAGTGAGTGCACTCACTCTCTTAAAAGCGCGTGTAGAAATATTTTTAAAAAAAAACTTATAAAATCATACACATGTCATTTTATAGATCAATACATAATTAATATTTTAAATATTAGTTCTTGATATATTAACTTCTCACACCTTGAACTAGGGGAAGCATGACTGGCACTCAATACCTTATGCAATCAAGTTAGCCACCGAAACATAACAACTAACTCAACTGTGGACCTAGAAGGTCGGACAAAATAACATCTAAAATATTAAGTCTGGATTATTAGGGTCATAACCTGAATAACAACAACTCATATAGACAAGAGTAGACAAGCCATAAATAATAAAGTACTAGATGGCCGACGAGGCAGCAATTGAGGACATACACGCATACATGCATATCTATACATGCCAAGCCTATGTGGTTGGAAACTGAAAGCTGCAGAAAGAAACCCAAAATATTATATCCACAATAGCCTCTATGAGTGTCATAAGCACTGGTCGAGGCAAGGCCCTGACTATACCCAAAGTGTACAACAAAAGTAAGCATCCTATGAAAGCTCCAGGAAGAGGTGGAGCTTACCAACTCACAACTGAACCCCGAATCCTAGTGCAGGGGTCAATTAGAATCCCTACCTGAACCTGCATACACGAAACAAAAAATGCAGTGTCCCCAGGCAATGGGACGTCAGTATGGATAAAAATGTACTAGTACGTAAGACGAAAAATAGAATCATAAATAGCTGATATAAAAAGGGTAATAAAGATACCACCTGAAACAAAAACTCTGATAGCCTCCATGACTGACATCCTACCTTAGATAAATTAAATATGCATGGTATGCTCGCATAATTGTATGTCGTATATATATATATATATATATTCAAATGCATGCATACCCAACCAAGTGCTACCGATGGTGGTGATTTTCGGTAGCGAACCGACATCATATTCGTCAACTTATGGCCATCTGTGTCTCATACGTATAAATATAGGAAATAGGCCCCATACCTTCCGATTAAAGCTCGGGAGTAGAATGCATAGCATGCCATGTCATGGATTCATAATGAATTTATGTTACCTTAATCATGTTGCCAATCTTGGAACATTGGCACTCTTGTCCTCATAATCTCATAATCACTTTCATATCACATGTAAATATCTCGTATAACCATATGCTTGTAGATTAAACTAGAACACTTAAATCAAATTAAGAGAGGTAACTTAAACCTGAGGATGTTCATAAAGATCTTAAGATGCTTCACTTAGTTTTTATATATGTTTCCTTAATTATTTGTAAAAGAAAGTATTTAGAAAAAAGAAAAAAAAAATAAAAACATGTTCTTTAGTAGTTTAAACATATGGCTTACATTTAAGAGTTTCAGAAATCGACATATTATTTTTAAGTTTTTCAAAAAAGAAGAAATTAGCTAGGAAGGATGACTGATTTTAAATACTTAATGTTCCTCCCTAATATTTCTAAGTTACCACACCTAAAGAAGAATAATAATATATACACACGGATCCACAGTCAAGAGTCTCGGCAAAATGACGCATAGACGCCGAGTACCCTCTATAATCGAATGAGTGCAATATCAACACAATGGAGTCACAAAAATATGTCAGCTACAATCCCAATGTCTTTCACAAAAGGTCTTTCTAACAATAGAATAGTAAAACAACCTTTGACGATTTAGGATCAAAATTCATGCCCAAAGGAAGTAACGCTTAGCCTTAACATACCTCAATTTTGGGTCTTGCGGTATTAATGCGGACTGTACCCCTTCCTTAGAGTATTTAATCTACATGAAATCATGTCACACAACCATTACAGATAGAATATTAACACGTCAGGGTCAAAGTAGCAATTTAAAATTACTAGCAGAGTAATTAGCTCGTCCAACCCTTTTTAAATGTATGATTCATTACATATTCCTCTCAAAATTACAACCCCAAATTGACATAACATACATTTTTGCAGCAACTATTAACAAGTGGAGGCCTATGCAATAGTCAAGAACAACCAAATAGAGTATACCTGCACAACAATAAAAACTCGACGTATCGCCACACCCCCTCTTTTCCAACCCCAAAATAACCACAACCAAATCCTAATCACGAGTCTTCAAACCATTAAAGCTAGAAAAAATATATGTAATACAGTCCTATAATTGTTCAATATAACCAAAATAACTCGAACTAACCGCTTCCAATCACCATTATGTGAGTTCGTCTAATAATTACATTTGGAATCATGTGTTTCTCTTCATAAGCAATAAGAGGTTAAAAGGGCAGATCCTTAACTTAAATACAAGACGTTGAACCAAGAAGAAACAATTTAAAAATAGCAATGCAATAAAAGAACAAATGTTACACTAATTTACCTTACAATTAAATACTCATCTATACTTATTCTTTTCTTACAAACTCATACCAACAAGAACTACACACACACACAAAGCATTTCCAATAATTCCAGCAACAACAAGATCAGAAAATACTTCAAAAAAGCCCAACATCATGTAACTATCCAAATACGATTTTTCCAACCGTCTATTTGTGTTCTTGCTTATATAGCATAGCTATAACTTTGACTCACCCAATAAAATGAAGGATGATAAGTATTACCTCCAAACAGCAGCAATACCACCTAAAAAAGGAGACTCCTTCACCATGAAGAATCTTTCAAATCCCAACCAATGAGGAGGAAAGAAGTAACATAATCTCTATGAACGTTTCGAGGGTGAAACAACGTTGAAATCTTGTAGATCTTTGCTTGGATGATAGGGTGACCTTTAGAGAGGATTTAGGACAGTATTCTTCTTATTTGGTAAAAAAAAAAAAGATAAAACGAAGATAAACCAAATCTTATAAAGTTAAACCGACATAGGGGCTAGGGGCCACCTTCACTTGCCTGCTTGTGCAATCTCACTAAAATCTGAATATCTCTCAATTCTGAAGTCGTATGGACAAATGGTTTAGTGTTTTGGAAAGTAGATTTGTAGACCTTCAATTTGGTTTGTTGGGGTTCTTCTAAAGCTTTATAGATTGGGAGAAAAGCTCCGAGATATTTAACCTAAATTTCATAAAGTTTATCAAAGAACTTACTCTAACTTTTGCGGACTTATTATTTCCCAACTTTCTTGACTTCAAAACTTAACTTACGATCATTGGGCGACTATATCACCTTATAAAACATACTTCTTACCATATAAGACACTCTTTGTCTTACCCCAAAGGTACTGGATAACTTGAACCTTCCAAACGGGCAGGGTCTTAGAAGAGACATTCTTTAACTCGAACTTGTTTAAGGGCATCCTTGACCCATAATGTTAGTCTAATTCTTTGATTTTTACCTCCCTTTTGCAATCTTATTCTCTTGAAATGATACACACTCATGCCATGATACACATATTATGCAAAAGAACTACGGGGTCTCACATAACTTTTATTAAAATATATGAATTTTCTTATTGGCCTACAAAAACTTTTAATTTTTTCTCTTTATTTTGTTGTGTTCCCCAATATAGTTTCGTCTCCATTGAAGCATCACCTTTTCCTCCATGTTCATATTCAACTCTATCCACTACTTCCATTTCCTTACTGATTTAGTAATCCATAAAACTAGTGGCAGACCCAGAAATTTTACCAAGTGGGTTCAACATATAAAAAAAAATGAAGCACTATTAAATGAAGCGAATAAAATAACAACAAAATAAAGCATGAGTAATCAAAATATTCATTACAATTGTATTCTGCGAGTTTTCATTTCTTGAAACCTATTCATAATACTATCATCAGAAACAACGTTAAATATTTTTTTCTACATAAAACACAATATATCCACTCATAAAGTCATCATCCATTCAATTTCACAATTCACTTTTGATCAACTTCATTGCCGAAAAAGCTCTTTTAAATAAAGCAGTGGCCACTGGCAGGAGTAATACAAACTTTACAAGGCAGCAACTTCTTTTCCTTGACTAGCTCCTTAGGAAGATCATCAAGTCCTTTTAGGTTAAAGAACCTTTCATCAACATCACATACATCAACAATATAAGTCTCTAACTAATTCTTAAGAGTAATCATCATGTTTTCACTAAAATCACCAGGATATAATACTTTCAATATTTTTTGGATGTCAAAATTAGAAAACGAGTCAACTGGATTCAAGCAAGCAACTCCAATAAGTAAATTTGTTCTCACCTCATTAAATCGATCATTGAGTTCTTGAAGTTGCAATCAATAATCTTGAAAAAAGCTTCAATACAATAATGATGTGAGACAGTATACTTAGCAACTTTACGTTGAGATCTCCCAAAATTAACATAAAACTCATCAAAATTAGGTATCAAAATATCATACTTAACACAAAATGCAGACACATTCTCGATAAGTGAATCCCATCTTTAATCCCTTAGATTTTCCAATCGTCTCTTCACCACTTTAACAAGTACAATAGCGTTTGCAATATCTTGTTCTTTATTTTGTAAGGACTCATTGAGATCATTTTCGATCTCCAAAATATCTCTCATCAAGTGCAATATAAAAGCAATCTTAAATGTTTGACAAACTTTAAGATATCCTATTGCCTTAGCTTTTTTCAATAGATTCAAAATCAACAACAATAGTATCAAGATAATCAATAATAAATCCAAACATACTAATGAAGTTTTTAAAAGATTTATAGTGTGAACCCTAACGAGTATCAGCAACTCTAGAAAGACCAAGTTCTTGATTCAAACCCTTACCAGTTTCAACCTCACCCATATCTAGTGCCTCTTGAATTTATTTAGCTTGAGATTCTTGAAGTTCACCTATATATTTAAAAGAACCTCCCACCATATTTAAGACATTATTAACCAACAATACAAGTTCTCCAACTTGAAGACATTTTTTAGATACCCCGACAAGAGTCCACTGAAGTTGAAGAGCAAAACAATGGATTGTATGAGCTGATCTACTTTCTTGTTGAATCAAAATTTTAAGGCCATTTAATCGCCCTTGCATATTTCTTTCTCCATCACTGCATTGTCCACGTATATGAGATGCACTCAAAGAATGTTGAGAAAGATAGTTAATAATTGCTTCTTTTAAACATAAAGCACTAGTATTACGAACATGAACAATCCCAATAAACTTTTAAATCACAAATCCTCATCTATCAACATATCGCAAAACAATTGTCATTTGCTCCTTACGTGACACATCACAAGATTCATCGTCTAACAATGCGAAATAGTCACCATTTAGATCCTCCATAATAGCTTAATTGTTTCAAGCTTACACTTGTGATGATATCTTTTTGAATTTTATGAGAAGTCAAATGATCATTTTTTGAGCTTTTTCCAACACAAGATCTCTAATTTTATTACGCAGCTTCGCATACCATGAAAGAATTTCAAGAAAGTTACCTTTAGTCAATGATGATTCATCTTCTCGATGTCCACAAAATGTCAATTCTTGAATCAAAAGGAGTCTCACCACCTCAACTGAAGATTTTTAACAAATTTTGTGCTCTTGCTTGGTTTGATTATATAGCTTAATATATGAAGCTTGAATTGATTGGCCCCTTGTCGCATTAGATCTTCACACTTATTCTTTGTCTGGTCATGAGCACTATTCGGTCCACCAACGTGTGTATCTAATTTTTTTTTTGTGCCAACTCATGAACCCTACACTTGAAAATGCTTTGCCTTCACCTTCATGAATGCTTTCATCTTGAAATAAATAACAATACAAACAATAAGCTACATCTTCAATTACACTATAATCTAACCAATCATGATATTTTTTGAAACATTTACGGTTAAAATGATGTTTCAATCCGTGAATATCTCTTTGAGGAAACTTGGGAAGATGATAGTTCAAAATGGGTATTCTTTTCTTTGGATTTGCCCGTAAAGAATCCAAATTTACTCCTTGCTTTTGTTTTTTTAGCAGAATATTGATTCTCTTCTAATTGGTTCAAATTTTCTTTCATGGGAAGTGTATTTTGAGAAGATGAACTTGATTGTGGTAACTTGGATGATATTGGAGAGAAAAATCTCTTCATTGGATTTGGAACTGAACTGCCAAACAAAGATTCTAATTAAAACAATAATATGAAAGATAGAAATTGATTTCATAAGGATGCAATAAATAAAAAAAGAACTTACAGAATGCAAACTATCATTATAATAAAAAATATAGCATAAGAATATATATAAGAGAAATAGTTAGTGTCTTAGTGAAGCATTACGACAAACACATTGTAATTTGTAGACATAAAAAATATATCAATACTTGAACATGAGTTCGACTTAGGAACTCCGATTGATTCTCCAAAGTTTGAAATCTAAGATTATATATGATTATGAAGAGTAAACTGTAGAGATACAAGAGACGAGAAATGAGAGACAAGAGTAAAAGGCAAAGAGAAAACCCTAATCCGTTGATCGACAAATTGACGTTCTTAAAATTGACTTTTTCACTATTTTTTATCTCTGTGTTGATGCATAGTAAGAGAAAATAGGGTTTCTACCTTTATGGGTTTGAGTTGTGAGAATTGTGTAATTAAAAATAACAACTTTCACATATAGCAAACATAAAAATCATATTTGTATGTTATAGATATAGTTTGCATAATTACGCTCCATAACAAATTTTATGTTTGCTATGGAGCTTTGATTTGTATAATTCGGTACAGACATTCAATTTTATACAAATTGTTCAGTTTTATATAAATTTATTTATACATTGTAATATATATAATAAGATCTGTATTTGTATAATTATAAGTGTATAGGACGAAAATATATGCATTTGTATATACATTTTTCTCTCGCTTTATACAAACACAAATGCATTTTATACATTTTATACTGAAATGTATAAAATGACTAAATGTATATCGAAAATAGCTAATTGTATACTGAATCAGATGGCAAAAATGGGATGTTTGTTGCGAATTACAATTAAAATAAACTATGGCTATAACATTTAATTTGAATTAATAATTTGTTATTTCATACAATTTTCCCAAATAAAAATTTATATTACCTTTTGAATTGGATTTGGAACCATTTATTTATTTTAAAATTTATTATATTATATTATTAAAAATTGAGGCCAAACTGTACGTCTGTTTTAAGACTTAAAACAGACTCTTAAAAAGGAAAAATAATTTATTGTGACTGTTTTAGGTAAGGCTGGCAAGGGGACCGGGTCAACCCGCCTAGGCCCGCGACCGGCTCGAGACCCATCTCGCCGGACCCAGTCTCGTATAATTTTGCGGGTTCAAGGGACTTCGGGATAGGGGGAACAGTTAGGGGTCGGTTCACCCTTTGATCCAGGTCGACCCGGCCCGGCTGAACCGGCTGGTTTCACGGGATCCCCTATTTTTTTTTAATTATATCTGTTGGGGACCGTTGGGGCAATGGCTAGTGGGCCCCCCAACGGATTTATTCACCTTTTTCACTTCCCCAACACCCCCTAGCACCCCCCTACTTTTAATACTTTAATTTAAACCCTCAAGTTATCATAAATACACTTTAACCCATTTTTAATATTATAAATACCCATCTATCCCTTATTATTTCTTACAAAATCATCTATTCTCTCATCTATTTTCTAAATCCTCTCAATCTTACGTCTTAATTTTTTATTCCATTTAAGTCTCATATTATATAATAATACATATATTTCAATTCTAAATTTTCATATTATATCATAATATATCTAATTCTCATATTTTCTATCAAGTATTAGAGATCCAAATTAAAAGTTACAACAAATTACAAGCTTCAAGAATCGGTTATAACGTCTGCTATTAACTCAGAAATTTGGTACATTTGTTTCATAATATTTATATTTTATTTTTTTTCATTAATTTTTGTGTTATTATTATTTTTATATTACACTTTACATATAATTAAATATGAGTTCTAGCAAAAAAGATACCGGTAAAGGAAAAGAGAAAGAACCAAGTGGCATTAGTAAATTATTTAATTTTATTAAAAAAAGCAGTAAATAAAAAAAATAAGAGTAAATGTGGTGGTATTTCTTCCAAATCAATGTCTAGAATTAGATTTAATAAAAATGATTCTACTTATGTTGATGATACTTCTTATGATATTTATTCAAATGTTCAACTCGATCATGAAATTTTAGAATGATGTTATGGTAATATTAATCCTAATGTTTATGAAAATTCAGGTGAAGAAGTAGAAGTTGATTCGAGAGAAGATGAATTAGAAGATACACCTACTAGTCCGGTGACAAAAGTTTCAAATGAAACTATAAATTCAACGGAGCAAAATTGTGGACGCCCACCTCTTATACCTCCTACAAGGGAGAAGGTGAAGTATCAACGCCTTAAAACTTTTGTTGTGTGGCAATTTATGACTTTCGATAAGGAAAACTCTATTGTTATTTGTAATAAGTGTAAGCAACCTTTTAAACATAAACAAGGTGGAGGTCAAGGTGGGACAGGGGGCTTAAATAGACATTTGTTTTCTTGTGTGCCAATTCAATATAAAGAAGCTAGAGCATTAGCCGGTAGAAAAAAAGGAATTTCAGTTAATGATGTTGATATTGATGTTAATGAATAGGTAGGGGCTTCTAACATGGTTCAAGGAACGTTAGATCCTTCTAACCTCAGTGATCCACTAACACAACGTAAATATAATAAGGAAAGAGATCGAAAAATTTAGCTATTTGTGGTTTGCCTTATAGTTTTCCTTCATATCCCAATTTTATTGAATATATTCAACAAATTTATAATCCTTCTTTGAAAGGTTTTTCAAGAATACTGTTAAATCTGATGTTTTTTTATATCAAGGTAAACATTGTCAACATCTTAATTATTTGTTTAGCATATTAGATTGTAGAGTGTCTATAACTTTGGACATGGTCGTAGTGTTAATGCACTATTACAGCACATTGGATTGATCATAACTGGAATTTGTAAAAGAATCTTAAGTTATAAAGAATGCGTAGAGAAAAAAAGGGTGCATATTTAGCTTCAAATATTTTGAGTGTTTTAGATTATTACATGCTTATAGATAAAGTAATGTTTGTCGCATTAGATAATGCATCTAATAATACAAAACGCTGCTAGTATGTTAAAAATTATATTATGTCCAATTGATGTTAATGTTCTTCATGTTAGATGTGTTGCACATGTATTAAATTTAGTTGTACAAGATGATCTTTCATTATTTGATTGTGGTTGTATGAAAATTGAATATGCTATTGCCTGGATTTTTTATGCTCATAGAGCTGCTAGAATTAGGGAATTTAATAAGTGTTGTGTACTATGTGATTTGCCACCAAGAAAAATTCCAAGACATATTAAAACAAAGTGAAATTCTTTTTACGAAATGCTTTCCGTTGCTTACGAATATAAAGGTTCCATACAAATGGTGTTTAATACTCATAATGCTAACCCATTAGATAGAATTTGTGAAGAAGATTGGGAAGAAACTAATGAACTATTAGAATTTTTAAGACTTTTTTATGATGCTACAATCATGTTTTCTGGAATTTATTATCCTACTATTTCATCAGTATTAATAAATATTTGTGCTATTACAATTCAATTTTCTAAATACAAAAAAATTAAAAATTTAGAGTTGCAATTGAAGGTATGATTGAAAAAATTTTAAAATATTTTTTTTCCTATTCCTCAAATTAATTTAACTGCTGTTTTACTTAACCCTCAATATAAATTATGAGGTGTGTAGGGACTTGTTGAAACTTTTTATGATACTTTAGAAATTTTACCGGAAGAAATTTCAACTAGTGAAATGTGTAAGTCTAGCATAAAAGTAGAAGCAAAAATTTTGTATGAAAAATATAGAACTATAGGAAATACTCAAGGAGAAGTTGGTCAAACTTTTAATCCTCAGAGTAAAGATCGAATTATTAGTTTATGTGAGGTTTTGTTGGTCTTAATTATACTAATCGTGATGATTTTGAAGAATATCTTAATCAATCTTTAGAAAAAGTGGACGATGACAATGGCAATGTAGAAATATTAGCATGGTGGACGAGGCAGAGTGTTGCATTTCCAATTTTGAGCAAAATGGTTTGTGATTTTCTAGCTATTCAAGTTTCATCCTATTTTGTCCCCCAAATCCCGGTCCCGGCAGAATCCCGGCCAAGGAGTCCCTCGTCCCGTCCCGTCCCTCTTCTTCCCGTCCCACAGTCCCCGTCCCCGTCCCCTTGCCTACCCTAGTTTTAGGTCTTAAAAAGAGAAAATAAATAATTGTTCTGGGTGGGAATCAAACACACGATGTATAATGCAAATTGTACCCACTTTGCCGCTGGGATACACATTATTGTTGGTTTAAGTGGGGTCAAATTAATTATATACACATGTATTGTTTCAAAAAATAGATTGAATAAATATGTATATACAAAGTATTTTTACAACGAAGTGGGTTCATTTGAACCCAGTTGCAACCAAGTAGGTCCGTCCCTGACAAAACTCAACACTAACATCCTATTATTGATGTCATTTTCACAAATATAAATTTTATCTGTGTTCACCGAAACTAAAAAGCTTGCTGGTTCGCTGGAGTATGTTGAGTCAGAGATAGTGATTGTTTCACCTTGTGAGTTTGTCGAAGATGAGGGTTATAAAGGAGGTAGCAATTGTAGATGTTTTGTTTCATCGGCGTCGTAGGTTCATCAAATAAGACGAGGAAAGGAAGAAAAATGGGAGGTAGGGTCTAGTTGTTGATGTTTTGTTGCTCCGTTTAAGATCTTTGAAGCTAACTGTTAATGGTATTTTCAGAAAGACAGAGACGCTGAGGTGGTAGTTTGGTTGGGATTATGGGGGATCTGGTGGTGGAGCTCCAACGGTGGTTTGGGAGTTAATGGTGAAAGGGGTTTTGGTGGTGGTTTTGTGGTGGAGCTTGCCGGAAAATATAAAGAGGAATAATAATGAATAGAGAAGGGCTAGAAATAGTGAAGAAGGAAAAAGAAAGAACTAAGGGGCGGGATTGGGAGAAAATAAAAATGAGTCCACTTTTAAAAATTTGATTTTAGAAAATGTTTTTTTAAATTAATTAATTAGTGTAAATTA
This sequence comes from Solanum bulbocastanum, assembly GCA_037074985.1. Classification (NCBI taxonomy): domain Eukaryota; kingdom Viridiplantae; phylum Streptophyta; class Magnoliopsida; order Solanales; family Solanaceae; genus Solanum; species Solanum bulbocastanum. The sequence goes on from CM073608.1 coordinate 37,023,411, forward strand.
ATTTAAAGAAGTGTTGAAATAAAAAATAGTGAATAAACAAAAGGAAATAAATAAAATTAATGATGTGGTGCTAACATGGCTATGTTGTGGCACTTACATGGCTATGATGTTGTAGGTGAGAATGATATTATAATCTCATGGTGATATTTAATTCACTTCAAAGTTGTTTGAGGGGGGCGGGGGTATTTAAACAGCAGTGTAGTTAAAGTTCTAAAGTAAGTTTTGCTGCAAATTTCAAGGGGGATTTGATGTATTTAATCTTGTGAAAATCTTACTTTCAAACATTTTATTACGTGTGTGTAGAACCACGTATGAAATTATTATATAATTGCTAATACAACAATCAAAATGTAAAATTATGAATGAATGAACTACCATATGCTATGATTCATTAAGTACCTAAAACTAAAGATAATGGAGAAGAAGAGATTATGAAGATTACATTGTAAAAAAATTATAACACAAGCACAAACAATGATCATTAATAGAAAAACAAGAGAAGGGTTTAAAATGCCCCTCAACTATTTGAATTGGTATAAAACTATCCGTCTTCCACCTTTCGGGCCCCAAATATCCCCGACGCCAACCAGTTGGCTCAAAAATACCCTTATTTCTAATGACCCATACTCATAAAGTGGATGAGAGGATAATATTATAGAAAATCTCATAGTTTAAGGGTGTTTTAGGCTCATCTCCATTAAAAAAAATGAAATTATTTTATATGTGGGCTCATATGATTAACCTGATTTGGGATTCCACTATTAAATCACCTCCCCTCCCCTCACTTCTTCTCTTTGCCACTTTTTTGTCTTCTTCGATCATCTCCACCATTTTAGTTTTTTTATAAAAATCTTATGACAAAATAAGGGATAAAAAAGGAGGAAAGTAACGAGGACATTCATATATAAATAATTAGTTCAATAGAAGATAATTTGATAACATTATTTCTTTTGTGTGTACCCAAAATTCAAAATAAATTAATCAAAATAATCTTTCTCCTATCCTCACCCCTACCCCACCAAGATAATAATATAAATTAAAAGGATATGAACATGAACATTCCGTTCAAGTTTGAGTCTCTGATATCCTAATTAAGAATAAGAGATTAAAAAGGAATTAAAAGAGGGATTGAACAAGACAATTGGATAATTAATTGAAAATTTTATTTTGATAAAAATAATAATTTTTTTTAGATGGACATTTAGAAGTGATTTTCGATGGATCCCTAATTATGAGTTGGGTTATAATAAATTGGGTATTGATTTAAAATAAACCAATAGAAAAATATCATAAAATTAATAATCTTTTGAATATTAGTTCCAAGCATATCGAGTAAAAATATGAATTATATGTGGTTTTTATTATTTATTTGAGAATGGTTAAAATTTGGACAAATCAGATCAGGTATCATAGTAAATACATATTGAATGATTTACTTTAGAGGGATGTTAAAAATAACTGAAAATATGGACAAAAGGGTTAATATTGAAGGTATTTTTGAGTCAAAATGTTGATGTCAAGGGTATTTGGTGTAAGATCCCGTACTTTTTCTCTTTTCTTGCATAGTATATGTGGAGTATTATGACATGGTTATATGAGGTGTATATGACCTTGTATCATACATTGGAGATTAAGATTGCAAATAGGTGGCAATATCAAGGAGCTAAACTATAGTTTTAGATCGAAGGGACCCCTCAAACAATGTTCATGATTAAAGAAATGGCTCAGGTAGAACTTCACCCATTTGAAAGGTTTAAATTATCCCATAACTTGTGGATAAGCCTATGAGTGTACAACATGCTAAGAATAGTGTGTTATGAGGAATTATAATAGGTAAGGGTCGAATGTTAAGTTTTGAAGTCAATAAAATTAGTGAAACTAAGATCGGCAAAAGTTATCGAAGTTTCTCTAATAATATTTTCTTAACTTTGGGTCAAATGTCTTGGATGTTTTCTCCCAATAAATAAAGAGTTAGAAGGTCTATGACTGGCCTACAAGTCTAGTTTGCAGCACACAAAACTCCGTATCTAACCAACATCGGAGTAAAAAGTTATGAGGGTTTTACTACGAACTGCTTGGGTAGAATCCAGGTCACGATCCGGGTCAGGTCAATAAATAAGGTATATCGGCTTACTCAATGTTTTAAGCCACAAAAACATTTCTCTTCAGTTTCTAACTAGAAAGAAAGCTTAAAGAGATGGTTCTAATGCAGTTCTTGCTTGATGAAGGTTAGTTTTTGACGATTTCTACCATTAAAGGTTGCCCACATGCCTAGAAACGTGATCTCTACATGTGGCAATCGTTTTTCCCTTCTATTAGCTGCGTTTGGAGCTAGTTTTTGAAGATATAAATTTATGGTTATTGGTGTTTCTTCAGGTTTACACCTGGTCAACTAAGGTAATTATCTCGGGACTCTTTTATGATTATTTTTATGAAGTTCTACGGACGTTTCGTCAAGTTGGGGTAATTTGACAAATTTGCTGATTTAAGATCAATTATGAACTATTTATAGGTGCGTACCAGTTTTGTATATATAGTGTTTGCGAAGCTTAGGACGTAAGGAACAACTCTCGTGAAGAAGCTACGGCCATTCTAGCGTTCATTAGAAAGGTATGTAAAGGCTAAGCTCCATCCCTCATTTTAGCACCACTCCTGGGAGATTCCTAAAAAGCCGAATGTGATATTTTGCTATTCTCTTGCTAGAAAGACCTTCAGTGAAAAACATTGGGATCTCAGCTGAATTATTTTCATGATTCTATTATTTTGATATTTCACTTGTTCGGATAAATAGAATATTTGACATCTACATGTCATTTTATTGGTTTCCTTGATTATATGTCCGCATGTATGAATTCTTATTTTTCATTGGGTGATGTGACTTAAAATATCACGGGAGACTCTTATTACTTGTAACCAGCCCTCTTTTCCCACTAAAGTTATTATGAAAAATCTTTAAAGTAACTCACGATCTTCAAAACTCTCTAATATAACTTAAATGTTTAAACTATTAGAACACTTGTTTTTTGAAATACTTCTTTTAAAAATTATCTAGGAACCAAGTTAGGAACTAAGTAAATCACCTTAAACTTGTTATGACTATATGCAAGGTTAGGTTATCTTTCTAAATTTCAAGTTAACTTTTCAAGCTTATTTGGAAGAACATATGAGGTTCCATGAGATTGTTATATGTTATACGAAAGTGTTTATCGGGTTATAAGAACAAGACTAAAAATGTGCCAAGATTGGCAACATGACAACAGTAACTTATAGGTGTTATAAATCCATGACATGACATGCTATGCATTCTACTCCCGATCTATAATTGGGAGGTATGGGGCCTATAGCCTATATTTATACCTATGAGACACAAATGGCCACAAGTTGGTGAATATGATGTTAGTTCGCTACCGAAACGCACCACCATTGCTAGCATTTGATTGGGTATGTCATGTATTTGCATCTATATATATATATATATATGTATTCATGACATATGATTATATGAGCATACCATGCATATTTAAATAGTAGGGGACTAAATATCAGTCATGGAGATTATTTGAGTTTCAGTTTTAGGTGGTATCTCTATTACCTTTTTACAGTAAATATTTATGATTCTACTTTCCGCTTTACATAGCAGTAAATTTTTATTCGTACTAGCATCCCTTTACCTAGGGATGCTGCACTTTGTTTTGTGCGAGCATGTACAGGCAGGGACTCTAATCGACCCACCCGCTAGGATTCAGGTTCAGTTGTGAATTGGTAAGCTACATCTTATCTTGGGGCTATCAGAGGATGTTTACTTTCATTGTACAGTTTGGGTATAGTCGGGGCCTTGTCCCAACAGTGCATAATATCACTCATAGAGGCTATTGTGGACACAATATTCTGGGTTTTCTTTTGTATGTTTCAATCTCCAACCCATTGTCTTGGCATGTATATATATGTGTGTGTAAGTAGGTATGTCTTCGGTTATGGCCTCGTCAGCTAGATTGTACATCTTTATTTTTTTTTGGCTTGTCTACCATTGTTGTGTGGTTTATTCTCATTCAGGTCATGACCTTCAGGGTCCAAGCTTCACTTTTTAGAGGTTGTGTTGCCCAATTTTTTTGTCTCACAATTTGTTTAGCTAGTATGTTTTAGTGGGTAGCTCGATCTTATAGGGTGTCGAGTGCCAGTTACTCCCCCTATTTCGGGGTGTGACATTGGGGAGCAAAAAGATGGATGAAGGGTACTTTTGTATCAATTCGAATAGTGTTGGAATAAAAGATATAAAAGATATCAATCTGAAGCAAGCAACCATGGGAGCCAGAGTTCATCGTTATGTTGATTGTTTGACAGATCATCTGATCAAATATTGTAAGGTAGCATCCCTATCGAATGATGTAGATATTTCCCGTATACAGGCTTACGCTCAGACTACAGAGGACCTTAATAATCGGATTTGTACCCGCAAGGATAGGGAGCAGAGGAAGAGGGCCCATACTATGGGGCCTTATAAGGAGCCACATAGTGCTTTTAGGCCCCTGTTCCATCGATATCCACCTCGGCCAGCAAGTAGTATCTCACCACAGGTGCATGGACCACGATTTGATCGTTATAGTCAGTCAAGACCAGGTCATAGCTCGAGCCAGCCTGAGAGTCATCGACAAGATCATTTTGTACAGATAAGACATCCCACTCCTTTATGTACACAGTGTGGTAAGCCACACACTGGCAATGTAGACAGGGTTCAGTTGTATGTTATCATTATGGGCAGACAGGACATTTTATTAGTCTGTGCCCGAGGTTGAGCAGAAGTAATCTAGTTCGGCCTTCAGGATCTACAACAGCATCTTCACCCTTAGTCTGTGACCCACGACCAAGACCACAGTCTATCAGGGTCATAGTAGAGGGAGAGGTGAAGGAGATGCAGGTTCAAGCGGTGGCCAGAACCGCTTTTATGCACTCACCGGACGATAGAATTCAAAGGCATCCTCTGATGTTGTTACATGTATATTGACGATACCTTCTAAAGTTGTTTACACATTGATAGACCCTGGCTCTACATTTTCATATATTACTCCATTATTGCTAATAAGATTGACATGAAATCTGAGTTGTTTCCACAACCAATTGAGGTGTCTACACCGGTTGGCAACTCTATTTTAGCTACTCATGTTTATAGATATTGCACGGTGTTAATTAATGATCGTCCAACCCCCGCTGATTTAGTTGAGTTGATTATGCTAGATTTTCATGTTATCATGGGTATGGATTGGTTGGTAGCTTGCTATGCTAATATTGATTGTCGTGCAAAGAAAGTCAGATTTTACTTTCGAGGTGAGTCAGTCCTTGAGTGGAAGGGTAATGCAGCCACACCTAAGGGTAAGTTTATTTCATACCTTAGGGATCGAAAGTTGATTGCTAAAGTTTGTATATACCATATGGTTTATGTACATGATACTGATAAAGAGCCTATGACTCTTCAGTCAATTCCAATCGTGAATGAATTTCCAATGGTATTCCCTGATGATCTTCCAACAATTCCCCCAGAAAGTGTAATTGATTTCTCTATAGACTTGCTTCCTGATATATAACCTATATCGATTCCTCCATATAGAATGGCACCTGCAAAGCTAAGAGAATCGAAGGAACAACTGAAGGACTTGCTCGATAAAGGCATTATCAGGCCAAGTACTTCCCCATGGGGTGCCCCAGTGCTCTTTGTTAAAGAAAGATGGATCCTTACGAATGTGTATTGACTATAGACAACTAAATAAAGTCACTATAAAGAATAAATATTCTCTTCCACAGATTGATGACTTATTCGACCAGTTACAAGGTGCCAAATGCTTTTCCAAGATTGACTTGCGGTCTGGTTACCATTAGATGCAAGTCAGTGAAGTTGATATCCCAAAAACAACATTTAGGATGAGGTATGGCCATTTTGAATTCCTTGTCATGTCTTTTGGGCTTACAAATGCCCCAACATCCTTTATGGATCTTATGAATCGGGTCTTCAAACTATTTTTGGATGAATTTGTGATTGTGTTTATTAATGACATGCTTATATATTCACGGTAAGAAGTTGAGCATGTAGACCACTTGCGAGCTGTATTGCAGACTCTCCAAGATTGCAGGTTATATGCTAAATTCTCTAAATGTGAATTTTGGCTTACTTCAGTAGCTTTTCTTGGTCATGTTATTACAAGTGAGGGTATTAAGGTTGATGGACAAAAGATTGAAGCAGTGATGACTTGGTTGAGGCCCTTGAATCCAATTCGTAGCTTTTTAGGCTTGGCAGGGTATTACCAAAGGTTTGTGGAGGGATTCTTTTCTATCTCTGCACCACTGACAAAATTGACACATAAGGAAACTAAGTTTCAGTGGACCGATGCATGCGAACAGAGCTTTCAGGAACTAAAAAAAATATTATTTGAGTTTCAGTTTCATGTATTTTTTCTATTACCCTTTCACTAAATATTTATGATTCTACTTTCCACTTTATATACCAGTACATTTTTATTCGTACTGATGTCCCTTTGCCTAGGGACGCTACTTTTTGTTTCGTGTGAGCAGGTACAGGCAGGGACTCTAATCGACCCACCCGCTAGGATTAAGGTTCAATCTGTGAGTTGGTAAGCTCTATCTTATCCTGGGGCTATCAAAGGATGCTTACTTTTGTTGTACAGTTTGGGTATAGTCGGGGCCTTGTCCCGACAGTGCGTGTATCACTCATAGAGGCCATTGTGGACACAATATTTTGGGTTTTTTTTTGTATGTTTCAATCTCCAACCCATAGTCTTGGCATGTATATATATATATGTGTGTGTGTGTGTGTGTGTGTGTGTGTGTGTGTATGTGTGTGTGTGTGTGTGTGTAAGTAGGTATGTTTTCGGTTGTGGCCTCGTCGGCTAGATAGTACATCTTTATTTTTATTTTTTTGCCTGTCGACCATTGTTTGTATGGTTTATTCTCATTCAGGTCATGACCTTAAGGATCCAGGCATCACTTTTTAGAGGTTGTGCTGCCCAGTCTTTTCGTCTCACAGTTTGTTTAGCTAGTATGTTTTAGTGGGTAACTCGATCGTATAGGGTAGCGAGTGCCAGTTACTCCCCCTATTTCGGGGTGTGACATTTAGGAGCGAAAAGATGGATGAAGGGTAGTTTTGTATCAATTCAAATAGTGTCGGAAAAAAAGATATAGAAGATAATTGAAATTTTATGTGTATTTCTTTTTTGACTGTACATGTGTATTTAAACATAAACAAAAAAATACAAAATTGAATCATAGATGTACTCTTGTATGTATCTGGATGATGAAAAAACTAACTTACCTAAAAAAAATATGTACTATTCAAAAAAGAAAACAATAATGTAAAAACTATATACACATAGGCCATTTTCTCGAAGATTTCCCACATGGGAAAATTTGACAACTGTTGAAAGTGAGTAATAATTAAAGACCAGATCAGAGGGCTGATATTTCATCATGAGGACAACAAAATCATCAGTGATGAATATGAGATATATATTTGTTCTTTATTTTCTCTTTTACTTTGGTGAAGTACACTTTAATAACATTAATGTTTCATTTGTTTTGAGCTGAAGGAGAGAATCATCTTTGTAATCTATTGAAGAAATTAGGGAAGGTGAAATAGAGGGAATAAAGATCCCAACACCCTACCTCAATTTGGAGGGACGCCCAACTTGCCCAAAAGAGATCGATGAACAGGACCCGACAAAGGTTTGGTAAAAACGTCTGCTAGTTGCGAAATCGAAGGGACATAGATTAGAGAAATCAATTCGGCAAGGTATTGCTGATGAAAGAAATGGCAATCTAAGTCTACATGTTTTTGTTCGTTCGTGGAATATTAGATTCTTAGCCATGTGAATAGCATCTTGCTTGTCAGAGAGAAGATAAACTGGAAGGGAGAAGGAATAAAGAAATCATCGAGAAGATGTAATAACCAAGTGATTTCAGAGACGACTCTGCGCATTGGTTGGTACTCACCTTCAGTAGAAGAAAGAGACACCAAAGACTATTTCTTAGATCACCAGGAGATCCGAGAACCACCGAGAGTGATAAAGTACCCCTGATTGAGCGATGAGAATCAAGGCAACGACCCCATTCAGAATCACAAAAGGCTACCAAATCAATATAAGAGGATGAAGAAAGAAAAATACTTAATCCAGGGTTAAGGAGAAGTGTCATGCCCCAAAATAGGGGGCGTAACTAGCACTCGACACCCTATTCAATCGAGTTACCCACTGAAACATACTAGCTGACCATACAGTGAGTCAAAAAGATTAGGCAACACAACCACTAAAAACTGAAGCCTGGTCCATGAAGGTCATGACCTGAATGATAATAAACCATATAAATAATCATAGACAAGCTAAAAATAGAGATGTACTAGCTAGCCAATGAGGCAACAACGACAGATATACCTACCAAAACCAACAAAAGAAAACCCAGAATATTGTGTCTACAATAGCCTCTATGAGTGACATAAGCATTATGGGGACAAGGCCCCGACTATAACAAAATTGTACAACAAAAGTAAACATCCTCTGATAGCCCCAGGATAAGATGGAGCTTACCAACTCACAACTGAACTCAAAGCGTAGCGGGTGAGTCCATCAAAATCCCTGTTTGGACCTACTTGCACGAAACAAAAAATAGCGTCCCCAGGCAATGGGAAGTCAGTACGAATAAAAATGTACTAGTATGTAAAGCAAAAAGTAGAATCATAAGTAGCTGCTGAAAAAGGATAATAGAGATACCACCTGAAACTGAAACTCAAATAATCCTCATGGCTGAAAATTAACCTCCTACTATTTAAATATGCATGGTATGCTCGTATAGCCACATGTCGTGAATATATATATCCAACCAAATTCTAGCAACGGTAGTGTTTTTCGGTAGCTAACCGGCATCATATTTGCCAACTTGTGGCCATCGGTGTCTCATACCTATAAATATAGACAATATGCCCCATACCTCCCGATTATAGCTCGAGAGTATAATGCATAGCATGTCATGTCATGGATTCATAATGTCTATCTGTTACCATTGTCATGAAGCCAATCTTGGCCTGATTGTACTCTTGTTCTCATAACCCCATAATCACTTTCATATGACATGTAAATGTCTCACGGAACCTCTTATGTTTTTTCGAATAAGCTTGAAAACTTAACTCAACTTTTAGAAAGATAACATTACATTGAAGATGTTCATAGAAATCTTAAGGTTCTTAGTTCATATATAATTTATAAAAGAAATTATTTCAAAAGTCAAGTGTTCTAATAGTTTAAACATTTAAGTTATATTTGAGAGTTTTGACAATCAGGAATTACTTAGAGATTTTTCAGAGAAAACAATTTAGCGAGGAAAAAGGGCAGGTTACAAATAATAAATGTCTCCCATAAGAAATCTTTAATGATAGAAATCGTCAAAAACTAACCTTCATCATGCAAGAACTTCAGTAGAACCCTCTCTTCAGCTTTCTTTCTGGTTAGGAAGTGAAAAAAAATGTTTTTATGGGTTAATACGTTGAGTAGCCGACATATCACATCTTTTGACCCGACCCAGTTCGCGACTCGAATTCTGCCCAAGCAGTCTGCAATAAAACTCTCATAACATTTTACTCCAATGTTAGTTGGATATGGGATTTTGTTCTTTGCAAACTAGACTCGTAAGCCTTCGATTCGATAGGTTTTGGGCCTTGTAACTCTTTATATATTGGAAGAAAATATTCAAGACATTTGACCCAGAGTTAAGAAAATTTTATTAGAAAAATTTTGATAAGTTTTGCCGACCTTAGTTTCGCTAATTTTCTTGACTTCAAAATTTAACATACGGCCATGGTGCTATAATAATACCTCATAACATAGTATTCTTAGCATGTTAGACACTCAGGACTCGTTTGGTAGGCGATATTAAATAGAATAGTCCATGGATTAAAATTTAGTCCATCTAATACATTGATTGGTTATTTTATTTAATATAATCCATGGATTGTTTATCCACCATATGTGGTCCTATCTTATCCCTAGAAAATGGAGGGATAACTAATCCAAGGTTTAACAAACCTTAGATAAGACCCCTGAAACTATCCCCATATTCCTTTTCCTAAATTTCTTTTGTAATTTAATTTCCTTTTTATTTATCTCAGAAAGCATTTGAGAGATTAATTGTCCTTAATAGGAGACATCGATATAATTTTATATTCCTTTTGGAACCCTTTCAAAGACCACAGGAGCTAGAACAATACAAAAGGAAATTAGGGATGCATAATGCTTACTGTAATTGCTCATCAAAAATATGGATTATATGGAATGATGATTGGTTAGGGGAAGTTGTTAGGGACAATTTGCAACACTTGACCTGCAGTTTAACAAAAACAATGTAGAGATCATGTTCACGGTAGTATACGCTAGATGTGATGCTAGAGAAAGGCTTGAGCTATGGGACGAACTAAAAGTCATAGCCCAAGAAATGTCTCATCCATGGTTGGTGGGTGGAGATTAATGTAATACAGATCGAAGACGAAAAAGAAAGAGGGGTAGATTTCACCCATCTTGAAGGTGATGATTTTAACCAGTGTAGAAATAATTGCGCCTTAACAGAATTGAGGTACTCCGAGAGTAAATATACATGGTGGAATGGCAGGATCGAAGGGGCGTGTATATTCAAAAGACTGGACAGAGTATTATGCAATCAAGAGTTTCTTAATATACTTCCATCGAGTGAGGTCCTTCATCTGGTGAGACAAAGGTCAGACCATGCCCCCTACATGTCTCCTGTGGATTTGAAGAGGAGATAACAATGCGACCATTCAAATTTCTTAATTTTTGGACAAAACATCCAAATTTTAAGATCATCGAAAAGAACTAGAAAGTGGAGTACGAGAGATTGCCATTCATGAAGTTTCAATTGAAGATAAAAAAGATAAAAGGAGTTCTAGAAAAATGGAGTATGGACACTTTTGGTGATATATTTCCGAGCATTGCCACTCTAGAAGATGAGATTAGGGTGAAGGAATGCCAACTAGAGATAAACCCAACGACTGAGAACATATCTAAATTGAATAAGGCTGAAGCGGAGTTGAAAAAATATTTGTATATTGAGGAAGAGTTCTGGAAGCAAAAGGCGAGAATGAAGTGGTTTAAGGATGGAGACAGGACTACCAAATTATTTCACAATTATGTAAAAGGAAGGAGGAAAAAGCTTCACATAGTTGAAATTCAAACTGAGCAAGGAGATATGGTCAATACTAATGATAACATTGGAGCAGAGGCAATCTCCTTCTTTGAAAATCAGTTCAAAGAGAGTTACAAGAATAATGATGATAGCATGCTAGATTTGATTCCAAAGATGATTAAGCCCGAGCAGAATGAGGAGATGGGGAGAACACCTAGATGGGAAGAAATAAAAAAGGTAGTGTTTGCCCTCAATAGAGAAAGTACAAGTGGGCCTGATGGTTTCTCTGGCACATTTTTTCAAAGCTGCTGGAGCATTATTGGGGAGGATATTGAAAATATGGGGAAAGCCTTCTTTTGTGAAAAACAATTACCTAGATTCATAACGCACACAAACTTGGTATTGCTTCCAAAGAAAGAGAATGTGACCAGCTTCATGGATCTTAGGCCAATAAGCCTAAGTACTTTTGCCAACAAGATTATTTCAAGAGTTTTGCATGAAAGAATCACAAAGTGGTTACCTTTTATCATATCAAGTAACAAGTCAGGTTTTGTTAAAGGGAGAAGCCTTACAAACAATGTCTTATTAGCGTAGGAGATAATAAGAGACATTAACCTGAGAAAGAAATATCAAAATGTGGTAGTTAAGGTGGACATGGCAAAAGCATATAACAAAATTTCATGGTTTTACTTAATTAAAGTTCTGAGGAGATTTGGGTTTTCGAAAACTATTATTGATATGGTGTGGAGGCTAATATCCAATAACTGGTATTAAATACTAGTAAATGGAAAATCCTATGGTTTCTTCCAGTCGACTAGAGGGGTTAAGCAAGGGGACCCTATCTCACATATATTATTCATCATCGCTACTGAGTTATTAGCTAGAGGACTAAACAAATTATTGAGAGATGTGGATTTTAAAGGTTTTGGCTTACCCAAAAAATGGAGCCCCCCTATAAATCACCTTTTGTATGCTGATGACACAATCCTATTCTACTCGACAGATAGAAAATCTATTTGCAAAATGATGGGAGTCCTAAGGGAATATGAGAAAATTTCAGGATAAATGATTAATTTAAGCAAAAGTTTTTTTTATCTCCATGATAACACACCTTTGATTATAGGAATAAGACTGAGGAGATTGACAGGACTCAGACAAGGAAACTTTCCATTCAATTACTTGGGTGCCCAGTGTTCTATGGAAGAAAGAAGAAAGTATACTTTGAGGAGCTGATTAGAAAAGCTCAAAAGAGGATCATGTTATGTCAAAACAAGTGGCTTTCTTATGGGGAAAGACAAATACTGATTGCAAATGTCCTACAATCTATACCCATATACCTGCTTTCAGCCATGAATCCTCCTAAAAAGGTGATTGATCAATTTCATCAGGTTCTTGCAACATTTTTCTGGATTTAAATAGGTGGAGAAAGAGGGAAACATTGGATAGCATGGAAAGAGATGTGCTATCCTCAGCAGGAAGGAGGGATAGGCTTACATGACACCTCAAGAGCTCTATTTGGTAAATTATGGTGGACCTTCAGAACAACTACATCACTATGGAGTACATTTACGTGGAACAAATATTGTAAAAAAGTCCATCCAGTGATTTCCAAATGAGGTGGGGCATCACATACATGGAAAAAGACGTTGGAAGTTAGAGAAGAAATAGAGCATGATATTTGGTGGCAGCTAAAATCAGGTGAAGTCAGTTTCTGGTTTGATAATTGGACTAAACAAGGGGCATTATATTATACAGAAGAACAAGCAAGAGGAGAAGAAGAATTTAAAGTCAGACAGGTTATTACAAATGGGGAATGAGATAGGCAAAAATTGAGAGGTCTGATATCAAAAGAAATGACTGACTTTATTGTGGAGAGTAAAAGTCCAAAGCTGCTAGAAGGGGTGATTGATAAACCTTGGTGGATAGGAAACTCTAAAGGAGTTTTCACATTTAAATCTGCATACGAAATTATGAGACAAAGAATGGGGAGGAGTGTTGGTGGAAAAGCATCTGGAGAAGAGGGATTCCTTTTAAGATTAATTTCATGCTTTGGAGATGTTGGAAAGGCAGAATAGATACGGATGACAATCTTAAAAGGATGAGGATTAATGTTACATATAGATGTTATTGCTGTGAGGCGTATGAACAGGAAACTATGACACATTTATTTCTAACAACTCCTATAGCCCAAAGGTTATGGAAGCAATTTGCTGATTGTGCAGGAAACCAACTTCAAGAAGGCCTACAACAAACAATTACAACATGGTGGGGAGCTTCCAACAGGACTAAATTGAGACTAATCTTTCAAGCAATTCCAGCTATTCTAATGTGGGAGTTATGGAAAATAAGAAATGTAAGGAGACATGGAAAAGAGATAAGTTTTTACAAGTTGCATGCCCAATGTGTTAACATAGTATATCAACGTGTAAAAACTAAATACCCATGAATTGTTATACCTAAAGATTGGGAAGGAATAATTAGCACTCTCCACAGCTATAGGCCTCAATTATTTCATCACAAAGTCAAATGGGACATGCCAGAAAGAGGAAAGATATAATGCAACACAGATGGTGCATGTAGAGCAAATTCGGGAGAAAGTTCTTATAGATTATGTCTGAGGAATAAGAGTGGGAATTTAATATATGCAGAAACTAAGAAGATAGGGCATGGAACTAATATTGAAGCAGAATCAGTCGCAATCCAAAAGCCCTAAAGTATTGCAGGAGTAATGATATGCAAGGGGTTCTAATAAAATCAGATTCACAAATTCTTACAAAAATGATAAGAAGAGAGTGCCAGATACCATGGCAACAAGTGGAAATCATAGAGGAGACATATGAGCTAATGTTAATCACACATTCTAGCATTAAGCATGTGTTTAGGGAAGCAAACAAGTTAGGAGATATGTTGGCAAATGAAGCATATGAGCATGAGACTTTGATACAAATTCCGAGTTCAAATTTTAAACATTGATAACCCACTTTGAGAATCAAGACAAGAAGAATCAGAGTAGAGGGGTATTAACAGGAGCAAAGGCATGCACAAAAGTAACCACAGTAGATGTTATGATATTTACACAGAAAATTTATACCACACTAAGGTATTCATAATTATGAAACTAAGCTACCTAGCCTATACCATGACATTCTACAAAAAATACACCAGAGAAAGGAGAGGGCCTTCAGGTCAGGTAAGAAAATCATGTGCAGGAGCAGGAAAAAAAAAACCTTGCAAAGAAGATCAAGAGCAACTGGACATCTCCACAATAGCTTCAACAGGAAATCCATGATATAAAGAAATGATAGAGATGATGAGGAAATGGAGAAAATGATCAGGAAGGTTAAGAAGGGCGAAACAAGGAACTTACTGATGGTATCAGCTCGAGCTCACAAGAGGCCCTTATTGAATCCAGCTAGGAATCCACCATCTCCACCGGAATGCACCTACACAAAGAAGGGCGACAACGATAGAGAACAAAGATGATCAAGATCAAACATGAGGAAAATAAGAGAAGTACTTCCGCGAGCTATTGAAGAATCGATAGCTCAGGCTAGCAGAGGCTCCAAACGGTGAACGTGAAGGAAATTGGTTGGGAGCTCAAAAGGGAATGCCCTATTTTTTAGGGATCAAGTGTAAAGGAGGATGATTTGGGTTGGGCTGGTTTTTCTAGTTTTCTTTCCATTTATGGGCCCTGAGTCTTGTTTTGTTCAAGTCTACTATTATTAATAAAATGGAGCTTCAGCTCCACAAGTTGTTTAAAAAAAATAAAGAATGGCCGAATGGTTATAAACATTCTTTTAAATCTCCAAATCCGTTTAGTGTAATTTAATAATTTTACTAATATTTTTTTTGAATTTTTTCATTCAAGGTAGTTTGTCGATTAACCATTTGAGCTATTTGTTTCTTTTAATAAGCTTTAGGTATTAAACAATTTACGTTATCTTAAATCTATGTTAAGTTTAAGATATATTTGACGAACAAAAAATTACACATAGACCGTGCCATCAAGGATCTCCTTAATGGTACATCACACCTTAAAATTAATAACAATTAAAAGTATGAACTCCTAACTTGTATATATATATATATATATATATATATATATATATATATATATATATATATATATATATATATATATATATATATATATATATTACATTAAAAAGCATGAACTCCTAACTTCTATATATTACATTAAAAGCATGAACACCTATCTTGAATGTTAAATTACAATAAAATCCCTATCCCTAACTTAGGTTGTGACTTTGCGATGAGTTGTAACTTTTTCGATAAGTTGTGACTTTTTTTCGAAGTGTTGTGATTTTTCAATGAGTTGTGACTTTTCCAAAGAGTTGTGACTTTTTGAAAGAGTTGTGACTTTTTCAAAGGGTTGTGACTTCTCGAAAAGGTCATGACATTTCAGATGAGGCACAAAAAAATTCATATTACCCTTTGTTGACTATAAATAGAGTGGTTTCCTCTCATTTTTCAACAAAAACTTTTTTGATCTTCTACACCTCTTCTTCTTGCATGTTAAAATTTTTTGTGTGATTTATTGTCGTTGAGTGAGTTCGAAATATAGCAGAATATGAGGTACCACTATTGTGATAAAGTAAGTCATTCTATCCTAAGAGGGTATATTCCATAACCTCGAGTACTTGAGGAAAATAATTTTGATAATATAATAATTATTTTTTTGCTTAATATATACATTAGTATGTAATGTTTTAATATATGAAGTTAACATGATGTAGTCTAAATTCATTGTTTTTGTTAACAATTTCTCTTGTGAGGTAGATATATGATTTTGAATATCTTTTCCAAAATTTAAAGAATTGTCACAATTTGTTTTTGATGATCAAGACGAAAGAATGACTTTATTTATCAATACTACTTATGTGATTTAGACTCTCATGAAGTTTGCTTCAAAATAGTTATTACTATATAAACATTGCCCTTTTGTTTTACTTATTTACCATTTCTTAATATTTCAGTATTTTAGAGGAAGAAAAGTCCATATGACTTGTAATAGCGCCAATTAAAGTTTGTATTAGTTTAATTTTTATTATTAATTTAACAGTTAATTTTATGAGATAAATATTTTCATTAATGCAAATATTTGTTTATATTTGGGTAGGTATTTGTATTTAAAGTAAAGTATTATATATGTCACAAAATGTATTATCAAGTTAACAAGATCTTCTAACTTCAAAATATATTATTTTAAAATGTTCCTAATTTTTTTTATATAAAAAAAAAAACTCACAACAAATGTGAAAATAGGTGAATATATAAGATGTTGTTCTTTTCACATGTTCATATGACATCTAAACAATTTAACGTGGAATACACATGCAAAACACATCTGGTTAGATGACAAGAAAAATACAAAGAAAATATTGTCTATAAGGTAATATTAGTGAGATAAGACTAATTACATTATTGAACCTTATCAAATTAAAATAAATATATACATTACTGCATTTAACTAATAAAAATTTTCATTGACCATCTTCATAGGTTTGCATGAATAAGATATATATATATATATATATATATATATATATATATATATATATATATATATATGAAGATCCACGTTGAACATTTGCAAAAGAATCTACAATATTATTTTTTGCTAAGCTTATTATTCAAATTTTCGCTTAAATAAGCAATACTATTTATTATAACATACATTTTTGGAATTGATAATCACGTGCAACGTACGTGTCAAAAAACGTGTATATATATATATATATATATATAACTTAACTAGTTAAATGGAATAGATATCCTACAAAAAAAAAATATTGTTCAGCGGTTATCTACCTTGACCTGATTACATGAAATAAACATTATCATAATAATACAAGGGTATAATAGGAAAGAATTTTTTGTAGAGTTTTAAATTAAACACAAGATCAAGTGGAAAACAATGAACCAAACACTTCACAAAAAATAATTCATGCACTACTAATCTCTGCATTACTAATCCCTGCATTATCAATATCTGTACCAAACGACCCCTCATAGACTTATCCCCAAGGTGTGGGAGAATTTAATCCTTTCAAATGGGCGAAGTGCTACCCGAGCCATTTCTTTAATCCGAAACTTTGTTTGAGGGGTCCCTTTGACCTAAAACCTTAGTTTAGTTCCTTAATATTGCCGCCGATTTGCGATCTTAATCTCCAATGTACTATACCAAGTCATATACACCTCATATAACCACACTATACTACGCCACATATATTATGCAAGAATAGAGATAAAAATATGGGATCTTACATTCTCCCCCTCCCCCTTTATGAACATTTGCCCACGAATGGATTTAGACAATTCCTTGGTTGAGTTTTTTTTTTCATAGGACTTTATTTGCGAGTCTATATTTGTTACAGTCGCAAACCTAAAGTCAAATTCTGAAAATTTCAACTTCTAAGATTCGTATAGCAATCTTGTAAGAAGACATAAATTGCACTTTCAAGTTACTTAAAATATAATTAAGTCATTGTGAAGAAATAATCATCAATTATAGAAATGTGACTCACCTTAAGTTGTAAGCAATTGGGGGTACTCCTTCCTCATTTCCTCTTCCACTTCCCAAGTCATTTCCTCGAAGTTGTTATTTCTCCACAACACTTTTCTTTAGTTCGAAGCTTTCTTACTTATCGATCTAAAATAGCTCTTGGTAACTCTACATAAGATAAATCTTCGGCAATGTGAATATTTTCAACGGGCATAATACATGAAGGATCTCCAATTTGCTTGCGCAACATAGATACATGAAATACTAAATGGACTGCTTCCAATTCTAAAGGCAAATCAAGCTCGTATGCCATCATAACCATATTTCAAATAATCTTATATGGTCCAACATATGTAGGACTGAGCTTCCCTTTCTTTCCAGATCGTATGATGCCCTTCATTGGCAATACTTTCAAGAAAATCCAATCTTTTACATCAAACTATAATTTCTGTCGTCGAACATTTGCATAAGACTTTTGCCGACTCTGTGAAGTATGAATCTGATCTTTAATAAGCTTAACCTTTTCCATTGCTTGTTGAACTAGATTGGGACCTAGCAACTCTACTTCCCTGACCTCAAACCAACTGATTTATGACCTACACTTGCACCTGTATAATGCTTCGTAGGAGTCCATCTGAACATTAGCTTGAAAGTTGTTATTATGAGAAAAATCGATAAGAGATAGGTGTTCATCCCAACTTCTTTTAAAATCCAGCACACAGGCACGTAGCATATCCTCAACAATATGAATACTACCTTCTGCATGTCCATCAGTTTGTAGATGAAAAGCGGTTGTAAGATTTACCTGAGTACCTAGACCCTTCTGAAATGATCTCCAAAAATGCACTGTAAATTGAGCCCCTCAATCTGAGATCACAGATAATGGAACTATGTGAAGGCAAATAATCTCCTAAATGTAAAGCCTTGCATATTCTTTGGTTGAATATGTCATCCTAACTAGCAACAAATGAGCAGATTTTGTCGGCTATCGATAATTACCCAAATGGAATCATACCTTCGTAGAGTGTGAGGCAAGCCAGTGATGAAGTCAATATTTATCATGTCCTATTTCCATAACGGAAGATCAATACACTGGGTTAGGCTCCAGGCCTATGATGTTTTGCTTTAACTTGTTGACGGTTGGGACATTCAGCTACCATATCTATAATATTTTTTTCATGCCATTCGACCAATAAACTTGTCGAACGTCCTAATACATCTTCGTCGCTCCAGGGTGAGGTGCATATCTAGAATAATGGGGCTTTGAAAGAATATTTATACGGAGCTCATCAACTTACGTTACACGTAAGAGACCCTGATATCTAAGGACTCCATCTCTAGTTAGCTTAAATAAAGGTTTTTGCAGCTATGGAATTCTTTCCCTTAGTTTCCTAAGCTCAGGATCTTCATGTTGCCATGTTTTCACCTCAGTCACAAAGGAAGATTCGATCGTATTCTGAACGACAACACATTCTCCCTTTGCATCTACTAAGCGTACTTGCAAATTAGCTAGTTGGCATATGTCTTTTGTGATTCTAGCCTTATCACCTTCAACATGACTTAGACTACCCATGGACTTCCAACCGAGCGCATCAACAACAACATTAGCTTTATAAGGATGATATAAAATTTCAACATCGTAGTCCTTTAACAATTTTAGCCATGTCATTTGTTATAGGTTCATATCCCTCTGCTTAAGTAAATACTGAAGGCTCTGGTGGTCGATGAAAATATCAATATGAACCTCGTATAGATAATGCCGCCAAATTTTAGGGTAAAGACAACTGTGGACATCTCAAGATCGTGTGTAGGATAATTTTGTTCATGTTTCATCAGAGGTGTTTGCAATAACTTTACCATGATGCATAAGAACACAACCTAGGCCAATTTAGGTGGCATCACAATAAACAACATAGCCCTCATTTCCATCTGGAAGATTTAGGATAGGTGTTGTGGTAAGACTTTTCGTTAGTTCCTTAAAGAGTTGTTCGCATGCCTCGGTCCACTAAAACTTATTTGCCTTATGAAATGGCCAAATACCCCCTAATCTATTACCGAATTTCCAACTACACACTTAAACTTCACGGGAGTCCTACCACCCCCCGAACTGTTTAAAATCGAAACTATTGTACCCCTAAAAGGCCACAACCACATTTATGTTGATGGGTGAAACTCACACGTTTGACACGTGGAAATTCCATTAAAAAAATTTCCTAAATCTTTTCGTTAGTTTTTACTCTTTTCTTCTATTTTTTCACCATCTCTCCAAATCCAAAAATATTTTCGCCATTTTCTCCATTACTATAAATACCAAAGGTCTATCAATCACTACAATCTTGAAAAGGAGAAGGTCAGCAATGATTTTGATTCCCATTTGTCATTTCGTCTACTACTTGATTGGTATTAAGATCATTTCCATGAATGCATATGTCAAATTTCTCAAATTGGAGCTAATGAATACATAACAATGGAGGAAAGTTGAATGTGGGTTTCATCAAAAATTCAAAATTCTTCGTTGGTTTGGAGTAAAATTACAAATTTGGAGCTTCGAAGAACCAAAATAAGATTTACCAACCGAATTAACTTTGTGGGTTGACTATGTACAAGGATGATTAACAACTCCAATAATATCGATAAAAAGTTGATTTTCAAAAATTTCTGATTCCATACACAAATTAGAATCAAGAGGAATACAAAAATTTTATGGTACATCTGGTGAAGATAGCAGTGGCGGCAACGACGGAAAAATGATGGGAGATGGACAGATCTGGTCACAAAGAAGAAAGAGATTTCTATGAAGAAGAAAGAAAAGAATAAGGAAATAAATAAGATGTATATATATATATACACACACACACTAAAAAAGAGTTTTCATATTTTTTTCAGTGCTCACTCTTTCAGGGAGAGTGAAATACACTCACTTCGCCACATAAGCATTTAGGAACATGATAATTTCAATTTTAAACAGTTCAGGGGGTGATAGGACCCTCGTGAAGTTTAAGTGTGTAATTGAGAATCCGGTAATAGATTGGGGGCATTTGACCATTTTCTCTCGATAATACCCTACCAAGCCTAAAAAGTTGCGGACCTCTATTGGATTCAAGGGCCTTAGCCAAGTCAACACTGTTGCAATCTTTTGTCAATCAACTTTAATACCCTCACATGTAATAACATGACCACGAAAATCTACTGAAGTTAGCCAAAAATCACATTTAGAGAATTTTGCATATAACTTGCAATCTTGGAGATTCTTTAGTACAACTCGCAAGTGGTAGGCATGCTCAACTTTCGACCGTGAATATATAAGAATGTCATTAATAAACACAATCACAAATTCATCCAAGAATGGTTGAAGACTAGATTCATAAGATCCATAAAGGTTGTTGGGGGCATTTGTAAGCCCAAAAGACATGACAAGGAATTTAAAATGGTCATACGTCATCCTGAATGTTGTTTTTGGGATATCAACTTCCCTGACTCGTAGTTGATGCTAACTAGACAACAAGTCAATCTTGGAAAAACATTTGGCACCTTGTAACTATTCGAATAAGTCATCAATCCATGGAAGAGGTATTAATTCTTAATAGTGACTTTATTTAGTTGTCTATAATCAATACACATCTGTAAGGAGCCCTCTTTCTTTCGAAAAAAGAGTATTGGAGCATCACATGGGGATGTTCTTGGCCTGATAAAGCTTTTATCGAGCAAGTCCTTCAGTTGTTCCTTCGATTCTCTAAGCTCTGCAGGTGATATTATATTGGGAGGAATCGATATAGGCTGCATATCTGGAAGCACGTCTATAGCGAAATCAATTTCCCTTTCTAGGGGAATTCTTGGAAGATCATTAGGGAATACAGAGTCCTGGGCTCCTTATCAATATCATTTACATGAACCATATGGTATATACAACCTTTAGCAATCAACTTTCGAGCTCTAATGTATGAAAATAAACTTACCCTTGGGTGTGGCTGCATTACCTTTCAACTCAAGGACTGGCTCACCTAGAAACTAAAATCTGACTATCTTTGCACAATAATCAATATTAGCATTGCAAGCTACCAACCAATCCATACCCATAATATCAAAATATAGCATAATCAACTCAACTAAATAAGTGGAGGTTGGAAGATCATTAATTAACATTGTACAACCTCCATAGGCACTTGCTAAAATAAAGTTACCAACCAGCGTAGACACCTCAACTGGTTGTGGAAACAACTAAGATTTCATGTCAAACTTACTAACAATAAATGGAGTAATATATAAAAATGCAGAGCCACGGTCTATCAATGCGTAAACAACGTGAGAAGATATCGTCAATATACTTGTGACTATATCGGGGAATGCATCTGAATCTTACCTGCCTCTAACGGCTTAAAAGCGATTCTGGCCACCACTCGAACCTGATGTGTCTCTTCCACCTCTCTTTCTAACACGAACCTGAGTAGACTGTGGTCCTGGTTGCGGGGAACGAACTTAAGGTGAAGAGGCTTCTATAGATCCTGAAGGCTGAGCTTGCTAACCTCGACTCAACCTCGACCACCAACTAATAAAATGTCTTATCTACCCACAATTATAACATGCACCTCAACCATGTCTACACAGCCTAGTGTGCAGTTTACCACACTGTATACATAGAGGAGTGGGATGTCTTATCTATACGGAACGATCCTATCGACAACCCTCAGGCTAGTTTAAGCTCTTACCTGGTCCTGAGTCGACTATAACAATCAAACCGCTATCCCAACATGTTTGTTGAGACACTACCTGATGGCTGAGGTGGATATTGATGGAATGGGGACCTAAAATACATTGTGGCTCCCTATAAGACACCATAGAATGTGCCCTCTTACTCTGCTCCATATACTTGTTGGTATTACGAATCTGCTGAGAAAGTTATGTTGTAGTTTGAGCGAAAGCCTGTATGCAGGAAATATATATATCATCTGATAGGGATGCTACCCTACAATATTTTATCAGATGATATGCCAAACTATCCACATAACGATGGACCTTGGCTCTCATGGTATGTGCAATATGCTGTGCATATCGCGCCAAAGAATAAACTTGTGGATATAATCCCTCAAACTCATGTTCCCTTGATTCAGAATGATAAACTGGTCAAGGTGGGCCTCTCGAACTTGTAGTTGCAAATAGTGGGCAAGGAAGGCCTTAGAGAAGTCCTCCCACTTTGCTGGAGGAGAATCAAGTCCTCTAGATCTCTCCCGAGCCTCATACCAAAGGATGGCTACCCGAAAAGAAGCCAACTCCACAACCTCTATGACAGAGGCGTGCATCACCCTCAATACTCTCCATATATGGTCTATAAAGTCTTGGGGATCCTCAGTTGAACTTGATCCCATAAATAACAGAGGGGCCAAATGAAGAAATTCTCGTACCCTCCAACTATCTGACCAGTCTCTCTGAATATCTACTCTTGACTCTAGCTGTTGTTCATAAATAGAAACCATCATAGTCAGCAAATGAACTTCCTCCCTCATCCCTTGCTCCCTAGTCTTTAGTGGAGGAACAATAGGCAATGGAGGTCCTGTGTCCGTAGCTTTCTTAGGTACCAATGGAACTGATGAGGCAGGGGGTATTGCATTTCCTTGGGCTCCAACAGGTGCCAGGGAGGATGGTACTAGGGGTACAGGTGATTCACTCTGTGCCTCCGAGGGAAATCTATCCTTTTGACCTGGTGGGGGAACGAATAGTACCTTCCCCCGAATCCATACGTATCTCTCACTGTGCCATCTCCAGAGAGCGTGTAACCTGTTAGATAAGAAGCATATTTCATATGTTCCAAAAGTTTTGCACTATAGCACGATCTATCAGTTGAATGAAATGTAACCATTCCTAAATGCCATATGCCTCTTTATTATAAGTGTGGTGCATAACACACCCATAAACAAGATTCTACTAGACATGGCTTATGAACCCCCCGTGATACGACCTACTCTGATACCAAGTTTGTCATGCCCTAAAATAGGGCGGTGTAACAAGCACTCAATACCCTATTCGATCGATTTACCCACTCAAACATACTAGCTAACCAAACCATGAGACAAAAAGATTGGGCAGCACAATCTCTAAAAAGTGAAGTCTGGACTATGAAGGTCACAACTTGAATGACAATGAACCATATAAACAATGGTAGACAATCCAAAAATAAAGATGTACTAGCTAGCTGATGAGGCAACAACTAAAGACATATCTACTTATACACATATATATGCATGCCAAGCCTATGGGCTAGAGACTAAAACCAACAAAAGGAAACCCAAAATATTGTGTCCACAATAGCCTCTACGAGGGACACAAGCACTATCGCGACAAGACCCCGACTATACCCAAACTGTACAACAAATGTAAACATCCTCTGATAGCCCCAAGATAAGACGGAGCTTACCAACTCACAATTGAACCTGAATCCTAGTAGGTGGGTCAATCAGAATCCCTGCCTGAACCTGCTTACACGAAACAAAAAAATAGCGTCCCCAGGCAATGATACATCGGTACGAATAAAAATGTACTAGTATGTTAGGCGGAAAGTAGAATCATAAGTAGCTACCGAAAAAGGGTAATACAGATACCTCCTGAAACAGAAACTCAAAGAATCCTCATGGCTAACATTTTACCTCCTACTGTATGGATGGTATGCTCGTATATCTCATGTCGTGAATACATATATATATATGCAAATGCATGACATGCCCAAACAAATACTAATAATGGTGGTGTTTCCCGATACCTAACCGACATCATATTTGAAAACTTGTGGACATCGATGTCTCATACGTATAAATATAGGCAAGATTGTCACGCCCCAACTCAAGGGACGAAACAGGCACTTAATGCCAAAACTTGGACCTGAGCCGACCCTGCTTAGCCATTTTGTAATGGCACGGAGAAGCCACACATAGTTAAGAAAACAAACAAGTATATGTCGGCTTAAATATATGCCCTTGGCCTACAAGATCCCTATCAACAATGCTATAAAGAATTTAACTACTTCCACAATTCATATAAAAAACAGCTACCACATAAATCTTGTTTGGGTCGTCGAGGCCACCATGATATCTAGGAAAATGTAAACACTATAGGGGCTGCAAAAGTCGCCATTATCTCTATACAAAAATGAAAAAATACCATGTGTCAAGACAATAAAACAAACCATCACCAAACTTCGGCCAACCAACAAACAAGGCCAATATGGATAATAATGTGGCCATACAACCCAACACACTAGTCTGCAAGCCTCTAAGAGTAGTAAAGCTTGACCGGGACAGGCCCAAACATACCCAAAAACTATGTGAAACAAAATCCAACAAACCTTTGAACTCTGGAAGCTTCGGAGGAAAGTGGCTAGCCAACCTACTGGAACTCAACCATACTGCTGGAGAGGTCTATCGAGTCGTGTATCAGGACCTGCAAGCATGAATGCAGCGACCCCCAGGCAATGGGATGTCAGTACGAAATAATGTACTGAGTGTGAAAGGTGATAGACTAAATAAACAAGTATCATAATATACCAAAACCAATGATGTAAGGAAACCAAAATTTAGATAAGCATTCTAACCGCTACTGAATTTAAAAACACAAAACTGATCAAACAACAACCTAACCAAGCCCCCCATAAGCTCGACAAGTAAAATCAGCATACCACCTACCTAGGCCCCCATAAACCCAGAAGGTGCCAAATTAATCTACATATCCCTATCGGTAGCCCCTTTTCTTTGTAAAAAGTCACATAGCCCTTTTTGGCAACGATATAGCCCCGTAGAAAGCGCATAGCCCTCTTAGGAAACATCATAGCTCTATGGGATGCACATAGCCCTCTTTTGAATCAACATAGCCCTGTAGGCAACATATAGCTCTCTTTGGCGTCAAAATAGCCTCGCAGGCAATAACACATAACACTATTTGACATCAATATAGCCCCGTGGGCAACACATAGCCTTCTTAGGCAATAACATAGTCCTCTTAGACAACATCATAGCCCCCATAGGCAGTTCATAGCTTAATATCTAACCACAATAGCCCCAAGGGCGACAACAAACAATTGAATAGTCTTATGGCGAGCAATTTAGCTATAAAGAATATATATGAATAGTCTCCAAGTCGTTCCTAACTTAGGGTCTTTCTTAACAGATTATGAGTCCCTAAAATGAGGGTTTATAACCACTCAATTAGGCAACCACTCATAATTATATCTACAAGATCACGAACATTAACTACCCGAATATATCACTCCCAATCTCTAAGGAAACATGTCGAACGAAGGGAATAGCCTTAACATATCTTTTCCTTTATAATTTATGTTGAAATGTACCTCTGTCTGCACCACTAAAACACTAAAAATAAGTAAACTCAATTAGTAATTAAGGACAACAATTACTACAATAATTCGATTACGGATTCCTATCGTAAATTACTATCGAAGACCTAAGGTATCCATAAACTGATAAAAGATGGTTCTCACCTTTCATTACATATCTAGAAAACTTGAATAAAATCAAACCATTGAAAAAAAAAAACCCTGTTGTCACAACCTCCATGAAGCTACACCGCTCAATACACCATGAAATTTATACTAAAATGATGAGCTTGCGACGTAGGGAGATTTTCGATAAGGAGCCAATAAGAGATCATGAACACACAAGGATCATTTGAGGAGTAATTCTCTGATTTTTATGGGTTTCTTACGAGCTGGAATGAAAAAAAATGAAGAATATGCTATCTTATAAGGTTCCACCGACCTAGGGGACCCACTAGCCGCCTCTACTGCGCAGTTGGTACGAAAAGGTGAATATCTCTCTATTCTGATGTCGTATGCATGAATGGTTTGATGTATTGGAAACTAGATTCATAGACCTTCGATTTGATATATTATAGGCCCTCAAAATCTTCTTATATTGGAAGAAAACCTCCGAGACATTTATATTAAATTTCAGAGAAATCTTTAAAAAAAACTTGCGATAACTTTCGCCAACTTTTATTACTAAACTCGCTTAACTTCAAAAATTAAGATGTGACTCTTGAGAAATTAAAATATGACCCACATCATTACTTATATATTAATCACTCTTCATCTTTCCATGAAGGTACGAGTTAAATTAGAGTTCCAAAAAGTCGCGGTGTTACATCCTTGAATGAAAAATCTAAGCCACACGTTTAAGTCCTTACTAGTTTCCAAAATTTTGGCAAAGTGTCCTCTATACCCATAATATCGAGGAACCTGAAATGCAAAAGATTCAAACCCAAGCACCTCACAGGACGATACAAATAGTTAAGCACCATAGCTTCACAATAATAGTACGGGCAAAATACAACAACAACAACAATAATAAGCAACAATAAAAAAACTAAATGGGTATCCTACCTCATAACTGTGCTAATCAAGATTGATATTTTTACCACTATGGGATCTAAAACAACTAAGGATATGTGGATCTCATGCCATCCTCGGCTTCCCATGTCATCTCTTCCCTATTTTTGTTTCTCCACAATACTTTAACAGAAGCCACATCTTCGGTCCTCAACCTTCAGACCTGTCGATCTAATATTACAACTGGAGTTTCCTCATAGGACAACTCCTTTTTTATCTAAACATCCTCAACAAGGACAACCCTAGAAGGGTCTCCTATGCAATTTCACAGCATCGATATATGGAAGACCGGATGAACCGATTCTAGCCACGATGACAAATTTAACTCATAAGACACTTGACCTACCCTCTGAAGGATGCGCTATGGCCCAATGAATCTTGGACTAAGCTTTCCCTTCTTTCCAAATCTCATAACACCCTTTATAGGTGAGACTTTTAAGAATACCTAGTCATCAACACAAAACTCTAAATTTCTTCGCCACATATCTAAGTATGACTTTTGGTGACTTTGAGAAGTAAATAAACATTCTCAGATGAGCTTAACCCTCTCTATTATCTGTTGTACAAGTTCAGGTCGAACCAACTCTGACTCATCTACCTAAAACCAGCCAATAGGGGATCTATATTTCCGACTGTACAAAGCCTTATAAGGTGCCATCTAGATGCTAGAGTGATAACTATTGTTATATGCAAACTCAATAAAAGGTAAGTGGTCATCCTAACTTCCATTAGTCCAGCATGTATGCTCGTAGCATGTCCTCAAGTGTTAAAATGGTGCGTTTAGCTTGGCCATCTGTCTGAGGGTGAAAGTCTGTACTGAGATTAACTTGCATCTTTAATCCTTTCTTGAAAGACTTCCAGAAGTAAGCGGTAAATTGTGCTCCTCTCTATCTGAGATAATAGATATTGGGACGTCGTGCAACCTAGCATTCTCTCGATTGTAAAGCCATGCATAATCTTCAGCTATGAAAGTAGTCTTGACTAGTAAGAAGTGGGCGGATTTTGTTAACCGATCAAGAATTACCCAAATAGAGTCAAACTTATGCAGCGATCGAGGTAACCTAATAATAAAATCCATAATAATTACCTCTCACTTCCATAAAGAAATGACTATCTCCTAGACAAGCCAATTAGTTTTCTGGTTTTCAACCTTAACCTGTTGGTAGTTAGGACAGTGTGCCACAAACTCAACATCATCCTTCTTCATCTTGTCCCACCAATAGATATTTTTACTATCATGGTACATCTTCATTGATCCTAGTTGAATAGAATGCCGGGAATGATGTGCCTATTCCATAATCTTTTGCGAAAGCCCTACCACATTTGGAACACATAGTCAACCTCTATATTTGAGGATTCCATCTCCTTCTATATCAGAGGCTAACGACTCCTTATCATGAACTTTGCCTCTGAACTGCTTTAAGTAGGGATCCTCATGCTTTCGTGCCTTCACTTCCACGATTAAAGACGATACAATTGTGTTCTGAACTCTGACCCCACTATCACTCGCCTCTTCTAATTTGACTCCCAAAATGGCTAATTGATGAAGTTCTCAAGGTAATTCATGCCTCTTAACACCTAAATATGATAAACTTCCCATTGATCTACTACTGAGGGCAGCAGCTACAATATTTGCCTTCCCGATATGATATAAAATATCTACGTTATAGTCTTTCAGTAACTCAAGCCATCTACATTGTCGAAGATTCAATTCCTTCTTTCTAAAGATATACTGAAGGCTCTTATGATCTATGAAAATGTCCACATGAACGCCATATAAATATTGTCTCCAGATCTTCAGTGCATGCACAACCGCAACCAACTCTAAATCGTGAGTTAGGTAGTTCTCATGATTTCTCAACTGCCTTGAAGCATATGCAATCACCTTACCATGTTGCATTAGAACACATCCTAACCCAATAATAGAAATTTCGCAGTACACTGCATAGCCCTCTGAACCCTCCGGCAAGGCTAAGACTGGTGTTGATGTCAACCTGCCTTCAGCTCCTGGAAACTATGCTCGCAAGCCCCTGTCCACTGAAACTTAACTACTTTTTAAGTCAGCTTTGTTAGTGGTGCTGAAAGTGAAGTAAAACCCTATGCAAACCTTATGTAGTACCCATATAACCCTAAGAAACTACGAACCTCTGTCAGAGTTGTGGTCTAGGCTAAGTCTTCACGACCTTAATCTTCATTGTATCAACTATAATTCTTACATCTAATACAATATGTCCTAGGAAATCCATAGAGTTCAATCAGAACTCACACTTAGAGAACTTTCCGTAAAGTTCCTGCTCTCAAAGAACGTGAAGGACTGCTCGTAAAATGATCTGCATGCTCAACTTTTGAATGCGAATAGACCAAAATATCATCAATAAATACAATCACAAACGTGTCTAGATACGGCCTGAATATGCTATTCATCAGGTTCATAAACACTGCCGGGGCATTAGTCAATCCAAAAGACATCACCAAAAACTCAAATCAATGATGGTACCCTTATCTCAAATCAATCTTCGAGAAGTAGTTAGCACCTTATAGTTGATCAAACAAGTTATCGATCCTCGGAAGTGGATACCTATTCTTTATAGTAGCCTTGTTCAGCTGTCAATAATTGATACACATCCTCAACGAGCCATCCTTTTTTCTCAGAAATAATATTGGTGCACTCCATGGTGAAGCACTGAGCCTAATAAAGCCTTTATCAAGAAAATTTTTCAACTGATCCTTCAACTCCTTAAGCTGAGAAGGATCCATTCTATAAGAAAGGATAAATATGGGTTGTACCTAGTAGCATATTGATAGCAAAATCAATTTCCCGTTCTGGCAAGATACCATCATCTGGAAATACATCCGAAAACTCGTTAACCACCAGAACAGATGGAAGAATAAGTGGTTCTACATCCATATCCTAAACTCGAACAAGATGATAAATGCAACCCTCAATAATTATCCTTCTTGCCTGAAGATAGGAAATAAACCTACCTTTCGGCGATGTTGTATTACCTTTCCATTCTTGCACCACCTTTCCAGGAAAATAAAATCTAACAATCTTTTTCGAGCACCCAACATTAGCATACCAAGACACTAGCCAATCTATACCCATAATGACATCAAAATTGACCATCTCCAGCTTTACCAAATCTACAGAGTTTTGACGATCGATAATTTTTACTGTGCAACCTCGATAGACTCTATTAGCAATAATAGACTCACCAGCTGGTATAGACACAATGAAGGGTTGACGTAATGACTCTGCTTCTGTAGACAACTTCCCCACAGTAAATGGAGTAACATAGGATAGGGTAGAACCTGGATCTATCAAAGCATAAACACAATGAGAACAAACAATCAATGTACCTGTCACAACGTCAGGTAATGACTCTAAGTCCTATCAGTCAGCTAGTGAATACACACGGTTCTAGCCACTACTAGAACTGGATGCTCCCCTTCTACTTCTACCTCTACCTACTGAAGTTTGAGGTCCACGACCCGCAAAATGTGCTGATGAGGAGGAACTTACTACTTACCCAGTCAACTGACCCATAACACCATGACCTATGGTCGGGCAATTCCTCCATACATGCCCCTCCTGCCCATAAGAATAACAACCTGTGGAGCCCTACCTACATCTCCCAAAATGCATCCTACCGCATGTAGAACAACGCAGCGAGCCTGACCTGGATTTGCTTGAACTCATCTGTTGCTGATAGCCAAATGCCCGTGATTGTCCACGATTATCAATTCTACTACCTTGGAACGTCGGTAGTGGAGGTCTGGGTGGCCTACTAGGATACCAAGGTCTGGGACCATCGTGAAACTCTCCTTGTGAACTAGCAGGCCTAGCCCTCTTCTGCTACTTTATATCAACCCTCTCCCTCATATGTTGTTGATGCCGACACTCTTCTATGCTTTGTGCAAAGTCCTGAATTCGCAATATATCCATATTATCATTTAAGGCAGCGGTAGGGCAAGCATCGATATACTTTGAATCAAGCCTTCCCACAAATCTTCGCACCTTGTCATGCATAGTATCAACAAAATCTGGTGCATACCTAGCCAATGAATCAAATCTCAGGCCATACTCTTAGACACTTATGGTTCCCTTTCGAAGGTTTAGGAATTAATCTACCCGGGCATCCCAAATCTCTCGAGGTAGATAGTTATCTATGAAAGGCTCGATAAAAATATCCCAGAAGGGTGGAGGTGCATCTTTCCCCCTGGATCTCTCCCAACTCTCGTACCATAATACTGCAACATCATGCAGTCGAAATGCTGCTAATTCAACTAACTCTGTCGCTGAGGCATGCATGAACCTGAAGATCCTGTGAAGTTAATCAACATAATATTGAGGGTATTTCCTACGATCGGTCCCTGTAAAATCTGGAGGACTCAAAGCTAGAAACTCTCAAACTCTCGAACTTTCAGGACCTTCGAAAGGTCTGACAATTCCAATCACAATTGGCTGGTGATGTCCAGTTACTAATTGTGCTAACATACACACTACACTTTTGAAATCATGATTAGAGGGAATAGAAGGAGCTGTAGGTGGTACTTCTAATGGTGTTGGGGATTTGGTAGCCCTCAAAGGATCATTAGTTTGAGGAGAAACTATATCAAGCTGAGAAGATGTCTCCTTCTAGGCCTCACAATGGGATGTGTCCGCCAGTGGTACCTTGCCAGTACCCTCACCTACAGTTGCGTCTAGCCCCTGGCTAGTTGCGGTCTGTCTTGTATCAGCCATCTCTTACTATTTACAAATATTAATGATAAGCTCAAACACACAACCCTTAAAACACAACTCTATAGCTCGAGATTAGCAAAAGAAGGATAACCAATCTAATATGCCTTGTAGCTACCTACTTATAAAATGTGGTGCACAACATATTTATAAAGAAGTTTCTACTAGACACAGCTTGCAGACTCCCTAGGACATGACGTTGCTGTGATACCATGTTTCTTACACCCTAACTCAAGGGGCCCAAGTGGCACCTAATGCCAAAACTTGGGCCTGAGCCGACCCTGCTTAGTCATTTTGTAATGGTATGGAAAAGCCACACACAGTTAAGAAAACAAACAAGTATATCTCAACTTAAAAATATGCCCTTGACTGGCAAGGCCCCTATCAACAACCCTATAAAGAATATAACTACTCCCATGATTCATATAAAAAAACCTACTACATAAACCCTATTTGGGCCGTCGAGGCCACCATGACATCTAGGAAAATGTAAGCACTATATGGGCTGCCAAAGCCGCCATTATCTCTATACGAAAATGAAGAAATACCATGTGTCAAGACAAGAAAAGAAGCCATCACCAAACTTCGCCCAACCAACAAATAAGGCCAACATGATAATAACATGGCCACATAACCGGACATACTAGTCTGCAAGCCTCTAAGAATAGTAAAGCTTGGTCAGGATAAGGCCCCGACATACACATGTTTACATTCTTACATTATTCATATAAGGAGAAACGTCGTGGTGATTAAAAAAATAATCAATTAATTCGAGGTTAAAAAAATATAAAGAATAAACGAATTCTAAATGAGTCGCCACCTAATTTTAGGAAAAACTAGGAAACCAATTTAAAAAATATCTACGAAACCATTAAATTCTAAATAAGGTGTTCAACTCATTCCGAAGGAAAGGTGTTAGGCATCCTTCTAAATCCACAACTATGGGTCCCGACTGAATTCATTTTTTTCAAATTGAGGAAAAAATAAAAATAAATATACAAGTATAATAAACAAGTAATTTACACAAATAATAAAATAAACAATAATAAGAAACAACCTAAGTTTGCCTGGCGTCAATAATATACAGAACAATAAATAAAAATTATAATTCAAACTCCGTTGGAATAGTTTCAATGGGAAGCAATTATGTGAAACTGTAAAGATACTTAGTAAAAGTGTTAGTACTAAATAAATATGAACAAAAATAAACAAATTAAATAATAACTAAAAAATAAAAATATGTCTTATTATAATGGGAGATTTTGGAAATTGACGGTAATTTCTTCATCGGTCAATTTTAACAAATAAAGAATATGAAGTTGACTAAATTTCTGTCATTTATAATGGGGAGGCCTCAAAAACTGTCGGAAATTTTTTTTCATTAGCCAATTTTAA
Source organism: Solanum bulbocastanum (assembly GCA_037074985.1). Lineage (NCBI taxonomy): Eukaryota > Viridiplantae > Streptophyta > Magnoliopsida > Solanales > Solanaceae > Solanum > Solanum bulbocastanum. Next base: position 37,056,648 of record CM073608.1, read on the forward strand.
CATATAACAAATATAAACTTAAACTAAATTTCTGTCTTTTAATATTGGGAGACCTCTAAAATCGACGGAGAGATTTTTTCATTGGTCACTGAAAAACGAACAAACAAAATGAATATTAATAACAAACAAAACAAGTTCTATGAGAAAATGTAAGTCAACAAAATTATACTACAATCCTAATGAATAATATAGACAACAAGATGATAACATTAAAAGTAACCACAACAAATGAATCAAAATAAACTAAGCAGTGATTCAAATAAACTAATGATGGCTTTGCAAACATTCTTTTCAAGTTACAGAAAAATAACACTAAGCTAGTCAAACGAGAACTCACTACTACACCAACAAAATAACATCTTCTAAAAAATTAATAAACCAAACTAAATAGCAATATCCGGGAAAAGCCAAACTAATTAAAGCACTACCACTAAAATAATAAAATAATAATGATAGTCAACAACTATAATGACTAAATCAACCAAAAAGTCAAAAAAAGTCTGAATCTAACATTAATATCAACTCAATATTTTGCACAAGAAATATAGTAACAGAACAAATACTTTACCCATTGAAGGACGGACGGATGACCGAATTTGATGCGATTTGTACTCGCCGGAGTTGATGTCGACATTGGCGAAGTGAGTTGCTGCCAGCTCCAGTCCATCGGAGCACAAAGATGCAGCGAGGTAAAGCTTTAGCTTGCCGAAATATCGTATTTCGCTGCTGGTCGGAGTTTGAGTTTGGGAGTGATTGGGGGCTGTTTTAGTCGAAAAAATGAGTAAAGGAAGAGGGGTTGTTGGTTGTTTCGGTGGAGCTCATGGTGATTGAGTGGTAGTTTGTTTCTAGTTGGGGGTTTTGGTTTGTGGTGGAGCTGTTGTTGGTGATTTTGGTTGCTGGAAACAGAAAGGGGGGTGAGCAGTGGTGGTATGGTGGTGGGCGGTGGTTGTCGAGCTAGCTCCAAGCTCCGCCGGATTTGGCTGCTGGTAGGGGAAGAGAAAAAATGGGGTTCCGGTGTCGTTTTCTGTTGCTGTTCGCTTGTCAATAACAAGGAAAACAAAGAGTTTTTGGGTTGTGTTCTACCAGAGGATCTGGTTGTTTGGTAGCTGTTTGTTGTTGTTAACAGCTCGGTTTGGTGGTGTTTCCAGCGAGGTTTCACCGAGAAAAAGAAGAAAATCAACGGGCTTTTGAGGTAGCCAGAGCTTCGCCAAATTCCTGGGTGGTGGCAACCAGAAAATTAATGAATAGTGAATCATTTTGCGAAAAAAAAAAAAATCTGAAAATTTACAACCTACTTTAAAAAATAATTCACCACCCCCACTTAATGAATAAGAAATAGGTTAAATAGAAAATAAAAAATCACCTATAGTACAATACATTATATAAAATTCATGGGCCAAAATCACTAGCTAATAAAATATTTGTGTATGAAATCTTATTCAAATTCGAATGAATTTTTAGATTGTGCAAAATATTAAAATAAATATTAATAAATGTAACAAATAAAATGAATATTAAAAAAATATAATGAATGTTACTAATGACATGTAAAAATGCAATTTAAAATTAACTGATAAAAAATCTTAAATTTTGATAAATAAGAATAGTTATTGATAAACTTATTTAAAATTATAAAAAAATTATTTTGAACTATTAAATAAATAAAACTTAAAAGTTATAAATTTTGAAAATGTTAGCCCAAAATTGAATGTCAGCAACTGTCCCTTTCGTTAGTTATGATTGCTGAAAGAAATTGTGGACAATGAAAATTGACAAATCCAATTTTGACCGAACACATGACCTTTATATAAAAGTGAGGTTGGAATGCGGTGGAAGTCGATTTCGGATTTGCCTCTAAAAGGTTTCATATTGTGTTGCGTCCTTGTTGACGTAGTCACACCTGTGGCTCAACTTAGAATGCATCCTCTTTGATGTTCTCGAAAAAAACAAAGTTGAAACTCATTAGTAAAGACAAAATTACAGGGAAAAAGGTAGCATCCTTTACGATACGACAAATGAAGATGATCCATTGGTAGGATAAAAATACATATCCATCGATAGGACGAATAAAGATGATGATCCATCAGTAGGATTTTGAATGTATGTCTATCAGTATAACGAATGAAAAAAAGATGATCCATTGATAAGATTTTGAATCTATGTCCATCGATAGGACGGATAAAAATTCTTTCAACACAAGTCTCCTCCAACTTAAACGTTGAATAGATATGGTGCACATCCTTCACCTCCGAATACATGCGACTTAAATGCAGATATCTTTCAACACAAGTTTCCACCAACTTGAACATTGAATAGATAGAGTGCAAGTGTGCATTCTTTACCTTCGAATAGATGCGACTTAAATGCAAATATCTTTCAACACAAGTTTTCACCGACTTAAATGTTGAATAGATATGATGTACATCTTTCACCTCCGAATAGATACGACTTAAATGCAAATATCTTCCAACAGAAGTTTCCACCGATTTGAACGCAAATATATAAGGTGCACATCCTTTACCTCCAAATAGATGCGATTTAAATGCAAATATCATTCAACACAAGTTTCCACCGACTTGAACGCGAATAGACAGGATGCACATCCTTCACCTCCGAATAGATGCGACTTAAATGCAAATATCTTTCAACACAAGTTCTCACCAACTTGAGCATTCAATAGATAGGGTACACATCATTCACTTCCGAATAGATGCGACTTAAATGGAAATATCTTTCAACACAAGTTTTCACCGACTTGAACATTGAATTGATAAGGTGCACATCCTTCACCTCTGAATAAATGAGACTTAAATGTAAATATCTTTCAACATAAGTTTCCATCGACTTGAACGTTAAATAGATAGAGTGCACATCCTTCACCTCCGAATAGATGGGACTTAAATGCATATATCTGTCAGTGTAAGTTTCCATCAACTTGACTGTTGAATAGATAGGGTGCACATCCTTCACCTCCGAATAAATGCGACTTAAATGTAAATATCTTTCAACATAAGTTTCCACCAACTTGAACGTTAAATAGATAGGGTGCACATCCTTCACCTCTGAATAGATGCAACTTAAATGCAAATATCTTTCAACGCAAGTTTCCACCGACTTGAACGTTGAATATATACGGTGCACATCCTTCACCTCCGAATATATGCGACTTAAATGTAAATATTTTTCAATGCAAGTTTCCACCGACTTAAACGTTGAATAGATAGGGTGCACATCCTTCACCTCCGAATAGATGCGACTTAAATGCAAATATCTTTCAACACAAGTTTCCACCAACTTGAACGTTGAATAGATAGGATGCATATCTTTCACCTCCAAATAGATGCGACTTAAATGCAATGGCCTTCCCGGCGAATTAAAATGCAATGAAAAATGCAAATGATGGATGACTCGATGATTGTCCACTGTAATGAGGTGGATGGCTCAATGAATGTGCATTATAACAAGGTGGATGTCTCGATGATTTTCCATTGTAACGAGATGGATAGCTCGATGATTGTCCATTGTAACTAGGTTGTTGACTCGATGATAATGCTGAAGATTTGCAAGTTGACTTTAAACTTCAAGCGATGATGGATCAATTGAAGTTGACTATCAAGCTTCTAACAGTACTCGTTGGAATTTTTTAAGTCTTCCTCAAAAATTTCTGTCCCAGTTAGAACTTTTGGCAAATCTCAAAATGATCTCCAATCTTGACTTGCTGTAGATAGCACCTTTATTATGAATTTTTGAGAATATCTCAAAAATTTTGTCTCAATTTTTATTATAAGGAGAACAGAAAATCACACGGAGCGATTCCTTGTATCCTCTTTAACTATCGATCTTTGTACTACCTGTTGAATATGGTCTCTCATATTAGTTTTCTTTTTCAGTAATCACTTGTTGTTGTATATTCTTTTTGAATGTCTCTTGACGCTGTGTCTTCTCCCAATTATCTACGAAAACCACAAATTGTTATGACCATCCCGACTGTTGTCGGGAAGGTTTTCCTGAAAAAATATGAGAAATGTGTGAAAGCAGGGCCAACAAGCAAAATAATAAAAAATAAATGAGTGTGACCTTATAGTCAAAGACTCCCCTGATTTATCTTTTTGACTTGATACTAATGACTTGTGAAATACAAAGACTCAGATTTCACGAATCCTTTTGTCCCTTGCAACTTCAGATGAATAATAACTTCCAAATTTGGAAATAAATCAACATCTCGATTAAAAAAAAACTCAAATAGTAAAAGTGTTAGATTGTGTTCATAATGAATAATGCAGAATGTCATACAAAGAATTAATTATTAAACACATAAACACTACTTTGATTGTAGGCAAACTCAATTATAACACACAACATACAAATAGTTTTTATGAGTCCTATACAAATATGTGACTCTTTTGTGTCAAGGATAGGCCTACCAATTTGAAGGATGTATTACATCATTTGACAACATTGTCCAAAAACCCGAATTTATACAAACTTTATGAATAAACTGAATGAGGAACCAATAAATTGCGTATCATTCCGAAAAAGGGTTGAATATAAAAAAGTTTGGTTGCGGTTCCGCAAAACCTTTCTTTAATATACTATACATATATGTCGAAAAATATCATGAATGCAATGACAATTTATAAGCAATTTAAACAAATAACGAATAAATAACAAGTATAATATTCAAATAATCAACAAAATATACAAAATATAATGAATAACACAATAAAAGAACAACTCCTCAATTTGAAAAAGTGAACTCATAATGGTTAGAAACTCTATATCCCCAGCAAAGTCGTCATTCTGTTTGCATCCCTACTTTATTCAAATAATGAGAAACGTCGTGGCGACTAAAAAATAATCAATTAATTCGTTGTTAAAAAAATTTAAAAAATAAACGAATTTTAAAGGAGCCGCCACCTAATTTTAGGAAAAACTAGGAAACCAATTTAAAAAATATATACAAAACCATTAGATTCTAGGTAAGGGGTTCAACTCATTCCGAAGGAAAGGTGTTAGGCATCCTTCGAAATCCACAATTGTGAGTCCCGACTGAATTCAAATTTTTCAAATTGAGGAGGAGATAAAAACAAATATACAAGTATAATAAACAAGTAATTTACACAAATAATAAAATAAACAATAATAAGAAACGACTTAAGTTTGCATGGCGTCAATAATATACACAACAATAAATAAAAATTCTAATTCGAACTCCATTCGAATAGCTTCAATGGAAAGCAACTCTGGTATCTATAAAGACTCTTTGTAAAAGTATTAGTACTAAATAAATATGAACAAAAATAAACAAATTAAATAATAACTAAAAAATAAAAATTCGTCCTATTAATATGGGAGACCTTGAAAATCGATGGTAATTTCTTTATCGGCCAATTTTAACAAATAAAGAATATGAACTTGACTAAATTTTTGTCATTTATAATGGGGAGGCCTCAAAAACCGTCGAAAAGATTTTTTTTATTATCCAATTTTAACATATAACAAATATAAATTTAAATTAAGTTTTCGTCTTTTAATATTGGGAAACCTCTAAAACCGACAGAGAGATTGTTCCATTGGCCATTGAAGAACGAACAAACAAAATGAATATTAATAACAAACAAAACTGGTTCTATGAGAAAATGTAAGTCAACAAAATTATACTACAATCCTAATGAATAATATAGACAATAAGATGATAACATTAAGAGTAACCATAACAAATGTATCAAAATAAACTAAGCAGTGGTTCAAATAATCTAATGATGGCTTTGCAAACATTCTTTTCAAGTTACAGAAAAATAACACTAAGCAAGTCAAACGAAAATTCACTACTACACCAACAAAATAACATCTTTTAAAAAATCAATAAACCACACTAAATTGCAATATCCGGGAAAAACCAAACTAATTAAAGCACTACCACTAAAATAATAAAATAATAATGATAGTCAACAACTATAATGACTAAATCAACCAAAAAGTCAAAAAAAGTCTGATTCTAACATTAATATCAACTCAAATTTTGCACAAGAAATAAAGAAACATAACAAATACTTTACCCATTGAAGGACGGACGGATGACCGAATTTGATGCGATTTGTACTCGCCGGAGTTGATGTCGACATCGGCGAAGTGAGTTGCTGCCAGCTCCAGTCCATCGGAGCACAAAGATGCAGCGAGGCAAAGCTTTAGCTTGCCGGAATGCCGTATTTCGCTGCTGGTCGGAGTTTGAGTTTGGGAGTGATTGGGGGCTGTTTCAGTCTAAAAAATGAGTAAAGGAAGAGAGGGGTTGTTGGTTATTTCGGTGGAGCTCATGGTGGTTGAGCGGTGGTTTGTTTCAAGTTGGGGGTTTTGGTTTGTGGTGGAACTGTTGCTAGTGATTTTGGTTGCTGGAAACGGAAAGGGGGGTGAGCAATGGTAGTGTGTTGGTGGGCGGTGGTTGCTCGAGCTTCTAGCTCGGAGCTCCGCCGGATTTTGCAGCTGGTCGGGGAAGAGAAAAAATGGGGTTTCGGTGGTCGTTTTGTGTTGTTGTTCGCTGGTCAATAACAAGGAAAACAAAGAGGTTTTGGGTGGTGTTCTACCGGAGGATCGTTGTTTGGTAGCTGTTTGTTGTTGTTGTTAACAGCTCGGTTTGGTGGTGTTTTCGGCGAGGTTTCACCGAGAAAAAGGAGAAAAAGAATGGGGTTTTGAGGTTACCGGAGCTTCGCTAGATTCCGGCGTGATGGCAGCCAGAGAATTAATGAATAGTGAATCTTTTTGTGAAAAACAATATCTAAAAATTTACAACCTCCTCTAAAAAAATAATTCAGCACTCTCCACTTAATGACTAAGAAATAGGTTAAATAGAAAATCAAAAATTACCTATAGTACAATACCATTATATAAAATTCATGGGCCAAAATCACCAGCTAATAAAATATCTGTGTATGAAATTTTATTCATATTTGAATGAATTTTTAGACTGTGCAAAATATCAAAATAAATATTAGCAAATGTAATAAATAAAATGATTATTAAAAAAAATTTATTGAATGTAACTAATAACATGTAAAAATGAAATTTTAAAATTAACTGATAAAAAATCTTAAATTTTGATAAATAAGAATAGTTATCGATAAACTTATTTAGAATTATAAAAAATTTATTTTGAACAATTAAATTAATAAAACTTAAAAGTTACGAATTTTGAAAATATTAGGTTAAAATTGGGTGTCAACAACCCAAAAACTATGTAGAACAAAATCCAACAACCCTTTAAACTCTGACAGCTATGGAGGGAAGGGGCTTGCCAACCTACTGGAACTCCACCGTGCTACTAAGGAGGTCTATCGAGTCGTCCATCGGGACCTACAAGCATGAATGCAAGGCCCCCAGGCAATGGGGCATCAGTACGAAATACTGTACAAAATATGAAAGGCGATAGACTAAATGAGCAAGTATCATAATATACCAAAAGCAATTATGTAAGGAAATCAAAATTTAGATAAGCATGCTAACCACTACTGAATCTAATAATACAAAAATGATCAAACAACAACCTAACAAAGCCCCCATAAACTCGACTGTACAAACAACATACCACCTACCTAGGCCCCAATAAGCCTAGAAGGTGTCAAATCAATCTACATACCCCTATCGGTAGCCCCTTATCTTTGTAAGAAGTCACATAGCCCTTTTTGGCAACGATATAGCCTCGTAGGAAGCACATAGCCCTCTTAGGCAACAATATAGCTCTGTGGGCTACACATAGCCCTTTTTTGCATCAACATAGCCCTGTAGAGAACACATAGCCCTCTTTGACGTCAAAATGGCTTTGTAGGCAACACATAACACTCTTTGGCCTCAATATATCACCATGGGCAACACATTACCCTCTTAGGCAATAACATAGTCCTCTTAGATAACATCATAGCCCCCATAGGCGGTTCATAGCTCAACAACTAACCACAATAGCCTCAAGGGCAACGACAAACAATTAAATAGACTAAAGACAATCAATTTAGATATAAAGAATATATATGAATATTCTCCAAGTCGTTCCTAACTTAGTGTCGTTCTTAACAGATTATGAGTCCCTAAAATGAGTGTTTATAACCACTGAATCAGTCAACCACTAACAATTACATCTACAAGATCACCAACATTAACTCTATCTGCACGATGGGAATAGCCTTAACATTCCCTTTACTTTATAATTTATGCTGAAAAATGCCTCTGTCCGCACCACTACAACAATTAAAAAAAAGTAAACTGAATCAGTATTTAAGGACAAGAATTACTATGACAATTCGATAATCGATACGAATTCCTATCATAAATTACTATCCAAGACCTAACGTATCCATAAATTGATAAAAGAAGGTTCCTACCTTTCTTTAAACGCCCAAAACACTTGAATAAAATAAAACCAGTGAAAAAAGACCCTGCTACCACAACCTCCAGGGAGCTACACCGCTCAATTCACCATGAAAACTATACCAAAATGACGAGCTCGCGTCGTAGGGCAATTTTCGATAAGGAGCCAATAAGAGATCATGAACACACAAGGATGATTTGAGGAGTAATTCTCTAATTTTTTTGGGTTTCCTACAAGATGGAATGAAGAGAAATTAAGAAGATTCTATCTTATAAGGTTTCACCAACCTAGGGGACCCACTAACGGCCTCTACTGCGTAGTTGGTATGAAAAGGTGAATATCTCTCTATTCTGATGTCGTATGCATGAACAGTTTGATGCGTTGGAAACTGGACTTGTAGACCTTCGATTTGATATATTATAGTCCCTCTAACTTTTCTTATATTGGGAAAAAACCTCTGAGACATTTACACTAAATTTCAGAGAAATCTTTAAAAAGGAACTTGCAATAACTTTTGCCAACTATTATTACTAAACTCGCTTAATTTTAAAAATTAATGTGTGACTCTTGAGAACTTAAAATATGACCCACATCATTACTTATATACTAATCACTCTTCGTCTTCCCATGAAGGTACGAGTTAAATTAGAGTTCCAAAAATTCGGGGTGTTACAAATATGCTCCATACCTCCCAATTATAACTCTGGTGTAGAATGCATAGCATGCCATGTCATAGATTCATAATGTATATCTATTACCGTTGTTATGTTGAAAATATTGTCCTGCTTGTACTCTTGTTCTCATAACCCCATACTCACTTTCGTATGACATTTAAATGTTTCATGGAACCTCTTATATTTTTACGAATAAGCTTGAAAACTTGACTTTTAGAAAGATAACATTACCCTGAAGATGTTCATAGAAATCATAAGGTGCTTTACTTAGTTCCTATACTTGGTTCCTAGATAATTTATAAAAGAAAGTATTTCAAAAGTCAAATGTTCTAATAGTTTAAACATTTAAGTTATATTTGGGAGTTTTGAAAATCGTATATTACTTTAAAGATTATTCATAATAAAATTTAGCAGGGAAAGAGGGTTGGTTACAAATAATAAATGTGTCCCATAATATTTTAAGTCATATATAAAAGAATAAGAATTCATACACACAGACATATAATCAAGGAAACTGATAAAATGATATGTAGATGTCGAATATTCTATTTATCCGAACGAGTGGAATATCAAAATAATAGAATCATGAAAATAATTCAGCTGAGATCCCAGTGCCTTTCACAGAAGGTCTTTCTACCAAGAGAATAGCAAAATATCGCATTTGGCGTTTTAGGAATTTCCCAGGAGTGGTGCTAAATTGAATGAAAAAGCTTAGCCTTAACATACATTTCCAATGAGCGCTAGAATGCCCGTAGTTTATTCACAAAAGTTGTTCCTTATGTCCCAAGCTTCGCAACCACTATATATACATAGCTAGTACGCACCTATAAACAATTTACAATTGAGCATAAATTGACAGATTTGCCATATCTCCCCAATTTGGCGAAACGTCCAATCATAAAAGAGTCCCAAGATGAATACCTTTGCAAACAAAGTGTAAACTTTGAATAAACATGAATAACTACCAATTTATATCTTCAAAAACTAGCTCCAAATGAAGCTAATAGAAGGGGAAAACGATTTCCACGTGTAGAGATCGCGTTTCTAGGCACGGAGGCAACCTTTAATGGTAGAAATCGTCAAAAACTAACCTTCATCATGAAAGAACTCCATTAGAACCCTCTCTTCAGCTTTCTTTCTGGTTAGGGAGTGAAAAGAAATATTTTTATTGGTTAAAAAGTCGAGTAACCGACATACCACATCTGTTGACCCGACTTCTTCCCAGGCAGTCCATAGTAAAACCCTCATAACTTTTAACTCCAATGTCGGTTGGATACAAGGTTTTATGCGTTGAAAACTAGAATCGTAGGCCTTCAATTTGGTAGGCCATGGGCCTTGTAACTCTTTATATATTGAGAGAAAACATCCAAGACATTTGACACAAAGTTAAGAAAATTTTATTGGAGAAACTTCGATAAGTTTGGCCGACCTTAGTTTCGCTAATTTTCTTGACTTCAAAACTAACATACGACCATGGTGCTATTATAATACCTCGTAACAGAATATTCTTAGCATGTTACACACTCATAGGATTATCCCCAAGGTATGGGAGAATTTAATCCTTTTAAACGGGCAAAGTCCTACTCGAGCAATTTCTTTTATCCCGAACTTTGTTTGAGGGGTCCCTTTAACTTAAAACTTTAGTTTAGTTCCTTAATATGACCACCCATTTGCAATCTTATTCTCCAATGTACTATACTAAGTCATATACACCTCATATAACTACGTCATACTACGCCACATATATTATGAAAGAATAGAGAAAAAGTTATGGTCTCTTACAAGGAGATACCAGAGGCATCACTAGGTAACATTAAGATGAGGTTGGCAAGGGCTTTGCATGAACTGACTTAAATACTAGACAGTGTAGGAAAGATCAGGCCGGGTGTGGGTAAGAAAATTAAGCTTACCCAACAACATTCTGTAGAGAGTTGAATTCAGGAGAAGATTACCTTCATCCATTCGCAACCTGCAAGTTGGGTTAAGAGGGCAAGAAACAGGTTTCAAATCCATGCAGCCAAACTCTTGAAGTAAATCCAAGGTGAACTTTCTCTGACCTAAGATAATACCTTTAGGTTGTTGAATAATCTCTATGCCTAAGAAATAATGAAAAGAACCTAAATCTTTAATCTTGAATTGGGAATCGAGGAACAACTTGATTGAATCAATCTTGGATGGATCATCCCTCGTAAGTAATATATCATTAACGTAAATAGCCAAAACAGAAATGCAACCTTCTGATTTTTTGAAAAATAAAGAGTAATCATTGAGTGTATGTGAATAATCTTTGTAATTGAGAGCCTCAGTCATACGAGCATACCATTGTCTAGAATCTTGACGAAGTCAAGACAAAGACTTCTTCAATTTGCAAACATGAAAGGGGTGTAGGAGTAGTCATACCAATGGACAATTTTATATAAACCTCCTCATGCAAATCACCATGCAGCAAGACATTATTTACATCAAACTATGAAATATCCCAATTCCTCTTAACTACAACGACTAGTAAACATCTGATTGTTGTCATTTTGACAATGGGGGAGTATGTCTTTGTAAAATCAATCCCCTTCCTCTTTATATCTCCCATAGCAACAAATCTTGCTTTGAAACGCTCAACAGTTCCATCTTGTTTATATTTAATCTTATAAATCCATTTGCAAGGGAAGGCTTTTTGCCTTTGGCTAACTGTGCCGCATCCCAAGTGTTGTTGGACTATAGGGCTTGAAACTACTTAGCCATTACTTCCCGCCAACGTGGGTGCAAGCTAGCTTGGGAATAACTAGTTGGTTTAGAAATATAAGAAATAAGATTTAATAAGGATCGATTAGAAAAAAAATGTTTAGAAAAGGGGAGGACAATAGGAGAAATAGGAGAAGCAAAACAACTATGAGTGAGGTCAGTTAGAACAATAGAGTTGCAGATGTAGTCATCCAAATACCTTGGGGATGATGCAACCTAGTAGACTTCCTGACAGGGAAAGTATCTGAGTTTGGAATGGAAATTGTAAAAGGAGAAGCAATAGTGGATTTAGAATTAGATAGAGGAAATGAGGGAACAGGAAGGAGAGGACCATTGGGAGAAGACAAAGAAGAATTGGAAGGGGGAATAGAATCAAAAACATAGGTGGGATATGGTTCATAGAATTAAATAGGAGAATCAGGAAAAATAGGAATAGTGGCTTGAGCAGAATTAAATAGAGAAAAAGGAAAATGGATTCATGGAAAATGACATCCCTTGAAATAAAACAATTGTTTGTAATGATATCAAGAAGTTTATATCTCATTTCCTAAAAGGATAACCTAAGAAAACACATTTGATTGATCGAGGATCCAATTTGGTTCTTTTAATAGGTATGGTGCACGCATAGCTGAGACAACCAAAAGTCCACAAATTAGAATAATTAGGAGGATTTCCAAAAAGAAGTCCATAATGAAGTTTCATTCATGGCGAGTATCTATTAATTAAAAAAGTAGCAGTGAGTAAGCATTCCCCCAAAATTTGATTAGAAGATGTGATTGAAAAAGAAGTGATCTTCAGGTTTCAAGGAGATGTTTATGTTTCCTTCCCACTACACCATTTTGTAGTGGACAGTAAACACAAAATGTTTGATGAATAAGCACTTTTGAAGCAAGAAATTTAGTGGCATCCTCACTTCTTCCTATTTGAGGGGATTGCCACTTCTATGAATTTTGGCTTTGGTGTGGAAGTGAGTTTCAATCATAGATAAAAAAAATTTTAAGAGTATTGAAAGCTTTAGAGTTAGTACTAAGTAGCAAAGTCCAGGTTCCCCTTCTATAATCATCTACAATGGTGAGAAAATATTTAAAACCATCATGAGTATGTGTTTTATAAGGTTTCCAAGTGTCAACACGAATAAGGTCAAAAATATGTTTTGATGAAATAGTGCTAGTGGGAAAGGGTAATTTGTATTGTATAGCCTCAGAAAAAACATCACAATGAGATAACGTAGAGGGAACACAAATGGAACAAATATTCTTGATATTAGAAAATGGCATGTGCCCAAGCCTGGTTTGCCAAATGTTTACATCAATTGTAGAAAGAACTGAAAACAAAACAAAATTTGAAACTTGTGCATGAGCACTTTGATTACAAATTGAAGTACAGGGAAAATTTCCCAAACTAGAAACTGCAACATGAGGCTTGAGATGGCTTGGCTTGCTAGAGTTTAAAACATATAGACCTCTATTGACTTTACCAAGAACCAATGACCTCTTCATTGAAGGCCCCTAAAATAGAAAAAACAAGAATAGAGTGGAATTGAAAACATAACCTATAAACTAATAATAGATTGTAATTGAAAGAAGGAGAAAACAAGATATTTTTGAGAATGAGGCCAGGCAAAATTTGTACTGAACCTGACTAGTCATTTTTTAGAATAAGGCCAGGCAAAATATGTACTAAACCTAACTGAAGAACTAATGCTCTAGTAGAGTTTGGTAGATTAACATAGATTGGTTTCAGAAGAATTGTGATATTAGAAAGAAGGTTAAAATCATAAGTCATGTGCTCAGAAGCACCAGAATCCAAAATTGATGACATAGAGTTTAAGGAAACACTGAAAAAATATTTAGGAGATTCAGAAAGAAGATGATGTGATATACTAGCACAATTGACAATAGTAGTGTCCATTGAAACCTATGCACCTTCTGGACCAACCTTTACATTTTGGAGTAGCTGATAAAACCTATGAAACTGATCTCGAGTCATAGGTATGTCTCCTGCTTGAAGTCCACTGTCTTTAGCACAAGCAACATTACTTAAACCTCATTGGGAAAATTTCTTAGACTTTGTAAACTTGAAGTCAATAGGAAACCTATCAACCTAAAACAATTTTTTTTCTTATAATTAGTGTAAATCAATGAGGAAGTGTTTTTCTTGCCATCTGGTATACCCTTGTTCTCTTGAAAGGTTTGTTTAGAAATATAGAAAACCTTTGCACCTGGATGATTAGAAATCCGAACTTCCCTTTGTTTCACATCTTTAATCAGAACTGAATATGCATAGCTAACAGAAGGTAAAGGAACTAGCTTAGGAAGTTGCTCTAGGGTCCTGCATAAGAGTCATTTAGTCCCATAAGTAACTGGATTAGTCTTGCATCCTTTAGAGATTTAAGAGTTTTTACCTTCCCTTCAAAAGTGTAGTGGCAAGTGCAGGTCTGTGAAATATCAAAGCTGTCAAGCTCATCCCAAAGCCATTAAAACTTGGTATAATAAGTGGCAGTATCAACGCTTCCCTGGCCTAACTCACTGATCTGTTTCTGCAGGTAATAGAGCTAAGGTCCATTGCTTTGTCCAAATCTCTCTACAAGCTTTTCCAAGATCTCTCGAGCAGTCCTTGAGTATTGAGCACTGCTATTTCTTCATAAAGAGAGTTCAAAAGCCAAGAAATCACCATGTCGTTATATGTAGAGCAAGAGTTTAATGATTTAGGTGAGATGGTGGATATAAGAATAGTTGCATCAATGAATCATATCTTGTTCTTGGCTAACAAGGCAATGAGGATTCCCCAACTCCAAACACCATATTCTTTCCCATCAACTATGGTGCTAACTAGAGTCATTCTAGGTGAATTAGATGCGTAAAGGTAAAAAGGGTGACTAGCAGCAGTCACTGTAGTTTTAGATGACAATGATACATCAATACGGGTCTGACAAAGAACGTCACCAACAACTGAGGGATAACTTTCAGTGGTAGGATCATTTAGTGCAAAGAAACAAAGATAGAGAATAAAAGAAAAGGAAGCAATGAGGAAGAACGAGGATTCTAACTCTAAAACGTTGATACCATGTTGGAAAAAAAGATGTAGAAGATAATTGAATTTTTTTTGTGTATTTCCTTTGTGACTGTAGCGTATTTAAACGTAAAGAATGAATACAAATTTGAATTCTATTTGTACACTTGTATGTATCTAGAAGATGCAAAAAATAACTAACATAACCAATTATGTACTATACAAAATAAGAAAAGAATAATGTAAAAACTATACACATGTAGGCTATTTTCTAGAAGATTTTCAAATGGGAAAATTTGACAACTGTTGAAGGTGACTAATAATTAAAGACCATATCAAAGGGCTGAGATTTCATCGTGAGACCAACTAAATCAATGGTAATGAATAGGATATATATATATTTATTATTTATTTTCTCTTTGACTTTAGTACTGAACATTTTGATAACAGTGATGTTTCATTTGTTTGGAGTTGAAGGAGAGAATTACTATCGTAATCTGTTGAACAAATTAGGGAAGGTTAAATAGAGGGAATAGAGATCCCAACAAATAGTTGAGGGGTATTTTAGTCCATTTTCTGTAAAAACAATGAAAATTGAAGTACAAATGAGGCGTTAGTGAAAGGGAAAAATAAATATGAGAAATATTTATATTAATATGTGTAGTGACTCTTAAAATTATATTTTCAATATTTTATCAAAACTATAAAAGGTTTGAATTGTTATGATATAAACTTCTGAGCTTCTCATCATAAGTAGTGGAAGATTATAAGGTTGGAGTAATTGTAATGATCATTTAGTTGGAGAGGTGACTTGGGAGACGAAGTCCGACATGCATGCCAAATATCTTCAGCTTTCCGAAGCTTCATGTACTTTATTTTACTTTTTGTTTGAGAACGAACATGGATTTTAATGGTGGATAATATAATTATCTGGAAGGTCATCTTAGGAGGTTTTCATAAAATTACCATTTTATACCTCATGATAGTTTCCCCGAGTAACGTTTGATTAGTTCTTGAAGTTAGTTTTGTTGTTTGACTAAAAGGCTGTGATTTTTGGAAGTTTGGAGTTTTGAATAGGTTAAAGTTGTTAAGAGTGGTATTTGGTAACAATTAGAGTTTTGAGTCTCAAAATAGAACTGTGTTAGTTCCATCAACTCCGGAATGTGGAATTTTCTCTAGGAGGGTTGTTGCCTTTTGATTCGGAGTCGTTTTATGGATTTGAGGCATGAGTTGGAAGTTAAAGTGAATTCAAACCTTGAGTTGACTCTGGTCAATATTTAGAGTTCCGATATTCAAATTGGATTTTCAATGATTTTATTGGTTTTGGAAGATGATTTTAGGCCTAGGAGAGGTCTTGGTTGAATATTTGGAAATCCCGAGGGTAATTTGGTATTTTGTCGTTTAGTTAGTCTATTGTGACTTTCATGGGTTTCGGGTCAAGAAGACCCCAAATTAATGTTTTGATGGTTCTATTGGGTCCGAAACATCGAGTTTGGTTGGGTAGCATAACTTGTTTGTGTATTTCTTTTTATTCGAATGAATCTCATTTGTTCCTTGTGTGATGTTGCTGGTTTGTTGATTCTGGTGCATGTAATTTTTTTAATTGCGATCGTGGCGCCAACCCATGTGATCACGAAGCTGTGTGTTTCTGTGCACTACGATTGCGCGGATGGCAATTGTGATCGCGTGATATTATTTTTCTGATCATACCGATTACATGGCCGGCTGTTGTGATGGTCAATAGAAATGATTTGACCAATTTCACTCATCGTGATTGTGAGGCCTTGTTTATCGCGATTACAAAGAGCAAAATAGGTAGGAACAATATGTTTTTTTCAAAAATCGGCGTTTCAACCCCATTTTACCATTTTGAGTTTTGAGAACTTGATTGAGGCAATTTCAAGTTACATTTTTGAGATTTTTTTATTAGGTAATAATTTTTAATTTCCCATCTCATTTACCCATTAATTACTTCATGATTTTAATGTTTAAACATGGGTTTTGATTTCCAAACTTTGAAGGTTTTTGAAAAGGTATAGGGTTTTGAAAAAATGGTAATTTATTCTTGATTTTAACTCTATTTTTTAAATGATTTTTACCGATGGCTTCCAAATTATTTAAGTAACACAATTTTATAAAAATTTCTAGATTTAACCCTCGTTTTTAGAAATAGGGTTTTGGGGTCAATTTGGTTCCATTTTTTCAAAATCTTTTATATGTGTGTTGTTAGTTTTTTGAATTCTTATTGTGACTAGTTATTTGAATAGCTTGTGTGGATTTGGAGACCTAACAGAAAGAGAAAATTGAAGTGCCAGATTGATTATTTAATTTCTTGAGGCAAGTGGACTTTTTGACCTTTGTTAAGGATATAGAATCTCGTATTTCCTTAGTGTGTGTGTTGAAGAGTAATAAAATTTGTGAAGGTTTGATATTATGGTCACATGTGCATGTTGTAAACGATTTAAGTGGTTAAATTGACTCATTATTGGTGATGTATTATGATTGTGTTGATATGAATTGTGTATTGATATGGAAAACATCATATTCTCATAGTTTTTATGATTATAACTATTTGCATTGGTTCTGAAACACCGTGATAAGATCTATTTTGATGATGATACCGGTGGGAAATGGTTCCACCAATTGATAATTATGCCAATGGTAAATTGTTCCGATAGAAACATGCACCTTATGTGTGCCCCATGGGTTCCATCTTGATATTCATGAGATGTGAATCGTAGGACAGACATACATTATTATATTTGACATTTCATTTCATGTCATTGCATTGCACATCATTATCACTTGTGAACCTTGTGATGGAAATTGTGTTTGATCAATTTGGTTTATGTAAAAGTGACCTGTGTATGATAAAGTGTAACTATATGTGTTGTGTGTTATAGGGACGTGAATTGTTACGTTGGGCTGATTCTACACAAGTTGTAGTTTTGTGTAAGTTTGGTTGGAGTGTTGGGATTACCTGAATTCTATATTGCTTTACCTCAAATTAGTGTTTTGCTTGTTGAGTACCGTGTTATTTGGTACTTACTTCCTTGCTTCTACACTTGTGTAGGTTACGAATGTAGATGTTCATGCTTACTCCTTCTTCTCTACTACGTTTGAGGTTGATTGTGGAGAGTTGTGAGGTAGCTGCTTGTCATCTTGGCGGACACCTCTAACTCCTTTATTATGATCTTATTCTATTCTAGAAACAATGAAATTGAGACTTGTATTTCTTTTAAATCTATTGTAATACATTAGAGGCTTGTACACGCGACAACTAAATTTTAGAGGTTATATTTAAGTTTTGTTATGTCATCCTCATTATTGAATTGTGTTAGTCTTTCATTATGATTACTTCAACTTTTATCCTATAAGTTAGGTTTTAGGCTGACTTTTCTCGATGGGATGGCATAAGTGCCATCACTCCCATTTAGGGTCATGACAAATGGTATCAGAACCCATGCTCATAAGTCTTACGTGTGTAGAAGCCAAGTCTACTAGAGTCTCGAGGATCAGTACAAAGACGTTTATGCTTATCTTTGAGAGGCTTTGAAGACTGTTAGGAAACTTTGTTTTCATGTATTCATTCTTTTCATGCATGGTTACCTTCACTATTGCTGAGTTGTGGCATGTTATTTTGAAAGATAACGAATACTAGAGCTACTGTTAGTGGTAGCAAACGAGAGGCAGTCCCCGATCCAGTTGTGGAGACCCTAGCTAAGGGTAGAGGTAGAGCCTAAGCGAAGGGCGTAGGTATTTCTTGTGGAGTGGAACCAACAAATGGTCATGGTAGAGGTGCCTCTCTTGAGCCAGAGGTTGAGGTTAGAGAGAACCAGGTTCATCTAAAGTACACAACTGCACCATTGCTCCAGGATACTTTATTGAGGGTGATGGGTGTACTTGAGAGTTTTATTAAGGGTGGTGGTGCGACAGGCACACCGCAAGGCTGTCACACTAGAGTGGGGGATCAGGCCAAAAAGTAGTGGAAGGCTACTATAGCCACTAGTGGGTCCAGTGGTTGAGGGTGGTTATGCACTACAAGTTGCGGTTCAGGGTACTCCCTTAGTGGTTTTGATAAAGGATGAGCAACATAGTTACGAGAGGTTCAGGAAGATGTGTCAACTCCAGTTTCAAGGTGGAAAGAGCGAGGATGCTTATGAGTTTCTAACCACTTGTAGAGAGTTGCTTGAGACTATTGGGTTAGCTGAGTCACATGGAGTTTAATATGCTATAATCCAACTACATGGGCCAACAAAAGAGTGGTGGAGAGTTTTTTTGGGGTATTTATCAGTTGGATCTCTGATAGTGACTTGAGAGGTGTTTGTCAGTGCCCTTTATGTCTGCATCGTCTCTTGGAGTGTAAGGGAAGAGAGCTAGTTGAGGTTCGAGAGTGTGAGGCAAAATAGACTTACGGTTATCGAGTATGAGGCTCGCTTTTATTAGATTTCTAGGCATTCTTTAACCATTATTCCTGATAAGCCTGATAGGAACCGTAGGTTTGTGAGAGGATTGACTTATTTCATCTACCTAGTCGTGTTAGATCAGCCCTTGAGGGGGCTTCCTTTCAGTCCATTATGAGTGCTACTAAGGAGGGAGAGTTGATGGAGAAAGAGGATTATGGGGACCTAAGAGGTCTTGTTCATCAATCCAGTTTTTTGTTGCCTCATCTAGAGAAAGGAGGTCCTATAGAGGGAGTGGTATTTTCAAGTGTCGAGAATAGGTTCGTGCTTCCATGCATACATCTGAGGGTGATTAGACATCTCGTGGGTCTTAAGTGACGGTCAGTGTTCATAAAGTTCACTACAACGGTCTGTGGGACGAGGCAGTTATAGTGCCATGACCCAAAGTACAACCTAGATGTTACATGGCAAATAAAATCCTAGGAGATCCTAACAAGCCACTTGACATATGCTTGGCGTAGATAATACAATCTAACAAATGAAATAAAGATAAGTCTCAAACATAAAATGACATAAATTATACTAACAAAGTACGTAAGAGAATACGAAGAATAATGCTAAGTATGACACAATCCTTTCTAACATTGTAAGAGTGGTTGGGATGTAACTCATACACCACATGCAAGTCTGAAACAAAAAGACAATAAAAGAACTAAAAACATCAATGGTCTTGTCCTCGAATTATGTGGACACACCAATCTAATGTGTTAATAGAACAATCCAAGCTAGCCATAAGTAGGAGGAGTAATGTAGGACCCTATATTATGATACAATATAGGCCTTAAATATGCATTAGTACATTGAATGTACTTGTAACACCCCCAATTTGAGAAGGGAAAAATAGCAAGTTTCAGAAGCATTTGGTGCCATCTGATGGAGGCAGCCACGACACATGGACTGAGCTACTGACCGTGGGTTTGGTCCATGGATTAGCCACCCAACAAGGTCTAGAGGGCCTCGAACCACAGTCGGACCAACAGACCATCGTTGGGTCTACGGTCCGTGGTTGAAGGTCTGTGGATCATGAAGCCTAAATGCAACTTTTGAAGTTGGACGATGGACCAACATGACGGGCCTTCAGTCAGACCACGGTCTGTCGGTTGAGGTCCGTGGTTTGGTAAGTCGGCATTTATTTTAAGGGCAATTGGGTCTTTTCCTAATTATTCTAGCTTAATACTATGTCATTTTACCCTTAACTTAGACCCCTATATAAGTGATTTCAATCCCCAAATTAGTTCATTCACTTCAAATTCACCAAAAGAAGTTGATTCTTTCTCTCCCAAGGATATTTATCTCTCCAGGAAGCTTGAAGAAGAAGCATTCAACCTAGGGTTTCAAGTCAATTCTACATTCCTCCATTTAAGGTAAGTAACTGGCTTTGAGGTATGATAGTATTCATCCATGGAAGCCTTTCCTCCATGGAGTTCCCAAATTCTCCAATTTGCAAAGTTAGAATTCCCCAATTAAGTTAGGGTTTTCTTCCAAGTCATGGGTTCCTTTCAATGTTGACTTATTTGATTGATTTACGAACTTCTATGCATGATTTTTAAGTTGATTTCCCATGGACCCATGCATAACCCATATTCTTATTGTATAATGCCTCAAACTTGGCATCATCTGGGCATTGCCCACGGTTAGTTCCAAGCGTATTTACTAACTCAAGTCAACCTCCCACAACATGTTTAGACAAAAAATTGAGTTGGGTCATTATTTTTTCCATATTTTAATCTCTTTCATGGTCCTTCTCGATTAGCTCTTTGCTCAAACTCAATAGTAGATAAGGCACTTTGTCCTCTATAGTGTGCCATGCTTGGTTAACCTTGGTCATGTCATCCAGCAACAAAGCATTCTAATCCTAATGTTGTCTCATTAATCCATCTTAGACTAACTGATCAGCCACACCTTTATTGATTGAATCAAGGCTGTAATAAAAGTACTGCAACAATAAATTTTCTGGGATGTCATGTGTTGGACATTGCAAAAGTAGATTTTTGAACTTCCGCATGTCTCATATGGAGTTTCACCTCTATTATGCTTCAAATTGTGGATCTGGGTTCAATTTTACCATCTTCGAGGGTGGAAAGAATCTTTCCAAGAAGGTATCATTTATCACCTCCCACGAAGTGATAGAATCATTTGGCAATTCTGCCAACCATCTTGTTGCCTCTCTTGTTAAAGAAAACGAGAATAACCTCAAACTTTCGAACTATTGAGAGATATTGCTCAACACAAATGGTCCACATACCTCTATGAAATTACTAAGATGTTCATGGGGATCTTCATGAGCTAGGCCCCCAAAACTTCCTTTTAGTTGAAACAATTGTAGCATTGTTCTGGAAATGTGAAACACAACCCTCCCGGCTATAGGAGGTATTCAGATGGCTCCTGTGGTTTGAACAATGTTCATATGCATATAGTTCAAATCACCCATGTTGTCAGTTTGACCATAGTGACTATCGTTGTCACTACCATTGTCATTCATTGTATACGACCTGCAAATCAACTAAAACAACACAATAATCTACTAAAACTAAACAAAATTAAAATCTAATTTTTCATTTAGAATTCTCAACCACTATTCCCTGGAAGTGACACCATTTTTGGTAACACTCAAATTTCCTTCTTAAAACCAATTAAAAGGGACAACATTCCTAGTAAAAAAAAACCCAACGAAGAGTCAGGTTCAAATCTCATAGAGAATCGAATATCATAGCGAATTCCTACCAAGAAATTTTGATTGTAAAATTGTTTTTTTTATTATCGTAAGAGAAAGTGGTGGATGATTCCACCAATTTAATAAAAAGCTTTGGGTATCAATTATCATATTTAAACTAAAATTCAAAGAATTCAAGAGTAAACAAACAATATAGGGGTGCAGGACTTTGGAAATCAATGTCACATAAGGGTAATTGTGCTTCTCTATAGTGATGAACATTCATAAATAGGCTAGGTCATCTTCAATGACACTAATAATCTTTCAATCTCGAAGCATCTATGCATCGAATCTCTTTTCGATCTCATCTAAATGTCAAACTAAACAACCCAATACCTTACTATATTCTTTTTTTCGATGCAGAAATAGGGCAAATAGATCCGACCCATAAACTCTATATTCAAGCAAGTTATATACATCAAACCTAAATTGCTAGTATCAAACTAATTACTCACTCCAATCAATCTCTTTCGAGCATCGATTTGAGATCGGAAGAAGGAATTAAGTTTGCAATCTTAACCCATAAATTAACCCCATGCTAATTAGCCCAAATTCATGTATGATCAGCAGCAAAACAGAGCATAACATAATACCCGCTACATTAAATCAAAACCTAACCCTATAATTGCACCCCTAGATGTTAGGGTTTTAGCCACCCATCACAAAAAGCAAAGAAAATATATCTTCCATGAAAGCAGCCATGGGTAACATCAAATTAAGCAATTACAAGTAAACCCACTTTGGATGCAACTTCAATATATCAAATTCAAGAGCAAAGTTGAAAGACCCCAAAAAAGCTAGAAAGTGATTTTGATGTGAAAAATGAAGATTTGATGATATGAAAAATGAAGATTTATGAATTGAAGAGATTATGATTAAATGATACTTTCTAATAAAGTGTAAACATGATTTTATAAAATAAGGTTGCTTGCTATTCAAATATCCTCATTATGAAAGATTATCATTGATTTAGATGCTTTCGATTAAGTGTCTCTTATGAATTGATTATGTTATGAAATCATGAAATTTTAATGGAGCTAGTCTTATGATTATGAGTCTTTATGAATGATTTAGTATTACTAAATTCCTACAATTTCAAAGACTATAAATATGAATATGATATGATTATGTATGTTTATTCGTTGGGAGTTTACTTGGCACTGAGTTGGACTAGTGGTGATTACCCAGGTCCCACAACTATGTGCCCCAATAGGATTGTCACATATGGATATTAGCTAGTGGATCCACCTAAGCTTATGATTATGGTCCTTACCTTGGAAGGCGGGTGGAATGGGATCTTCCTTCTCTGGCACCATCTGTAATACTGATGACACACCTCTAGAGAAAATCCTGGTACATATTTTAAGGAATTTCTTATCAGAAATGATAGAGGAGATCTCATGTATAGAAGTATTAGGTGTATTCCCTATACTAATAGCTTGGGATCTGAAGCATTGATAATATCAGGAAGGATTGAATTATTATGTAAGGGCACAACTAATTCCTCTTATTGTGGAGATTGGCCCCCTAATCATGGAAAAGGTGATTTAAAAGTGGGATAGTCCATGGGTTATTTGTATAGATGTTTAGATAATTAAAGAGAGAATGACAAAGGGGGGGAAATGGAATAGTCCATGCATTATTGGTATGGAAGTTTAGACAATTAAAGAATGATGACAAAGGGGAATATCCAAGTACCACATGTTTTAAGAGAAGCAAACCAGTTGTCCGACTATTTAACTAACGGAAAAGGGCCTAAAATACCGTCGAACTATTGGAAATGGTACAATATTACCGTCCATCCACCTATTGGATCCCATATACCCCTGTCATACACCTATTGGCACACAAATACCCTGTCATGCATCTTTGGGTCCAATATTGACCACTTTTGTAACAGATTATCATTTAAATATTTTTTTTAAATACGTGGCGATCAATTATTGGATACAATTTAATTATTTAAATTAATTGACAGACTCACTCATTATTAATTATACATGACCCAAATTAACCACACCCGACCTAAATTAATTAATTACACGCGTCCCAAATTATATTTACCCCACTGATTAAACCAAATACATCCTTCATTCCCAACATTTAACTTCATCTTTCAACCTTCTTCCTCAATATATTTGCCTACAATCTCGAAAAACAATACCTAAATACACACATGTATAGCAATAAGAAATCACCAAAACACTCATGATTTTTTACGGTGATACACGAGTGTAGTTAGGTAGTGTGTTTTGAGATTGTAAGCGAATATATTAGCGAAGCAAGGTTGAAAGAGGAAGTGAAATATTGGGAATGAAGGGTGTATTTGTTCTAATCGATGGGGTAAATGTAATTATGGGCGGGTGTAGTTAATTAGGGTCGGGTATAATTAACTTGAGTCAAGTGTAATCAATTTGGATAGGGTATAATGGATGAGTTTGTAAATTAATTTAAATAATTAAATTGTAGTCAATAGATAGTCACCGGGTATTTAAAAAAATAATCTAAATGATAATCCGCTATAAAAGTGGTCAATATTAGACCCAAAGATGGATGAAAGGGTATTTGGGAGCCAATAGGAGGATGTCAGGGGTATTTGGGAGCCAATATGTGGATGTCAGTGGTATTTTGGAGCCAATAGGCGGATGGAGGATAGTTTTGTACCATTTTCAATAGTTCAAGGGTATTTTAAGCCATTTTTCGTTTAACTAATAATGTTTTTGATTTTACATGTACCATTTAATATCATATTTTTCAAGCACGACTAATAGAGGCCAAAAATGTGGTAACAAAAGCTTGGCAACAACTAATTTGGAAGCCACAAATGTGAAAGTTGATAGCCACAAATGTGAAAGTTGGCAGCCACATTTGCGGAAGTTGGTAGTCAAAGTTTGGTAGAGTTTGACAGCCAAACTTTGTGGAAATTGGATGTCACATTTAAATCACTAATATGTAATCAAGAGGTTCAAAACTATATAAATAGAGTAGTAATTGAACACTTGAAGACACACCAAAATAGAGACGCAATAAAGAGTGGAGAAAGAAATTCATAAATTATTTCTTAGTTTGTGAGTAAATAGTGTGAAAGTAATATTATTGTGAGTTGTAAGAAATAAAAAAAGTGTTGAGTAGTAGTCTTTTGACACTACCAGGTTTTCATCAATATTATTGTATTACTTATTCGGGTATCATATTTACCCTATTTTAATATTTGATGTTGTTGTTACTCTCTTGATATTGCTATTTAGTGTGGACATTATTCTTGGTCTGATTATCATTTTGTCCAACCAAAAAAAAGATATTAAACATGAATAAAAATCAAATTTCAAACATTCAATTCAAAGTAAAAAGAGAAAGGAAACTGATTAACGTTTCAAGGACACTTCATCCAATTCTAAGTGTCAACAATCGCTAGTCAGTATATAACCCAACTAAATGAGTTGGGGTCGAATCCCATAGGGAGTGGTACCCATTTAAGATTCAATAGGAAAGTAAAAATGTGATCAAGTCACTCATAGAAATAGACATTTACGAAATAAAAATATAATTCAAATCAAGGGGTGACCCGAATGTCAAATAAGGGGATTTTGGTTTTTAATTATCAACTATAACAGCAGCAAATAATACGGAATAACAATAATGAGACGGGTTCTTGGGATGTGATTCAATTATAGGCAACTATTAGGAAATAGCTGAATATTAGTGAATAAGCTATACTATAGAGGAGGTAAACTTTCTCTCGAACAATTTAACCCACATCAAGTCGATTTCTCCTGAACATCGACAAACATGCATACTAAGAATAGTCTACGCCTTAGTCCATTCACTCTCTCGAGAAAAATATGTGGAAAAGGGTTTCGGATTCAGTCTCTCAAGCAAAAACCATGACAATCCAATACCCACAGACCATCAATCAATATTGGTTTTAAAATCTCTCTCTTGAACAAGCCAAAAACACAAACGTAGAACTGCATTTGCAACTACAATTCTTTAAATTAAATCATAATTACTCAATAAAATCACTTCTGAACAGCATTTAATCTAACAATTAGCAATACCCATAAACTAAATCAACCCATAATCAAATAATCACACCCTAAGAATTGAATTTTAGCTAGACATCATAAAAAGATAACAATTGTTACCAAATTGAGTTTCCATCAACTGGTAAGGTTGATTTAGTCTTTACAAAGGTCCAAATTGAAGAATCTCAAAGACCCACTTCCAATTTCTCAAAAGTGAAAACTTCAATTATTCAAAGCTAAGGAAAAACTTGTCTCAATATTGAGGATTCGACATATTGAAAGTATAATACTTACTAATTGGTAAAAAGCTCCTAAACTATATGTTCAAAAATGTATTTATAGTCTCCAAAAATATGCTACGAAGGGCCATTCGGTGCAATAAGTCAAGCTCACTGATCAACTCGGCAATCCACCCTTTGGTCAATTCCATTGCCTTTTTGCCATAGCCTTCAACATCCTCCAGGTTTGTAACTTTGGGCGATCTAACATTGCATCGCGGAACCACTCGACGATCCACCGACTGCTCCTTTCTCTCACCAACTTGATTTTCTCCTTCAGGGTTTGGCATACTGGAACTTTAGGCGGTCAAGAAGTTGTTTGGCGACTCGCCAAGTAGACTTGGCGATCACCAGGCATACTTTTCTTCATTCTTTCAGCTCGCTTTGTTCCTTTTTGCAAATTAGTGTCCTTGCTTTGTTCCTCAATCCAAATACCTGGAAATAAGGTTTTACATTTATTATTGGCATAAAATAAGTATTTGAGGACACTAAATCATTATAAATAAAACCCCAAATGAGTCCAAATCTCGGATTCATCAACACCCACAACTTAAACTTTTGCTTGTCCTCAAGTAAAACTCAAGTTCAGCAGTTCAAAATGGATGTGTCAAACAGTGCTACACAAGACTCAATCATGAATGCACATAACATGACTCAACTTACTCATGCAAGGATCAATTGTGCACTCAATGGTTCAAGTTGCGACTCACCATTACCAAAGATACTCAAGTTCACAATACTTGCTTCAACAAAGGTACTCAAATGCCTTCTCACAAAGAATGATTCCATAATTACACTATTCTTCAACAATTTTAGAGCTCCAGAATCACCTACAACTCTCACACTCACAAAGATAAACACATGCATGACTCCACCCATAGTTTTGCCCTTATTTTCCAACCAACATTTATTTCAGCTTACTCAAGATCAAAAAGGTCTTTTCAAGGCTCTTAACGGGGCAGATTGTAAAGGTATGATCATTTAGGTTCAGTGGTTGCTATCCTCATGAAATGTGGTATGAACAATACTTTCTTTCCTTTTCTTCATCATTCTCATTCGTGCTTAAAATTTGCCCCATTATTTACTTTTCATGGAATGCCAGACACCTCATATGTTTTGCAACTTTCATAACTTTATTCCATGACTTTTTCATTTTTTTTTTGTATGGAAGGGTTCCATCTTTCTCAAGACTATAGGTAAAGGGGGATTTCTTCGCATTTCTTGATTTACCTTCTCTTTTCACCACACCTCCAACTTAAGGTTTTGGCCTAAGTTGGCTATTCCAACAAACCACATCTCATGAGGATTATGGGTGAAGGAATAAAGAAAGGTCACAATTGCATCAAGTTTCTTCCAAGAAAAGGGCAAGGCTCAAAGGGTGTTCAAGCAAAGTTCACACACTCACAAGGTTGGCCACAAAAGAGGTATAATGTCAAATTGTTTCACTCTTCAAAATTGTTTCCTAAGATCATTTCAAGAGCTTGCATCACTTAGTCAACCAGGCCAACTGCCCAAATTCTAGGTGTCATCACAAAAGGTTCACAGTAAACTCATCACACAAGGCATTGGAACCAATATCAAACAAGACTCCACACTTTCGCTAGTGTGTAATGTTCATCACAAGAGACTCAATTTGATAATCGGCTAGTCATAACAAGATCCACAAAGTTCACATATTGCCTATGCAACTTTATTTCGTCTCATCGTAGCTACACATTCATTTTTGTTCGATTTGAGAACACTATTCAAGTCATCAGTATTGATCACTATCGATACTCAAATTTGGACAAGAACAGTCACAATTGAATACACAAAAGGTGGCAAAATCTTTTAAAAGGGAAAAAAATAGTGCTAAAACACAATTTACAGCATAAAACCCAATATATAAACAAAAGTAATAATCACAAGAGGTAGGTACGGAAATACCTCACCCCACTACAAAAAAAATCAATTTGTCCTTAAATGCAATAAGGTACTAAAAATCAATAAATGTGACAGAGAGGGAGGTAAGGAAAAGTCCTGTCTACACAGTTTCTCCATCTGTCGGGGCATCAATTCTCGGTGTAGCATAATTAGCACTCGATCCACTAGGGTCTACCATGGATGTCTCTGTCAGTGATGTCTGAATCACTGATTGTACAATCGTATCCTCTAGATCTGGCAGGTCTCTATATATTTTCTCCTCTCTCACCTCAATCTGCTCCTCGTCGGTCTCTGCCTTCGATTCATCATCATCTATTGGCACAACTCCAATGGTGACCGGAAGAATCTGAGAACTGGTTGGGGCATCCACATCATCTGCTGCCTCCAATAATGAAGTGAAGTCAATAGACTTCAAGTAGTCCACATCCTTCCATAGACTAGCAACCTCAACTTTCAAAGCTTTCACCTCAAAAGACTCCCCCAGTCTATTCTCATAAGTCTCAACTATTGCATTGAGAGTTTCGATAAATGCTCATAGGGGTGTCAGTACATCTATTATAGCACTCTCGATCATCCATGGTACCGCAGCCTCTAATCGGGTCGCCCTCACATCAATCAAATGGGCTAAGTGACCCATCTTCAGGATCATAGCCTAAGTAATCTTGGCAGGCTAGGAAGGGGCAGAAGTACCAGGATCTTAGGAGGAAGAAGTTGGAGCAGGTGTACCTGAAGGCCCAGAAGCCAGAGTAGGCAAAGATGCCTCTGCAGGTATAAAATCAACGTCCACTTCCAGAGATGTGTCCACCGGACCTGCTCTCCTCCTGTTTGCCACCTCCTGCATGTACTCGATCTCTATACACTGAATGTCTGTGGAGGATGTGGGAGTTACCTCAATATATCTCGTCTCATCACAAGGAACTCCAGCACGCCGACACAACTCTATGATCAACATCAAGAATGGAAGAGATGTCTATATCTACTTGGCTTTCATGGGCATCTCCTGCTCTATGATGAGTCCTATGTCAATGCTCTTTCTAGCTATGATCGAATCGAGGCAGGCCACCTTAGGATGGCGGAGAATGGACTCCTTTTGGGATGATATAATGAAGCTGCTGATGAATCTAAACCAATATCGTGCAACTACATTCAAATCCTTTTTCTTGATTGGAACTCTAGCCTCAATCCACCTCGAGGTCGTGTCAGAGATAAGGGGAGCTTGCCAGCCCTTGCCAAGGGTGTCGTAGTGGTAGCTAAATTTGGGTAGTCAAAGACTGACCCTTTATAAAACACCGCATTGATGTGATCACGGCTGTAGTGCACTACTGTCCCTCATACCATGATGGACCCCACCAGTTTGAAAGTACTGGCCTTCTTCTTGCTTTTTGGTACCAGGTCACCATATGTCGAGTAAAACTCCCAGACCCATGTAGGGATGTATGGGCCTCCAAGCCTGGTAAACTGCTCAAATTGATGGTTTTGGAGTGTCTCCATCACCCTGGAGTATTTGCCATCTAGGCCCTTTATAGAAAATAGCTTCTCTTCTAGAATTGTCTACAACCCATTAGCTTTTAATCTATTGAGTAGCCTAGGAGAAGGAATCTGTACTGGTGGCACTAGGGCCACAGGTAGTGCCGGAGCTAGCACTGTGTCTACTGCAGGGGAAGTGGCTGCTAAAGCTCTAGATGAGTCTGGGCGAGAACTAGCACAGATCTTCACTCGCCTGAACTATAGTGGCTGGTCATCATCTGGCTCGGATAATGCACCTTGGGAGTCAAAGGACTCTCCCTCGCTGTCGGAGTTGTGCTCTGGAACCTCAGTCATGGGCCTATTTCCCTTGCCCTTGCCTCCTTTTGGAGGCTCTGTCCTTTCCTTTTTAGGAGGATTGGCTCCCTCTTCATTTATTACTATGCCCCGTGCTCTTTTAGGGGGCAGCATGTCAAGGTTGGTTCTTACCATATCGCTGAACAGGTCGGTGAGTCGCCAAATCACTTTGGTGAGCCAGATTGGGCTCACCAAAAGGATTGACTCAAACTTTTCTCAGAAAAATGGCATGTCAGCGATGGGAGGGACCTTTCGGTGAACCGCTGACATTATTCAGCGAGCACAGACCAGCCCACCAAAAGTTATAGTGCATTTTAAGGGTTAGTGGCACAGAAAGGGAGATCAAAGAAAACTTTCGGCGAGTCACCGAGAGCACTTGACAAACTTAGGCTTCTCGCCAAAAGTTACAAAATGAAAACTCAAGAGTAGCATCACATTAAAGGCGATCGAGGGGAATTCGGCGAACCTCTAAGTTGTTCAGCGAGCTCGACCCAGCTCACCAAACTGCCCAACGTGCGTACTTTCTACCCCGATTTCCAAATTCAACCCCACAGCCCCCGAAAACAAAATCAAAACATAAACTCATCCAATTAAACCTAGACCCATACGATCCATGCCACTGGGATACTCAGACTCTTCTTAATTTGGCCAAAATTGGCCATTTGACGACTTACACCCATAGGAATGACGTCAAATGCTCCATCATCAGACAAAATACGTCATTTAGCACAATTAAGGGCTACTAAGACTTCACCCGACTAGACCCAAGAACATATTAGCACAACCCAATAATTTCGACCAATTTTAAAGCATGGAAATTCAGAAAATCAACAATTAATCATTTTAGGCAAGATATTCAAATTGAATTCTGCAAATAAGCACACAATCATGGATTCAGAGAAGCCCAACACACATCATTAAGATCACACAATTGCAAATGAGTAAAAATCGATAAATATGAGTTCAGGGTTCGGAAAAACTAATATTTAATGCTGAATAAATAAGTTGAAATGTTAGGCGGCAAAGATATCTAACTCTAAACACATAATCAACGACTAACAAGTGATAATAATGCAAAAATATAGAAAACTATAGTGCAGGTGTGATTTTGGAAAGTTAAAAGTGAAGGAATGTGAAAAAGTTTGAAAGTTTAAACCTTTGGCCTTTAAAAGCAGTCCAGTTCTCGCCCTTTAAGCGACATTAGTCTTGCTCACCGAACCACTCGGTGACACGCCGAATGGTCACTTACCTTGCTGAGTTTTACAGGACCTCCAGTTAATGTGGAGGTCCAAATGGCGGACAAAATTGTGATCGCCGACTTGTTCGGTGACACGCCGATTTGCTCCTAGGGTCACCGAGTTTTACAGAATCCAACCTTAGAACTTCTTGAGTCCAATGGCAGTCCAGGTCGGGCTCACCGACCTTTTCGGCGAGTCACTGACTGAACTTTTAGCTCGCTAATCTACACTTTTCAAACACATTCCATAATTTAACCTACACAATCAACACATAGTTATTTCAAAAACAAAAAGAAAGAAAATAAAAACTTGGGTTGCCTCCCAAACAGCGCTTTAGTTAACGTCGTGGCATGACACAAGTCTTCACTCAAACCTCATTCTTGTGGTTGGTCATAGTGTCACTAGGAAACCCCCCTTGTTGTCTTGGATTTAAATGAGATGAAATATGACCCATTGGGGTTTCCAACTGTTTGATAGAGATAGAATGGAAGGTAACCATCTGGCTAAGGGTCGACACATTTTCCTTCATCTCTTTCAAGATTTTATCAGACCCCTCAACCTTGTTGAGGATACATAAGAGCAGATTCTCGAAACGACCACCCTTAGAATCGTTTTGCTCTTGATGCTCGTGGGGAGGAATGTACCTGTCATTCTCCCTATCGCTTTCCTTCCAAGTGGCATTACAATCCCTCCACTCTCTATCATGATCTTTCCAGCCTTCACCCCTGTTCCAATCTTGTTTACCACCCTGCCTCAAGTAGTTTGAACGATAACTACCTCCTTGGTTGGCTAGGAAGTTCACCTCTTCGTTGTACAACACTTCAAACTTGGCCTCATCAGGATTAACACACCCAACACCCACAACGTTGACACTTCTAGCACCCGCTCCCATGACATTTTTGGACAAAATGTCAAGTTGGGTCATGATCTTTGCCATTTTTAGTCCCTCTCTTTATCTTTCTCAAGCTGCTCCTTGGTCAATTTAAACGTGAGAGGGGAAACCTAATCTTCGCTGGTGTACCAAGCCCGATTAATTGTGGTCATACCATCCAAGAGGTGGGCTGCTATAACGTAAGGTTGTTGCATCAAACCTTCCGGAGAAAGTTGGTCAACTACACCCTTTTTCATCGAATCAAGGCTTCGGTAAAAATACTGCAGGAAAACGTTGTCGGGCAAACCATGAGTTGGGCATTGCAGCACAAACTTCTTGAATCGTAGCCAAGTTTCATGAATTGGATCATCCTCCAAACGCTTAAAGCTTTGGATGTTATCTCGAAGATTCATCATCTTCGAAGGAGAGAAAATTATACTTGAAATACGGTGACAAGCTCTTCCCACGAAATGATAGAGTCCTATGGCAATTCAGCCAGCCATTAACATGTTTCTCCCATTAAAGAAAATGGGAACAACCTCAAACGGACCGACTCTTGGGATATGTTCTTGAAGGAGAACGGCCCGTAAACATCAACAAAGTTTCTAATATGCTCATGGGGATCCTCATGAGTGATGAGTCTACGATTTGGACTCATTTAGGGCTTTATTTGGATAGATTTAGTATCCTCAAATGCTTATTTTGTGCCAATAACTGATGTAAAATCATTGTTTTCCAGGTACTTGGATTGAGGAACAAAGCATGGACACTAAACAAAATGAAACAAGGCAAATGAAAGAACAAAGAAAAGAAGGCTTGTTGATCGCCTAATCCATTGGGCGAGTCATCGAGTGGCTATTACCTTGCCTAAAGTTCCAGTGCGCCAAGCCCTGAAGGAGAAAATCAAGTTGACGAGAGAAAGGAGCAGTCAGCGTGTCGCCGAACGGTTCTGCCATATACTATTGGATCGCCCAAAGTTACAGAACTTGAGGATGCTGAAGGCCAAAGCAAAAAGGCGATGGAACATACCAAAGGGCGGATCATCGATTTGATCGGCGATCCTGACTTACTGCGCCAAATGGTCCTTCGCAGCATATTTTTGGCGACTATATATACATTTTCAAACATTATGTTTAGCATCAAATTTTATTCTGAATATTCATTAGAGTAATTTTTTGAGTTGGAACTCTAAGATTTGAGACAATATTTTCCTTAGCTTTGAAGAATTGAAGTTTTCCATTTTTGAGAAATTGGAAGTGGATCTTTGAGATTCTTAAATTTAGACCTTTGTAAAGATGAAATTAATCTTATCCAGTTGATGGAAACACAATTTGGTAACGATTTCTATCTTTTTATGATGTCTAGCTAAAACCCCAATTCTTAGGGTGTGATTATGTGATTATGGGTTGATTTAACTTATGAGTATTGCTAATTATTAGTTTGAATGTTGTTTAAAAGTGATTTCAATCAGTAATTATGGTTTGATTTAAAGGGTTGTAGTTGCAAATGCAACTCTACCTTCATGTTTTTGGCTTGCTTGAGAGAGAGGTTTTAAAACCAAAATTACTGAATTGATGTCTGTGGGTATTATGTTGTCATGGGTTCAGCTCGAGAAAGTGAATCCTAAACCTATTTCCACACATTCAGCTTGAGAGAGTGAATGGACTAAAGCGTCAGTTGTTTTTAATTGTTGTTGGTGTTCGAGAGAAACCAACTTGGATTCGGCGTAAATTGTTCGAGAGAAAGTTTATCCCCACTAAAGTCTAGCTTATTCACTGATTTACAACTATTTACTATCAGTTGCAATTACCTATTTATCTACCTTAGACTATAATCCAACCACATCCTAAGAACCCATCTCATTGTTAATTCGTGTTATTTGCTACTATTGTCGTTGATAATTACAATCAAAACTCCCTCTGTTATTTGACACTTGTGTCATCATTTAATTTGAGTTACGTTTTTCTTCGATAATGTCTATTCCTACGATTGACTTGAGCATATTCGTACTTTCCTATTGATTCTTAAACACATACCACTCCCTGTGGGATTCGACCCCAACTCATTTAGTTGGGTTATATTACTGACTACTGATCGTTGGCACTTAGTATTGGATGAAGTGTCTTGATATGTGAAATCAATGAGCCAGCCCACCAAACAACCCTTTCAATTGCAAGAGCTACAACATAGTACTTGTAATATGGAATACAATGTTCCTTTCTGCCAGAGGCAAGCGAATGGCACCAATTCCACCGATTAGATGAGGGTTATTGACATTAGGTACATTGACATCGTTGAGGTTACCGATGTCATCTTAGTAGCCCACTTGGCTACCATTGCTTCCGTTCACACTCATTTCCTCTGTTCATAACAGCAGCACACAAGCCAAAACTAAGAGTAAGTAGATTCAACTATGACTAACAAGAATAAAATTCAACTTAACCAAGGAATCTTAACCAACACAACTCCCCGGCAGTGGCGCCATTTTGATTAATGTTTCAAGGACACTTCATCCAATTCTAAGTGTCAACGATCGCTAGTCAATATAAAACCCAACTAAATGGGTTGGAGTCGAATCTCATAGGGAGTGGTACGTGTTTAAGATTCAATAGAAAAGTATGAATGTGATCAAGTCAGTCATGGGGCTAGACATTTACGAAATAAAACCATAATTCAAATCAGGGGGTGACACGAATGTCAAATAAGGGGGTTTTGGTTTTAAATTATCAACTATAACAGCAACAAATAATACAAAATAATAATAATGAGACGAGTTATTGGGATGTGATTCGATTATAGGCTAATGTAGACAAATGGGTAATCACAACTGTTAGAAAATAGCTAAATATTAGTGAATAAGCTAAACTATAGAGGAGGTAAACTTTCTCTTGAACAATTTAACCCAAATCAAGACAATTTCTCTCGAACATCGACAAGCATGCAAACTAAGAACATCCTACGCCTTAGTCCATTCACTCTCTCACGTTGAATGTGTGGAAAAGAGTTTAGCATTTACTCTCTCGAGCTGAACCCATGACAATCTAATACCCACAGACCATATAATCTTGGTTTTAAAACCTCTCTCTCGAGCAAGGCAAAAACACAAAGGTAGAACTGCACTTGTAACTACAATTCTTTAAATTAAACCACAATTACTGATTGAAATCACTTCTAAATAGCATTTAAACTAACAATTAGCAATACACATAAACAAAATCAGCCTATTTTCACATAATCACACCCCCAAGAATTGAGATTTTAGCTAGACATCATAAAAAGATAAAAATCGTTACCAAATTGAGTTTCCATCAACTGGGTAAGGTTGATTTCGTCTTTACAAAGGTCCAAATTGAAGAATCTCAAAGACGCACTTACAATTTCTCAAAAGTGGAAAACTTCAATTCTTCAAAACTAAGGAATAACGTGTCTCAATACTCAGAATTCAATATATTGAAAGTATAATACTTACTAATTGATAAAAAAACTCCTAAACTAAATGTTCAAAATCGTATTTATAGTCGCCAAAAATATGCTGTGAAGGGACATTCGGCACAGTAATTCGAGCTCGCCAATCAACTCGGCAATCCACCCTTTGGTCAATTCCATCTCCTTTTTGCCTTGGCCTTCAACATCTTCCAAGTCCGTAACTTTGGGCGATCTAACACTGCATTGCAGAACCACTCAGTGATCTACCGACTGATCCTTTCTCTCGCCAACTTGATTTTCTCCTTCAGGGTTTGGTACACTAAAACTTTAGGCGGTCAAGAGGTCGTTCAGCAACTCGCCAAGTAGACTTGGCGATCACAAGGCGTACTTTTTTTAATTCTTTCAGCTCGCTTTATTCCTTTTTTCAAATTAGTGTCCTTGCTTTGTTCCTCAATCCAAATACCTGAAAATCAAAAGTTTTACATCAGTTATTGGCTTTGAGGACACTAAATCATTATAAATAAAACCCCAAATGAGTCCAAATCTCGGACTCATCATAAACATGATTAAGAACTACTTTCAGCACAATAAAAATTTAAAAAGTTGCAGGTTCAGTTACTACATCAATTTCAAAATGCAACAAAAAGTATAGAAAAGGTGAT
Source organism: Solanum bulbocastanum (assembly GCA_037074985.1). NCBI lineage: Eukaryota > Viridiplantae > Streptophyta > Magnoliopsida > Solanales > Solanaceae > Solanum > Solanum bulbocastanum. The sequence continues at coordinate 37,092,849 of CM073608.1, forward strand.
AGTTATTCTTTATAGAGATGGTATCAACATTTTAAGAGGTTCAGTCCACTAGATGAAAAACAATAGAAGTCATAAATTAACCACTCCTTCTAACACCTAGTCAAACATTTAAGAATTATCGGTGTTCTAATACTTTAATTTCACCTGAAATCACCTCCCTCAAGTTCAAACAATATTTTTTATGAGTTAGATGCCAAAACACCTTGTGACAGCTTTCTGGTATTTTATAGTGGTGTCACCTAAAATTTAAGGTGAAGTGTTACCAATAAACTAGAGTTGAAGATAAACTGTTTCTATCCCAGAAAGAAATAGAATAGGTTCCAAGATAAAATGTGTGTATCTCAAACGCATATACATGGCAAATGGATCAATGAAATGATGACACGTGACGATTGAATTAAATCTTTTTAAAACTCTTTTAAAATAATCTAAAAGGAGTTTTAAGAATACAAGAAATATTTTTTAATTATCCCATCACCTAACCCACCCCCACCCTCCTTATTTTTTTTTTCTGTTGAACCTTATTTCCCATAACCTCTATCCTCATTCTTCTTTTTCTTCTTCTTCTCCATCGATGTTTCCCTTTCCACTGGATTGTTGCACTTTAACCGCCAATACATAATTATATCCATCCCTTTCTTCTTCTCCATCGAATCATATCCCTTACAGTAGCGTCGAATATAATATACCATTGGTGCCCAGCTAATCCCTCATTCACCTTTCATTTTAGTAGCATTAAAACCTTCCACATTGTCTTCATCTTCTTTGCATTGGTAATCAATTATCACAATTATTAGAAAAATAACTTATTTTTGTCGAAAAAGGTTAGTCGATTCATATTACTTTCATCAGAATCAATTGAGCTTTGCCGGAATATTAGAGACTTTAATTAGATCTACATAAAAAAAATAAAGAATGTTAAAGTAGAAAAAGAATTGAAAAGGGTAAGAAAAAGAGGGAGAGGTGGAGGGGTGGGATGTGGGTAAAGAAATTGATGAAATAACTCTAGACTTACAGTGAGGGAACTATCGGAACGGGGAGAAGATGCTTCCTGTTTTTTTAAAAAAAATTTATTATTATTATTATTATTATTTATTTATATAAGTGTATAAGTTGAAAAATAAATAAATTAAAATATTAGTTCTAACTCTTTACGCATTTAAGTGGGGTGAAACACACTTGTTTTGCCATGTCAGCATTTTTTGTCTAATATGAATCACTTTTGAATATATAAAGTGGTTAATAGGTTCAAGGCTAACTTGAGGTGTCTAAATAAAATATGCAGACAACTTTGACGGACCACGTATGACTTAAGTCTTTTTTTTTTCTTTTTGTAAAAATGAAACATGACTGGTAGCTATAAGTTTTAAAAAATATCAAAAATATCTAACTATGCCAAACAAACAGTATTGTTAATCTCAAACTATGCAGAACCTTTATGACGTTCATTATCATTATCAGAAATCATAATTCTATACATAGATACATTTGAAACAAAAAATACTATTATATATAATAAATACAATACGTTGTCCTAAATTTATAACATTATTGTAGACATTGAAATTTTGTTGGACTCTATAAGACGTGTTCAATTCTAGTTGGAATCTACAATATGTGTTCAATTTCAATTAGGATTCTTGGAGGCTAAACCCTAACCCTAGCTCATTTCTATATCAAGGGTACTATATTCCCTTGAAAAGACATCTCGAATATTTCACAAAAGTCATGAAATATTCATATAGAGGTCAAATCTGAATCATCCTAGTTCGAGAAATACGTCACTAACGGCCCTTGCATCATGGATAAATCTTAGGAGGGTAGAATCAAGAGAGGAACAAAATTATTGTACCCGCATATTTATCAATAAAGTTATGTTTCTTCAAATTTTATTTGTGTGATTGATTTACTTTTCATATGTTTAAAATTTGTTGCAAACAAATTAGCACGCCCAGTGGGACCAAATCTGCTCTTTATCTCTTCTCTCATAAATTAAATATGAAGCTGCAAAGATGGAAGAATGAGTATTTCAAGCCTCGTCTTTGAGTTTCAACAAGTCTACACTCTGACAAGCCTTGAAGCATGGGAAATTGTAGACATTGAAATTTTGTTGGACTCTATGAGACGTGTTCAATTCTAGTTGGGACTCTACAATATGTGTTCAATTCCAATTAGGATTCTTGGAGGCTAAACTCTAAGCCCTAGTTCATGCCTATATAAAGGGTACTATATTTTCTTGAAAAGACATCTCGAATATTCCACAAAAGTCATGGAATATTCATATAGAGGTCAAATCTAAATCATCCTAGTTCGAGAAATACGCCACTAACGGCACTCGTATCACGGAGAAGAATCAAGAGAGGAACATAATTATACCTGCATATTTATCAATAAAGTTATGTTTCTTCATATTTTAATTGTGTGATTGATTTATTTTCCATATGTTTAAAATTTGTTGCAAACAATTATAATTTAATTAAAACTGCTAGTAACCCACCCAATTACTAGCTACTTCAATTCGTCAAATTATTTGCCACGAATATTCATTAGTGCAAAAATGAATAAATAATAACAAGAGATGAGATACCTCATATATTGATAAAATTTTAAATCTAAAAATAAATCAATGGTTATATGAGAAGGGAGAAGGGAGAAAGGAGAAGGGAAAAGGGATAGAAGGAAGCCAAATCCATTGTGATAGGCTTCCGAATATAGTTTCTTTCTTCATTTTTATTTGTAGAGTTAAATTATATGGACTTTGACTAATATTTTAAAATATATTTTTTCATTAAATTTATATGTGAATGATTTCAACATGTACTATTTTGAGATAATTTACAGATATCTAATTAGATTGTATATTTAAAATATTAAATTAATCTAATTTTATCTACCCCAAAGGTTAGTTAAATTAATTGTGATGAAGAAAAATTGAATAATTCATTTATAATAGTGAATGAAGGGAGTATATAACAAAGCTTTTGACTTTAAACTTACGTATTGCCAAAATCCTTGGTCACAAAAAAAATATTATTCAGAGTTACAAAAAAGATTCACTAATAACAGATGTATTGGTTCATAAGAAGAACTAATGAGACGTTAAAGTAAAAATGAGGCATTTGATTTGACTTTTGAATATTTTTGTCAAAATCTATTACAAAAGAATCACTCAACCAAGATTAAGTAAGCTTTAAATAACTAATGAATAAAATATGTGGGCTTAGCATGTTAGAAGAAGAATCCAGCGACAGCTGCAACAGCAAAGATGGTTGAAACCTTCAAAGTGGTGGCACTGCTTGTAGTGGGTGCCTCAGCTGATGTAGCACTTGGTGTGGCGGCTGAGTCACTTGTGGTTGTAGAGTCTGTTGAAGGAGAAGGGGGTGATGAGACATCCTCTTCTTCAGGTGATTCTGCTGAGCTGGAGGAATCTGAAGTAGGAGATGATGATGGTGAGCTTCCCTTAGGTGATGATGATGACTTGGGTGATTGTGTGGGTGCACTTCCATTGCTCTTACTTTTAGGTGCAGCTGCGGGGGATGATGATGGCGATGATGATGATGATGATGATGATGGTGATGATGATGGGGATGAAGACGGTGAGCTGCTTGGTGATGAGGCACCGGAAACCAACCCAACAAAGGCAACAAAGAGGAGAGCGACAACAATCACTTGACGTGCCATTTTTATTTAGTGAATTTTCTTGTTGTATTATGTTCAAAGATAGGTTGATTATTCTCTGAGAATTGCAGTATTTTCTCTTGATGATTAGAGAAATACTGCACAACTTATGGAATATGCAAGAGAGAAAGGTGGCTTTTATAGGATTTAAACAACAAATATTACGGAGGATGAAAGGACAATGTTACGTCATTCAATAATATTGATAGGTAATGAGAAAGAAAAGGAAAAACTAAAGTGGTTTACCATGAATTAATATATATAATGGGAGATCATTAAGGAGAGCCATGAATAATGAATTGTTATTGAAAAACAATGTCTAATTAATCATAATATTTGACATCAAGAATATACCAACAAAACAATACCACTAGTTATTTAGCGAGACCTTTTTTTTAAAAGAATAATATAAAAATTATATAAACTGATGGTCTAAAAAATATATGCACAATCAATTCATCTATAAGATACTTATAAGCAAATTTATATCAAGCTTTAGTTGATAATATGATAACAATCTACACGTTAATTAATAAAATTGATAGTTTTCATATAAAAAGTAGAGGTTTTATGCACTATTGATTTTAATTTACCAAGCTGCATTTTACTACCGATTGACTTGATCGATCACTATCGAGATGATATATATTAATGTTTGAATGTTTCACTTTGTGAATTTTTAATTGACTATGAAAGTATAGTTCTACTAATATTTATTTTTATAAAATGATTGCATTTGAATTCAATATAAACCTATCTTTGAGTCAGATCCTAAGTCCAACAAGTGTAAGATAGGTTAGAACATATAAAGAATGACCAGGTGATGTAGAAGGTTGGGCTAGAGGTAGTAGTGAGAAGGTCGTGCTAGATAGAGTACTGGACAACCAACCCAATCCAATTACATATATACTCGAATCTCGTCCCACCAAGGTATTAAGACATAATAGAAAATTTCTATCTTTAAAAAAATACAGTTATATACAAGTCGTACGAGATGACGAATTTTGCAATTTGACTATTGGTAAACAGCAAAAATCCCCAGCCCACCAATTTTATTGAATTTATTTTAATTATGTAATCTTAGATTTTCATGCTATGAGAGTAAATTTGTCTTTACCTAGTATTCTATCACAAATTAACTTTTGATTAAGTCTCGATCAACATAAAGTGCCTTAACTTGACTAAGTGTATATTTCGAATCATACTCTATTTATTATGTCACCATCTAGACCGTCGTGATTGCACCCATACTAACCCTTCGATGGGAGAACCATAACTACTAACTAACTAACAATTTAAAGCTACGAAAGCAGGTTTAAATAACTAAATAAAGAAGTTCCCATAAACTCCAAGGTTTTAACAAACAACTAACCAAACTAAAGTGGAAGAACAACCCCTAGAACCTAAAAATCAATGTACCAAAACTCTAACAAAATTCATAAGTCTAAACATGAAAATCATCTAAAGAACTAGTCTAAGTACGAATAGGATGGACTAAATAAAAAGAGAACTCAAGGAAGCCCAGAAGAACTAGTTCACCCTTGAATTCGAATTGGTGATCACTGATCTTCTAAGTTAGGTCTGTCAATAGCCGCCGGAAGATGTCCTGTACTCAACCAAAATAAGAGAAAGTGCAGTATCAGTACACAACCATCGTGTACTGGTAGGATCACGCGGCTATCCCACTAAGTGAAACACATGCAAGTAACCACAATCATTATAAAACATGCATATACAGAACATATACAATATCAACTATTACGAACAACGAACAGTTTCATGATTCTCACTTATTACAGTTATATCAATTTAGAGAAACATACCGTCTTTCAATATCAATCATCATTAGATATGAACGAAATCATCACAAGTAGATACACAACACAATTCAATGGCCCTCTCACGGAACTCAATTCAATAGTCCTCTCATGGAACCCACACCTAAACTGTTAGCATACCGAAACGTGGTACCCGATCCAATGTTTATGCCAGAATGTGGCAACCGATCCCATATTTATGCCGAAACGTGGCAATCGATCCCATGTTTATGCTGAAAAGTGGCAACTGATCCAAGTTAGTGTGTCGGAACGCAACACCCGATCTATTCAACAAACAATAATCACAATCACAATGTATATTCTCACAATCATACAACAATAAGTGATTCATGGCATACAATTATTCAATTATCCTCATCCACAAGTAGTGTGATCAATAGTGCAACTTTAGCATACATACACGTATTATAATGAAGCAATTACAAACATATATCACACCAACATGAAATCACAACCATCACCTACCTCGAATCCAAGCTTGAATCCCCTAAGGTACTTGAATCTTCCTTTCCAGATTCTTCTCGCTTGTTCGTGGTCTAAAAATATACAATTAACGCAAGGATCAACAATTAAAGGTCTAATTATCTGGATTATAACAAACCCAATAACCCTAGACCAAACCCAAGATCCTAATACCCAATTTAGGGCTTTTTCCACCATTCCAGATCAAAACCCTCCCCATCTATAATTATCCAAGAAACTAAGTTCTACGGATCGAAAAATAGATTCGGGGAGTGAAAACCTTACCTTTAGCCTCAAGAATGGTGAAAAAGGTCAAGAACTCGTTTAGGGTCATCTCCTAGCTCTGAAGTCGAAAAGTGCAGAATAAAACGTTTTTGGGGTTTTATTTTCGACTTAAGTCGCGTCTGGCCCACCACAACGGTTCTCACCCCACTACAGCGGCCCCGCTAGAGCGACAAAACCCAACGCCAAAGCGGCTTGCACAAAACAGTGAGCTATTTTAATAATTCCAAGACCCCCATTTCACAACACACCTTTGACCAACAACGCTCAGAAAATACCGTTCACGCTAAGATCAATTTCGGGAGTTCTACTCACCCGAATTCAATTCTGTTAAGTCGTACGGATTCCTTAACGACTTATCTAACTACACATGTAATCAAAATCATTAATAGATGTCTCATTTGTTACCAGATTTCCCTAGACCTCACCGACTTCGATTTCGTCCAAAGCTGGATTAGGCTAGGAAATCTCAAGTTACTACGAAAAAGTTTTCTGACCTCAATTCTTTCCCCATTGGGTTTTCTCTAAAGACGGAATCAGGTCGTTACATGTTATCATGTAAATCAGACGTTTAAATGATAGAAAATGTTTTTCTTGGAAATAAAAACATAGTCTAAAACATTTTGCCTGTTTCAATTTGATAAACGAAAAACTGATAAACCACATGAATAAGTTGCATTGATTTATGACTTTAAATTATCTTTAAGGCCTTTAAAAAGATACGTGGATTTCTCAAGACACAAATTTTGAGCTAATCCTTGACTGAATAATGCATAAAAAGAATGATATCGAAGGACTCGTGAGCTATAATGTTCTGAACGAAACTCACCAAATCAGCTAGAAGAGAGGAGATCCTAATATGTTACCTTCTCAATAATAAAGTTTGTATCTACATTTTTAAAAGCCAATATAGAACCCACGTAATAAAAATAGGACACTTACGCGGAAAAAACATAAAAAGAAATATGAAATGCATTTAAATTTAAAACACTTCTTTATAAACAATTAACATAAAAAATTATGCTCCTTTTGAAAATCTTTCTTCAGAATCATTGTAAGAAGTACTCTTTTCTTTCTTTATAGGGAGTTTCTTGTGATTCTGGCATTCTTATTCCTTTTCTTCCTATATAGTCAAGGACGATCTTTGTCTAATTGTAAATTTTCTATCACATGTACTCTTCAGACATCAAGATTCTTAACATTCAAGTATATGTACTTAATCCTTAATTGAGCTTTCATTCTAGTGCTTGAACTAACTGCTCACTTATGATAACTTTTTAAGCCTTACTAGGGCTTTCTGTTAGTGTTCGATCCAATGGTAAACTAATAACTCTTACTCTAATACAAGTAATTCAAGGTATCATGATCGATCAATGTCCGCTAATGTTTTTCAAATATCTGGAGTTTTCCAAAAATAATTATAAGCAGTTCTTAAATCTTAAAATTCAAATAACAATCTTCCTAGAGTTTTCATTAAAATAGTTCTACAATGAATAGATTACTTCTCAAACTATTTGAAATTAAATCAAGCTTTGCATTAAACAAAATTCATTATTTATACATAAAAGAATTCAATAATTTGAAAAAGCATGGTAAATTTTAATAAAAGAAGTAAATGCATGGAATCTTGAAAATAAAGATCTATACTTTCCAATATTAACTGGAATATCACTGGAGCATTTTATATCCTTTGAAGGGAAGGATATGTTGATAGATAATGTTCTTCAAATTAGGTCAATGTATTTGCTATCAGTAGTTAGCTCCCTAAAGTGTGATTCATGACCTTCATAAATTATTTTCTGGTTTTTTCTAGAATAATAAAGAAGTAGACAAACGCAAATTTTGATATATTGGCCTAATATGTGTTCATCAAAATCAATGTTACGGGAAGGGGAAAACAGTAAAAACACACAAAAATAAGCAAATGACCATGAGGATCCTTACAGCATTGTAATGACCCTCTAGGTTATTTATGTGTTTATACCTTCTTTTCTTTGTTTAGAGTGTTCAAATAGTGACTTCTAGTCATTTATGATCTGGGACTGACAGTTCCGTCACCTGCTCGTTCGTTTGGTTTGTATGCGAGTTATAGTTTTTAAGAGCTTTTTGACCTTGAACAATCATTTTTTAACAAAATTTCAAGAAGATGATCTTAGAATTCAGTTTTGACGATTCAATCATTTCTGAATGGGTTATTTTAGGCTTTTACCAAGGTAGTTATGACTCGCGAGATTTTCAGTGCGAGTCTGTGTAATTAGGCGTTTTAACTTTTAAGATAAGGCTTAAGTTTGACTTTAGTCAGCATTCTACATAAATAAACTCGGATGAGAATTCCATCAGTTCCGTTAGCTCCAGTATATTGAGTTTGGTCTAGAACGATCCTTCATTTGAATCCTGAGGCTTTTGAGTTAATTAATTTTGAGCCACCTTACAGATTTTGGCTTAAAACGAAGTTCATGGGTGGAAACCACTTCTTGCCGAGTTGACTTCATATGGTAATTTCAACTACTGTGTTGAGTTGGAATATCAAATTTGGTAGGGTTGCATATCTCATTTGCGTGCAATTCGGAACATCCCGTAAGAATTTGGACTTGCCAAAAACAAGTTGATATGCATTAGCTGGTGCAGGCTAGAAATGGCCTTCACAATTGCACGCCCTATGCCACGTTTGTGAAGGCTTGACAGCCTGGTGACCACATTTACGAGGCCCTAGATATGTTCGTAGGGTCATATTTGTGGGGTCCCTGCCACATTCATAGGGTCTAGTTACCCTTTGGCCACGATCACGAGACCATCGACGTCGTGTTTACAGGGTTCGTATTCATGGTGGACCCTCCACGTTTGTGAAGAATAGAGTAGACTAATCTTTAAATATGACAAGTCGAAAGGGTATCTTTCTTTGTAATCTTCAAAGTGTGATTTCTTAGTCTTTAGCTTGAAATCGGTTCGAAGTACCGCACATCCAAAATTATCGAGGCCACATTCAGGAGTGATGAGATAGTGTCGGGCAGCCTCCGTTTGAGGTGAATTATCATTGCAACTGGTTGCCTTGTTTTTCTTTTTGGAGCTAAATTATTGTTTTCTTTCTTGTTGTTCATTGTGGCTGTTCCGAGCCCAAATCGTGCCCCTTTTTGGAACACAAGTTTGGCATTGATTAGGACCTTGTGATGGAGTCAATTCTGAAAATTCTGGCATGGGCTCCACAATTTCCATTTGACTTTAGAATAGGCTTGGATCCATTTATTTTCTTTGGTTTCTAAATGACCATACTGATGTTGTGATACTATTTTTAATAGCGTGGTATAGTTCGGAGGCTGTTCAAAAAGTAAAAGCTCTAGCCTTGTGATTGTGGTCGGCCTACAAGTAGGCTACGATTTTTTCTCCATAGAGATTAAGCTAGATTGCATAAATAAATGTTGGTTAGAGTGAGTTGGGGGCGGGTACCTAGTCATTCCTACTACTCTTCCTAGATACCATGTTTTAGGATTGATCGACATTGTTTTGGATTTATTACCATGCTAGTTGAGGTTTATGTGTGTTGTTGCATGTTGTTGTGTATTAATTTTGTTCTTACATGTTATATTAAGCATGTTTGGCCTTAGTCTAGAATAGGCTAGTGTTGGTTTAGGCTTGCGATCCTTGTAGCCTTGTTTCGTCTCCGACATCGTTCCGGACAGACTAGATTCTTGTAGACTATAGTTGTAGACTTGAGTTTGATGGCATGAGTCTTAGTTTAGGTGATTTTGCAGCTTTAATGATCTTATGTCCTCTCTCTTTCTATTTTTGCGGCTCCAATGTGTTACAAGAGGATTTGTTCTTTCACGGTTACTTGGGATTAGATTGGAATAGGGCAATAAAGCAAAAGTAAAGTCAAGGGTAGTAATGAATCATGTTAAGGCTACTAAGATAGACGATGAAAACAATAAGTCATCTAAACCTGACTTGAACCCCATAAGCCTAGAAGGCACAATTAAAGGCATAACAGTAGTAATAAAACAATTCATAATTTGGTTGAATCCCCATAAGCCCAACACGTTCACACAAGAGCTACACTATAAGGCACAACCTAATAACACATATATGTACCTTCCCAGAATCTTATGTCGAGATGATACCATGTAACCTAGCATCTCCGAGAATCTTACGTCAGAATAACTAGTCCTTCCTACAATCATACATAGAAAAGCCTTATCGAAACCTATCACACCTCAAAATCTTACGTTGGAATGACTTGGCATTGCTAGAATCTTACATCACAAGGTCTTCTTTACGCTTACCACACCCCAAAATCTTACGTTGAAAGTTTTAGTCCTTATTAGAACCTTACATCAGAAAGCTTATTGGAACCTAGCATACCTTGAAAAGTTACATCGCAATGACTAGTCCTTCCCAAAATCTGACATTCAAAAGCCTTACCAAAACCTAGCACACTCTGAAATCTCATGTCGAAATAGATAGTCCTTCCTAGAATGTTACATTGGAAAGCCTTAGAAGCCAAGTCAATCCTAGGATATTACATTGAAATGACTACACACAAACCTAATATCTCTTGAAATCTTAAATCAAAATAGTGAAAACACTAACTAGCCCCTCTTAGAATCTTATCTCAGATCAACTATTTTACATAAAGGAATAGGGTCATGAATAAGTCTGGTTAGTCATCACACCATAGTTAGCCCATTAGTCTTACTAATAAGGCTACCTGAAGGTCACAACCTAGCCCGTAGAGTCAAAACTAATCCAATCCATTCTCGAATCTAACCCCTTGGGCCACAAAAACCAACATCTAAGGAAAATACTCACTAATCTAGCCTAAGGCTTAATAAAATTGATACAAAGGCCATTCTAGCTTATTCACAACTCACCGAAGAAAATATAACATCGAACTATTCATGATCAACCCAATAATTCTGATATAATGAAAACAAGTCTATATAAGATGATAAATACCAACCCAACACTTAGAAAACTATCATGATAGAACAATCAAATGGCAATGTTTAAGTATAGTAAGTCATAGCCTACCTCAAAATCAAACGCATGAGCTCTACACCTCTAAACTAATGATTTTCCCTTCTGATCCACTATGAATGCGGACAAACTATTGAAATAGTGATCATGGCACCAATAAAATCATTTTGATACCTATGATGAAACAATAAATCTCAAGTCTAAAATCGCAAAAAAAATTGTATTGTGGAACCCACACAAGGAATCACAAAATTTTCACTTTGTCAATAGGTCTCAACTAGCTCAAGGAACTAGAGCCCCAAAAATGGGCATAATCTGAGCTTAAACATGTCACAAAACATCATAATGTTATTTTTATGTTTGTCATAAGCCACAAGGTTGCTTTATGAGTCTGGAAGCCTTAGTACCCAAATCGTGAGACCTATCTAGATTGAAATCAATGTTTCAACGAAAAAAGAATCATTAAAATTACATTATAATGTTGTGTACCTAAAAGTTTAACCAAATTCATCTGTTCATACTTCAAAATCACTAAACAATGAAAACTTGCATTAAACTAAATGAAGGCCTAGGTGATTGAACTATCAGTCCCAGTAAGTAACAAATGTCTTGGTCCACTACAGGAAAGATTTAAACATTGAAAAGTCCAAAGAAAATGACCTAGAAGGTCATTACAACATCCACTACAAAAATGACTTTCTTCCTCAAAAGTAAAGAGTAAAGAAATACCTGAAGGTTCGAGAAGTTATGGATACTATGCTCGCAAGTCACACTCATTCTCCTAGGAAGCTTCCTTTATTAGACGGTGTCTCTAATAAACCTTAAAAACAAGAATATCTCATGAGTGCAATCGTCTGACACCCCTAGCCAACATAGAACCTGATTTTTCCATAAAGTCAAATGATCATCCACCTAGATTGAGTCATACCCAAACATATGAGACTCATCAGGACATATCTGTGAAGCATCGATAAAAACTCGATGAAAGGTTAAAAGGAAGGTGGCAAGGCCAACAAATAAGAACATATCCAACTACTCAAAGGATCTCAAAAGGCTCAATATATAAGAGGCAAAGCTTGCCCCACCTTTCAAATCTCATCATGCCTTTTAAGGGAGACACTTGGAGGAAAACAAGATCATCAACACCGAAACTCAAAGAACGACATTAATGTTTAGCCTAGCTCTTCAGCCTGCTCAGAGCTTCAAGTAGCATGACCAGAGTTACACGAACTCAAGGCCAAATCTTCTTAAAGCGAGTACGTACCACGAGGCTTAAGCTCTGAAGCCTCAAACCAACCAACTAGAGATTGACAATGCTCATACAATGCCTCGAATATGACAATCTAAATACTCAAATAGTACATGTTATTAGAACGTTACCAATTACTAAGCATGTGAAATGTTGTGCTAAGGTCAACCCGAGTAACCAATTCCTCCCGGAATGCCCTCCACAAGCTAGAAATGAGTTGAGAACCTCTATCGAAGATAATAGACACTGACACCTAATTAAGACAAACCACCTCCCTTACAGGCAAACCTCCCGATACTAAATGAAGACTGAATGGGCAAGAAATAAGCAGACTTGGTCAACCAATCCACGATAACCCAAATGCTATCAAAACCTTAAGAAATCTAAAGTAACCCTATAACAAAGTCCATAGTGATCATCTCCCACTTCAACACATGAATATAGTGATCATCTCCCACTTCAACACATGAATGGTTAATCTTTGAAGCTCACCACAAGGTCACAAGTACTTGCCCTTTACTTGATAAAACACATGCAATAAGCTACATAGTCTTTTATACCCAACTTCATATTGTTCCACTAGTAATGCTGCCTCAAATCTCTATGTATCATAGTTGTGACCAGGTGAATAAAATATATCAAATTTTCAGCCTCTTGAAGTATCATCTAAATCAAACTTTCAACCATGAATCTTATCCAATAGGGTGGAGCGAGCCTCAATATAAGCTAGAACTCGATAGGGATCAGAGATTTCAAGTCGAACCAACTTTTTGACTAAGGAATTAATGTCTAAATCCAAAGATATCTCTAAAACTAAACAAAATACTAGACTTTCCATAGTCACCGACTTCTAGATCAATGTATCTGACACCATATTTACTTGGCCCAGATGGTAATGAATGAAGAGTTTGTAGTCCTTTAGAATCTCAATCCACCTACGCTGTCTCAAGTTAAGGTTCTTGTGGCTTAAAATATATTGAAGACTCCAGTGATCTATGAAGATCTGACAATGAAATCCATATAGGTAGTGCCTCAAAATTGTAAGTAAAATATCTACCACCGCTAACTCTAAATCATGAATAGGGTAGTTGTGTTGATGCACCTTAAGCTACCTCGACGTATAATCAATAACACCCCATTGTTTTATCAGAACACAACCCAAATTGATGTCGGATGTGTCATAATGCACCATAAACCCTTCTCCCTCAATTGGAAGAGTCAGAATAGGAATTGTGGTAAGCAACTCTTTGAGCTTCAAAAAGATCTTCGATCAATCATTGGACCACATGAAAGGGACATCCAACCTAGTCAGCCCAGTTACTGGAGTTACTATAGAAGAGAATCCCTCGATGATCCCTTAGTACTAGCTTGCCAAGCCAACAAAACTTTGAATATCCATCAGTGAGGTAGGCTAAGACCAATCCTGAACCACCTCAATCTTTGTTGGGCCTACCATAATCCCATTATTGGCCAGCATATGCCCCAAGAGAGCTATAGACTCAAGCCAAAATTTACATTTTAAGAACTTTACATAAAGCCATTGATTTGTTAAAGCATGGAGCATAATCAGCAGCTGTCATTTGTGCTCCTCCTTACTCCTCGAGTTGACAAGAATGACATCAATAAACACAATGATGAAGTAAACTATATAGGGTATGAAAACACATGACATCAATTCCATGAACACGCTAGGGCATTAATTAACCAAAATGATATTACTAGAAGCTTATGATGGTCATAATTGAATCCCAAAAGCTTTATTAGGGATGTCCTCACCCTAATTCGCAACTGATGTTAACAGGAACTTAAGTAAATCTTAGAAATAGTGTGGCTCCTTGATGCTAATCAAATATGCCATCGATACGATGCAGATGCTACTTATTCTTCATTGTTACCCTATTTAACTATATATAGTCTATACAAATACGCAAAGAGCCATTCGTATTCTTCATAAATAGGATAGGGCTAGCATAAGTGAGACACTTAATCTAATGAACCGCTTACTCATATGATCCTGAAGATGAATATTGAGCTCTAGAAGTTTAGCAGGTGTCGTACGGTAGGGTGGAATAGAAATAGGACGAGTGCTCGACTAAAGATCAATAGCTAACTCAATATCATACTCAGGAGGAAGGTTAGGTTGTACTGTAGGAAAGAAATCTACGAAATCATGCATAATAGGGACATAATCAACCATAGGGCCTTCCCTACTAACATCACAAACATAAGAAAAATAAGATAAGAACTTACTAGATACTAATCTCTCAAACCAAACATAAGAGATATTCTAAGTCGATGTGCAGCTATCAGAACACTACCACACAACTAGGGGAATACAAGGAATGACTAAGGTAACAATCTTTGCAAAATAATCCATGACCGCATGGTAGGGGTTAACCCATCCATGCCCATAATAACATCAAAATATAACATATCAAGAAAATAAACTCAATTGAAGTTTTGTACTGCTAAATTGTCACCATACATGCTCTAATATCAGATCAAAACCTTGCTTAGCCTTCACATCCAATACAAAAGACGATTCTGAACCATTTTGAACAACTACACCACCTTCATAGAAATCAACCAGGCGAACACCAAATCGGTCCAACCTATGAACATCATGAACTAACTCTTTCTTATCATCCTCAACATGAGAAACACTTCCCATTGAAAGTTGACTAAGATCATCCGATACCACATTCGCTTTTCTGGGATGATATAGGACAGTCATGTCGTATTCCTTCAATAACTCAAGCCACCTCATTTGGTGAAGATTCGAATCATTTTGAGTGAACACATATTACAAACTCTTGTGATCAGTAAACACATCTACATGAAAACCATATGAGTAGTGCCTCCAAATTTGTAGAGAAAATTCCACAACCACTAACTCCAAATCATGTGTTGGATAATTCTTTTCATGCACCTTTAATTGCCTTTAGGCATAAGCAATGACTTTCCCATGTTGCATCAAAACACAACCAAGATCAATTTGTGAAGTATCACAATATACTACTAAACCATATGATCCTTCTGGTAATGTCAATATAGGGGCCGAAGTGAGTCTATCCTTGAACGCTTGGAAACTCTTCTCACAAGCTTTTGAGCATAGAAATTTCACTTTTTTTGAGTCAATGTCATCAAAGGTGAAGTAATAGAGGAAAATTGTTCCAAAAACCTTCCATAGTAACTGGATAAACACAAGAAACTCTGTATATCCAAAGTAGAAGAGGTTCTAGGAAAATTCTTAACCGCCTCAGTTTTCTTAGGATCACCTCGAATACCTTCACCGGAGACAATATGACCAAGGAAGGCAATGAACTTCAGCCAAAACTCGCACTTGCTAAACTTAGCATACAATTATTGATCCTTGAGGATTTGAAACACAATGCTCAACATGCTCATCCTCACTCCGAGAGTAAATCAAAATATTATCAATAAACACAATCACAAACATATCAAGATATTGCTTGATGAACCTATTCATCAAATCCATAAATGTTGTTAGGGCATTAGTTTAACAAAAATACATCACCAAAAACTCATAATGACCATACTGATTTCAAAAAATCATTTTAAAAATGTAGTTCTTTGTCGCACTCAATTGATGATAACCCGATCGAAGGTCAATCTTGGAGAAGTAAATCGCTCCTTGAAGTTGATCAAATAAATAGTCTATCCTTAGAATAGGATACTTATACTTTATGGAAACCATATTAAATTATCGATAGACAATGCACCTTCAGAGAGAACTATCTTTATTCTAAATAAACAACATCATAACACACCACGGTGAGATACTCGATCTAATAAAATCCTTATCCTAAAAATCCTTCAACTTATCCTTTAACTTATTAGGTTTTTCTGGGGCCATACGTTAAGGAGTAATAAAGTAGGATATGTATCTAGGAAAAGGTCAATATCAAATTCTATTTCCCATTCGAAAGGAGTACTAGGAAGATCATCAGGAAATACTTTCAGAAACTCATTAACAATCAACATTGACTCAAGAGTAGGGTTTTGGAATCTTTATCCCTAACCCGAACAAGATGATAAATGAAACCATTAGAAATCATCTTCCTAGCCTTTAGGAAAGATAAAAATTTACCCTCAAAAATATAATTTCCCTATTCCCATGACATGATAGGTTCGTTCTGAACTTTGAATGTGACTAATCATGTCCTAGAATCTATGGTAGCATAATATGTGTGACGTCAACATATCCTAAGAATAACATCAAAATCTAACATATCAAACTCTACAAGATCGACATGAGTAACTCTGTGAAAAATAGAAATAGGACACTTTCTATAAATTCTCTTAGCCACAATAGAACACCGAAGGGAGTAGAGACATAAAAGGGATTAGAAAGGATTTGGGACCAATATCAAACCTCATGGACACATAATGAGTAACAAATGATAAGTTAGCACCTGGATCAAGTAAAGAATAATCGTCTAGATGAAAGATTTTCAACATACCGGTCAGTACATCTGGAGAACCCTCATGATCTTCTCAAGTCTGAAGAAGATAGAACCTATCCTAACGAGGAGCATCCAAATCAGAACCACTAGGTTGCACTTGCCTACCATCCTTACCCTTGCAAGCTTGCAACTGACAATTCTTCACCTTGTGGCCACTTTTTCCACCACCAAAGCAATCATCCGTACCAACCAAAAATTTGTCATCACGTTTCGTACCACATCTTTAGCACACAAGAATAGAAGATCCATTACTAAAACTTCCTGGAGGTTTAGGGTTAGGCACCCTATCTTTTTTTAACTTTGGGGTTGCAGCATTTGAAGAACCTTGACCAGAAAAATTTCTCCTGAGTTGAGGACGCCTATGTTTACCAGACCTAGAATAAGAAAAGTCACCATCGCTAGTCCTTTCCTTCTTAGATTTTTTTTCCCTTTCCTTGAGCTTTTCATCTTCAATTTATTGAGCATGTATAATCAGATGAGAGATATTCATCTTCTTAATCAATATGGAGATACGACCCTCGTTGACAACCAATTCAAAAACACCCGATACAAACTTACTCATCATTGCCCTAGAATCAGCAACCATAGTTGGAGCATACTTAGCCAATTAAGTGAACTTCAAAACATACTCCTTCACACTACTATTGCCTTGACGGAGATTAATGAACTCAAGCACTTTTGCTTTTCTCATTTTGAGAGGAAAGAAATGATCAAGAAAAGCTCCCTTAAATTTCTCCCAATCAAGAGGACTTGTATCAACCGCCCTCTCTTCATTCCATTGGTTGAACAAAACTTGAGCAACACACTTGAGTTCATAAGTGGCCAACTCCACCTTTTCCACCATGGAAAATCCCATAATTCCCAATATCTTGTAAATCTCATCAATGAACTCTTGAGGATCCTCATCAACCTTGGAATCATGGAATTTTGGAGGATTCATCCTAGTGAAGTTGATTATGCTTGTCCCAGACATACCCATATTTGAGTTCATGGGAGAAATGGCCTCTATATTAGCTTGGTCCATCATAGTCTTGAGCTAACACTTGGGAAGCGGCTCAAAATTTGACATGAGTCACTTGCTCGGCCAAAGGATCATCTGGAACTTGAGAAACATCGGGCTTCACATTTTTACCCACATTCCTACTCTGGTAAGCTCTTCGAGGTTTTATATCCTTAAAATCATTGGACAAAACTTAGGAGAAGGATCTTTATAGAGATATATTCTATGGCACGACTTTAGATTAATGAAAGAGGTATAGTTTCCTAAACGCTTTGTAGACTCTTGTTCATATATGTGACTGGCTTCACATTCATTAACAAGAATCTACTTAACGTAACTTTTTCAGACATCCTAGGATATTTTCTAAAATCTTGTGCTCTGAATACCAAGTTTGTTACGATTCAAAGTACAACCTGGACGTGACATGGCGTATAAGACCCCAAGAGTTCCTACACAAGGCACTTGATATGTATGCAACATAATATAATAAAAATATGAGAGATAAAGGTAAAAATTTCAATATCAATAAAATATTTTTTCCACAAAGCGGAAGTCTAATCATAGTCTCGACAAGCCATTTTAAACATCTCAAGAAGTGGTCGGAACGTAACCCATACACCACGTACAACATCCAAAAACTAAAGGTATATGAAAGCAATAAAGATAACATGGTCCTCGGAACATGAGGACTCACCATGTCTTCAATCTACTGAGCAATTCACTAACCACGAGTGGGAGGAAGAAGATTGTCAAACCCTACATTAGTTTAAAAAATGTAGGCACAATTATGCATTAGTATATGGAATGTACGAAGTATGAGAGATATGCATAAAACATGAAAGCATAATCATAAGAGGACATAATAGAAAATATGATATGCATGACCAAGCTAAACATCATTAAATCATTTAAGTAAGAATCGTAAATCATGAACATGGTCAATGCATCTTAAAATATAAGGAAAGCTTTATAAAACCTTTGAAGTAACTTTAGTTCATCTTGTGGGATATAACTTTAACTGACAATAGACCAGGTGAGCTATAAAATGGAATCCGATGTAACTCCCTCATTGAGATGGGAGAGTCTACTTGCCAAGGTAGAACTTTATATCATATCATGTGATATATGTGGATCCACTAGCTAGTCCATTCAAGGAAATCTTATCGGGGAACATACTTTGGAACTAGAGGTTGCTACTAGAGACTACCCTATTTGAGCCTCCACCTTAAAGTTCTCTCGATGCTAAGTTAAATCCCAATGGAATAGTCATATACATAAGCATAACATCATACATGGAACATCACAATTAAGATAATAATTCAAGAATAAAACATCATAGAGTATATCATTAGATCTTGAATTGAACAAGTTTGAGAAAACTTTTCACCAAACTATGATTCCTTAATATGTTAGAAAATCCTTTCACAACTTTATTGATGTTAGTCTTAGATAAACCTAATTCATAAAATATTATTTTTCATAAATCATGCATAACTTAATTAAGAGTCTTATTCATAGATTCATTTCTTCATAAATTCATATCTTCTAGGTTTCATAGTCAAAAGTCATGATCAATGCATGGGTTCATTTGGAAACAGTTGGAAAACATGTAATTGAGTCAAAACAATCACAATAAGATCAAAATCAAATAATTGAATCAACACAAATAGAACCCATGAGGAATTGAATGAAAACATAATCAATTCAATTGAAATTAAACTAGGAGAATTGAGAAATCTTGGTGCTCAATGGGTGAGCGGAACCCATTGATGAATCCCTACATACCTTTCTATTCAAATCCCTAAGAAATGGTGCAAAGGAGTCTTGACTTGGAAACCCTGGCTTCTTCTTCCTTGATCAAAAGAGAGGATTTTTGAAGAAAACCTTTGAGAGGATTTGGGGGTTTGAGTGAATGAGAAAGTTGGGGAAGATTTTGGGGTAGAAGGGTAGTTATAGGTCCTGAAATAAGGGTCAATATGACATATTATAGGTATTAGAAGAATAGGAAAAGACCCAAATACCTTTAAAATAAATGTCGGGTGATTCCTATGGTTGTGACTTATGGCTCGTAGGAATTCTTACGTCCCTTCTTGTTCAACCGCAGAACAAAATTCAGCTTACTTCCCATGAGACCTTCCTACAAGTCATCAAAATTTCTAAGGTCCATAGACTCCATCCGTAGAACACAATTTCAGTCAAAATTTTACCAAGTTTGGGACCTTTCTACGAAACCATCCCTACGACCCGTCAAACTTCCTACGGCTTGTCCTGGCTACTCCTAGTTCAAACTTCCAAAACAAAATTTTTCCAAACTCAAGTCTAAGTCTTATGATTCACTTCCTACGGCCCGTAGAGATTCTTATGGACTATAGGGCTTCCTATGGTCCATAGGTTGGACTCGTGAAACCTGCCTCAGTGCAAAAACTAACATTTTCCTTTTTCTTTTTACTTTCCAAATTTGAGGTGTTACAATAGTGATCCATTCCCACATCCACTCAGAAATGGGTAGTCTGTGAGTTCTCCTTTGGATAAAGAATATGTTGATTCTTGTATGAAAAATCCTAATTTCTCAACAAATTCAGATGAACAAAGGTGAGGTAGATGGAAGGGACTCAATTGGCCTTTTTGAAGCTCTATTTGGAAAGATATCTATGAAATGTCGTTGGTCACGTTGTGAAGAAAAAAATGAGGGTTTGTCTTTGGGTTTGTGTACGAGTATGTATTTTTGGAATTGTATTGTTGTTTTGTGTGAGAGAAAGTGGGTTGAATGTATTGTTTTTATGAATTGTGATGGATTGGGAATAAGGGTTAACTGATTAATAAGAAAAAAAAAAGGGGGGCTAAATGGTGAAATTTTGGGCCAAAATTAGACTGAAATTAGGGTTTAAAAGATGGGTTAGGTTTGCATTTAGGAAATAACCAAATGAATTTTCATTATAGCCAAGTAAATTTAAAATGTAGCCGAATTGATTTAATTTAGTTAATTCAGCTAGTAACTAAATAAGATAATTTAATATTAATTAATTATCAAGTTTATTAATCTTAACAAATTAAAATAACTAATTTAATTATAAACTATTTAACTCAAAAGATAAACCATTAATTCAAACTAAACTAATTAGCAACTAGATATTTAATTAAGACCAAAAATAATTGAGATAACTTTTGAATATTTATAAAAGGTAGTAATTAGATGAATTATATAGAAACATATATATTATTTAAAAATTATAAAAGTAATAAAATAACTTAAAATTAACTGTAAAATATTTTTAATTTATAAAAACTAATTATTTCAAATTGTTTGAAATTGAAGAAGTTGAATAATGAATCTAGATTGCGGAGGGTCAAAGTTGGGTATCAACATTAAGTGTGGTATTTGAGCCATCCAATACCAGGCATGGTATACCCAAGTGAATCTAAAGATATCACATACCAGTTGTGGTACCAGAGCTAAGCAATAATAACCACGAGGAGTGGTACCCGACCCAACCAAGAGATATCCTATACTAGGAGTGGTACTCGAGAAAATCGATAGTCACACAATCACAATGAAATACATTCACACTTGTAAGTACAAGTAAAAAAAAACACCATCATTGCATATTGCATGAGATTGTCGCACAATTTATCATTTCACATTCAACCCCTATGTTTTCTCCGACATGTATTGTACCGATTTCACTATAGAGACAATTAACATGCATATATAACATAACTTGGAAAACAACATTCATCACATATATACCTTGAATCAAGCCTTGGAAGTTCTATTAAACTTCAGCCTTCCCCTTGTTATGAAGTCTGAGTAGTTCTTGGTCTACAAATAGCAAATAGAACATAAAATTAACTTATCATGGACTAATTATACTCAAATTATGAATTAATCCTAACCCTAGAAAAGTTTCATTATTATTCCACCCAAACTATGGTTTTTCCACCATTAACTCAAGTTAATCCATCCCCTAAAGTCACCCATCAAGGATTCTAAGGCCTAAGAATTAAATACCAGGGTAGGGGAGTAAATTACTTACATTTATGCATAAAATTGATGTACTATTGAAGAAAAATGCCTTAGGTCGCTCTTTATCGTCCCAAAATCTTCTTAGGCAATAATGGCCGGATATTGGGGTATTTTTTGCATTTTCAAGGACTAACCCCTCTATAGCAGCACCGACTTAACAGGATCACCCGCAATAGTGTGAATAGATCCCCCCCTCCCTGCTATAACAACGTGTCACCTACTGTAGCGGCTTGCATGGGATAAAAACTCATAAATCTACCTAAAATTTCCTATTTCACAACATGTTGTAATATTCTCATTCTAAGTTAACCCTTTCACGCTATGTTTGATATCGAGAGTTCTACTTACTCAAATTCACTTCTAAAAATCCCTATTGAATCCTTAACGTCTTAGCTAATATACAAACCAACCCAAGTTTAGACATTTTATCCAGTTCTCTCTCAGAATGCCTTAGGCCTCACCTTGCTCAGATTTCTTATAAGACTAGTCTAACCTAAAATTTTCAACTCACTGCCCCATAAGTTTTCTTACCCAAATTCTTCAACAATTGGTTTATCCCTAATGACCAAAAGGCCCATTACACTATGCATATTTAATTACTATGAGATCAGATATCAACCAAGGAGCCTATCAAAGTTTTAGTTTCAGGTGGTACATCTATTATCCTTTTATCGCAAATATTTATAATTATATTTTCATTCTTACATACTAATACATTTTTATTCGTACTGATGTTTTATTACTTGGGGACTCTACCTGTTGCAAGTTCAAATAAAGGTGCTAAAAGGCATATGCAATAGGGGTGTTGTCACACTTGATGATTGATATGTTGCATTCCTCCTTGAGTTATAATGTCTCGCAACTTCTAAGTAAATGTTTGAACCATCCTCTATATGCGTATAGGTTTGAACCAGATGATTTTTAAGTTGTACATATGTTTTTAGGGTGCTTTACTAAGTGTGGTAAGTGTATCAGATGTGTTTGAGAGTCATAAGATACCTCATACACCAAGCTAAGTTTAAAACTTTTCTACTCGCTAAATTCCTTAGAAGAGTTCATGCAAGGATCAACTTGAAACGACCACATCTATCAACATGTAAAGAGTTAGGTGACCCGTGAACTATCAAATCAAAGATATTTGAGTCTTGTTTCTAACACGTCAAACTGCTTGTCAATCCGATATTTGTAAACAAAATAATGCCCATTTTACTAGACAATATCTTACGGTGCATGGGCTGGGCGCCGCCTATGCACCAGCACATTGAGGCAAAGGATATTGCCTTGACGCGCTTTGGCTGCGCACCCAAGAAGTTATTCGCACGATAGGGCACGTCAGAACCCTAATAAAAGACCCCAAAGTTGTGGTTCACCTCCCTAGTTCATAAATATACCCTAGAAAGAGAATTTCTCAAGAAACTAATTTTCTGCAAGGTTCATCCACCATCCATGGTAAGATTTGACCATAGAACTGTACTGTTTTATTCATGTGAGTACGAATTAATATCTCCTAATCATGAAATTCTTAGCTTTATAAGAGAAACTTCTCAAGAACTCATCTCCAAGGTCCAAGAAGGGTTTTGTGGTTCTTCTTCTTCCATGCTAATTTTGTTCTTGGGTATTTGGAGAAATTAAGGTCTGTAAGACTCTAATGAGCAATTTCTTTCATCCTTGTATCTAAGATTCCTCAGTTTTCATGAATTCAATGCTACAGTTAGGTTTATAAGCCCACTTTCAAATTCTCCACTTTTATGATCGAATTTCATGATTTCTTAAAGTTACTTACTCATGATTATGGATTTTGGTTATTGTATTTCCTTTTTATGTTTAGCAAAGTTTTTCATGGTCATCCTTATTAGTTCTTGACATGATTCTTCTTATGGCTCCTTAAGTTTATATTTCAAAGCATTGTTTTAAAACCTTTAAGTTATTATGAAAGTTATTTTGAGAATCTACAAGTTATACATTTTCTAAAAAAATTTCTCATGATTTCAAATATACGTTTTAGAAAGATATTTCAACATATGATTTTAGAAAGAAAGATTTAAATTCTGTCTAACGGATTTGAGCATAGTCTCATAACAAGATATGTTTTAGAAAGTGATTTTGAGCAAGACTCATGATAAGTTTCTAGGTAAGCTTAATAGATATTTCAATGAGCTATATGAATAATTGTTTTGGGAATAGTATTTAGCACCGAGTGAGCACGGGTTCTAGATAGCTCAAGTTCTAGAACGATGTGCCACCATAGAATTATGGTTCATCTCTTTGTCGATTGACTATTTAGCCGAAAGAGGCTCAGATTAGTGGATCCACATTAGATAGACATGTTCAATATTCCGGCAAGTTATATGTCGGCCCTCTCCAACTAGGATTGTAAGTTGGTGCATCATGAGCTCACATGGTATTTTATGTCTTCTTGATAGTATCATTATAGTGTTTTCAGACATCATGATTTTCAGATATCCATCCTTTTAGATATGATTTTAGGAAATATGGCCTCATGTATACATTTTTGTTTTCTGTGAGATTATGTCATATGTCACAGTTTTAACTCTCATTTCTTCATGTTTGCATATGACTCATGTTCATATTTGTAGTTCTTTCAGTAGCTTATATAATTGTTGATCTCAATCTTACCTTGCATACTAATATATTTTATATATTGACACTACTTTGTGCCTAATTCAGATTCGTGGGATGGCATTCCACTAAGTTCCTCTACTTTTAGTGTTGTGGTGAGTCCTTGCATTTAAAGGACATCAGTTATGAGTTACTAAATTTTATTCACTTAAGTCATGTTAGTTTTAAGGCAGTCTCAGGATTTGTCCCGGAAAAACATTTTATTCAATTTCGAGGCTTTCAAACACTAGTATTCAATTGTAATAGATTTATTTCTAAAATCTATTTCAATTATGATTTTTGTTTACAACTTGCGCTTCGGTGTTCATATGATATGCTTAGATATGTTATGTCAAGAGTTAACTTGGGATCACTTGTGATTTCAAGTACCGTGTTTCAGCTAAGGTGTAGAATTGGGTCGTGACACTTGTCTCAACCAGTTGAACTATAGTATTCATAGAGACTTGTGGATATAATCTATTGAGTCTTTTCAGCTTTTCATTTTGTATTCCTTTCGACTTATTATATGTATAGTTTCAGTTGCATCCTTGTCGGCTTCCTAATTCTGTATTAGTTAAGTTGGCCTTGTCGGTCTTTTCATTATGTCATTGATATTATTGTGAGCTCGTCGGTCTAGTTATCTTGTTTCAACAAGTTATTGTGATGGCCTTGTCGGCCCTCATTGTTTCCCGTTCTTTATCTTTCAGTTGGTTTTCTCGATCAAGTGAGGCATCGAGTGTCGATCGCGCCTCCCTAGTTTGGTGTGTGATACTTATCTAGTGTCACAATTGTACCAATATCATGATCACAATAAACTTCTTCAATACATAGTAACTTTTAAATTCTCACATATGTTTGGAAAATATTTTGTTAGCAGTGATGGTAGCTGACATTAGGGGTATGCACTATTCATATCAAATCCAAAACTCAAATCAAATCGAACTAATTCTAATTTGGATTATTTTTTTGGTTTGATTTTGGATTAAGAATTTACTTGGAATTAAGTTGGAGTTAACCATATTTGTCCCTTTTTAATTGTTTCCTTTCATTGTGATTTCGTTTATATTTTATGGTTGGACATCTTGGATTTTAATTATTGTGTCTTATGTTTTACTCGTGATTTATATATATTAAAAAGTATATTTAAGAGATTCATTATTAATTATTAAGCTGGACCTTTAGGATGTATATATATTTGATTAAAAAAATTATACACGCATCTTGTGTAGTATTGGTCTTTGATTACATCACTAGTAGAAATGAAATTTTTCTATAAACATTCAAGCTCGAAAAAAAGAATCCATGGAAATAATTCTGCCATCCAAAGTTGAACTTATTGTCTATTTATTTTCTATTTTTAAAATTAGAACACATATTTTGCATCTTGGCAGTTGAGTCTAATATTATTATTTATTCTTTGTTAAATAAGGTCTTAGGCCTAACTTATCACCCAAAAGCTAGCTCAAAGGGTGAAGGATTGCCCAAGCCTTATAAGGAGTCCACCTATCTCATTAACCACCAATGTGAGACTTTTTTCTTTAACACCCCACCTCATGCCCAGTGCTTGGCATCTGGTGTGTGCGTAATGTTAGGCAATTTTCGACCCACCTCACGCCAAGTGCTTTGCATTTGGTGCATGGGCAATTTTTTTTTTTTTTTGGGCTCCAACATTAGGTGAGATGGACCCTACTCTGATATCATGTTAAATTAGGTCTCGTACATATTCTAAGAAGTTATATTAGTATAAATAATTGATTTTATTTAATGGGATTAGGTCAATACCGTACCCTAACGGTATATATTAAGAAGCAAAAATAAAATATATATAGTAGATGCAAATATTAATGATAAAAAATTAAGGTAGGAAAAGATCAAGTTGACATTTCCAATTAATTAAACATGACATTTCATTTGGTGGCATTATGTACACAAGAAATATTGACGAAAATTTAAGAAAGAAAGGGTGTTGAGAGGAGAAATATAAAACTTATTGGGCTCATATTACATTACATTACAATTTATAAGACAAGAATAGTAAATTTGACCGAAGAATGAAACTCAAAGTATTAGTATGTTTTGGTTTAAGAGAAATTAAATCATATAAGTCTTCCATTTTCATAATTTTCTTTCTACACTACATATATAAAGTATAAACCTTCTTCTACTTCATCAACCAGAGAGGGGATGTCTCCATTGAATCGCAAAGGTTCAATATTAATAAAACCAATTCTTGTAGCTTTGATAACTTCAACTTTAATAGTATTCTACATATTTTCTACTTCAAGATTAATTCTCCTACATCCTCAACAAACATGGATTCACAATTTAGATTCATCACCAAAACTAAGAGATTTTGTTGTTGATCATCATAATAAGCCTAAACAAGATGAAGATACTCATCTTTTATTAGCAAATACTAGCACTGCTTTGCCTTTGCCAGAACCATTTCCAATTAATAACGTCCATGATCACCATCATTTACCTAAGCCAAAGCTTCAACTCGGCTCTTCAAGAGGTCAGAAAATTCATTAATTATTTCATGTTTACTTTTTCTTCATTAATTATTTTGATGTTTAATTTATAAAGTAATCAACTATAATTTCAAGGGACTTTGTAATTTCATTATCAATATTTTCTTCAAATTGTTTTTACAAGATTCAGTATATATATTAATCTCATATACAATTTCCTTGGTAGAAATCATAGCACTCATAGTAAATATAATTTTTTTTTTTTAAAAAAATAACATTTATAAGTAGTATTTTTTAAAATATGGAGTCCAACCGATGATTTTAGTGACCTAGGGGTTAAGACGGATAATTAATTAAAGTAAAATTCTAATCAATATTTAGATATGATTTTACCATTTTATAAACTTTATTCGCCAAATTTATGAACTCTTCGTCCAAAACAACATTTGTTGTTAAAAAGAATTGCCAATACTAAAATTATGACAACATTTTTTCCCGCGAATATGAATCTATAAGTTTAACAGATTATTATAATAACACAATTGAGTATTATATAGAAAATATTATAAAAAATAATCAACTAACATAATTGAAAAGAATTTGATTATTAAAAATATTGAAGTATCATCGTTCCTACTTATATCTAATTTGAAAGAAAAAGTGCCTAATGATCATTAAAATAAAATCAAAAGATTAACCCTAAGAGAAGTTGACACTGACTCAGAAATAAAGAACAACGTACGAAAAAAGAAAAAACCGGAAGAAAGAGAATTTTTAAAAATATATTAATGGATAAATAATTCTACAGCTATGTTGTGGGATTTTTAAAATTTATATAAAATATTTATCATCCAAATCATAGTTAGAATTTCTCTTGAGTTAATTATCTTAACCATTAATTTTAACTTGTACAATTTACTTGAAAAAATAAAAAGGAGCCAAATACATATTTTAGAAGAATTTGACTCATTTCTATTACACTTTCTCTCCATTTCGTCATGTATGTATTTAAATACATGAAGAAAAGTTAAGTATGAACTCCACAATATAATAATATAATTTTTGATTATAAGTTTTATGTATTAAATTTTGACAGAGGTATCAATTTGTTGTTTCTCTTTGTTATCTATTTTCTTTTTTTATTATGTAGCATTACTTATAAACAATCTCAAGTAAAGTCTAAACTGGAAACGTCAGTGAAAGTGATATGTATTGATATGTTATTTTATTATGTAATTGTGATGAATTTCTATTATTTGAAATAACATATTGTTAATTTCTTCAATTTGTTAGAGAAGGATGAATACGTAAAACATGATATTTCTGAAGTTGGGGGAGGGTTAAGGGGGTGACCAGCCAGCAGGCCGTACTTCATCTTATCTATTATTTCATTCCTTTTATTTAAGAATTAGTACTCTCTTTATCTCAGTTTAGTTTATATGACTTATTTTTTTTAGTTAATCTAAAAAGTATAATATGTTTTTATATTAATCATATAATTTAATTTTAAAATGTTTATTTTATTATTTATAAAATGATTTATAATCACACAAATATCTATTACTTATTTTTTTTAAAACTTTATATCAAATCAAACTAATTCATATCAAATGAGACGAGAGCGCATAATTCTGTCATTTTCATACTCCACTTTTTCTTTCAACATCAGCATTAGCTGTTGAGTATTACCGGATGGGCGGCTACCTAGAATATTCTCCGTCATCCTTCATTAACATATTAGTTCACCATTTTAGAAAATTATTCTTTTAACAAATTAATCAGATTCCCTTTCAGAAGTTGTACACATCAATTTGACGTATATTATGTATTTTTTTTTAGAAAAAAAAAGTTTGAAAATAGAAAAGGAGCATTTCAATTCATTAATAGCAAATTTTAACTTTCAAAAAGTATTAACAATAAGAATGGACTTTGTACATCAATTCAAGCTGAATTTGTAAGAGTTTTGAGTATTTACTCAGTGTCAGGCAAGTGAGTAATAACATGAAAATTTGTGTTATCATTATCTTAGCATATTTACTAAATTTATTTCAATACTTTTTTCTTACACAATATTAAAAATATCACTCCATTGTGAAGTAGTATTAAAATGGAAATCTTTATTTTTATGCCCAGTTGGTTAGAAAAGTGGTCCTAAAGACCTCCCCAAAACTAAAAAATAGCATGTCTCGATCAAAAAGAAATTATAGACAAATATCTTTAATGAAATGATTTTTAGTTATATCTATATTTAGTAATAATTTAACTTTAAAATGTATATTTTATCTTTAATGAAATGATTTTCAGTCACACAAATATCTAACTTATTTTAGACCACAAATTTCAAAAGTCTTTTTTTTTAATTAAACTTTGTATTAAGTCAAACTAGCTGATATAAATTGGGACGGATAGAGTTTTTTTTTTTCATTTTTAAAAAAGATAATCTTACGTATTATTAAATTTGAATGAAACTTTTGAGGAGTCCGTAAAATAACTTTTTATGTTTTAATGTGGAAACGTGGTAACAAATGAAAAATTAAATACTTTTTAAGTAATTATTCTAATTTTTTTAAATGTGGTTATCTTTTTTTTTTGTTTGCATATTCATATCCTAATATACTAGTAAATAGTATGGACCCATATTTTTATTTATCTTTTTCATTTTCCCTTTTACTATTCTTCTTCTTTTTTTTTTACTTCTTTTTTTAATTACATATATTGAAATCTAACCAAACCTTCAGCATTCGGTAAAATCATTATGATTTTTGCTTATAAAAAGATCAAATTTTATTTTTTGCTGTTTTCTTCAAAATTTTAAGCAAAACAAATATCAATCAATATATATATCGAAACAATGTAATACTATTTTGATATTATTATACATATCAACTTATCTAATTTTTTTATTAGATTTTATTATTTTAATATTATAATCTATTTTTGCATTAAAAAATTGTCTGTTTTGATATGCTTACTTCATAAGTATATTTATTCTTGTTTTAGTTAAATTATTATTAATATTAAATAAGTCAATTATAAAAATATGATTTTGCATATAAAATT
The DNA here is from genome assembly GCA_037074985.1 of Solanum bulbocastanum. Classification (NCBI taxonomy): domain Eukaryota; kingdom Viridiplantae; phylum Streptophyta; class Magnoliopsida; order Solanales; family Solanaceae; genus Solanum; species Solanum bulbocastanum. The sequence goes on from CM073608.1 coordinate 37,122,990, forward strand.
AAAAAAGCTAGAAAATCTCACATTTGAAAAAAAAAAATTAGGATCTCTCTATAAATTTTAACTTTAGGCGCCGATACTAGTATATTTAGTTAACAGGTGTTCATCATCATAATAATTAATACAAACATCAGAATGGAAAAAATGTTATATTTATATACTATAGATTAAACCATATTATTTTTGGCTTTCAGAAAAAAAGGTTGAGATGAAGAAAGAGATTTTTCATGACATGGATGTATTCGATGAAGAATACAAGGAAATGAATAGAAGCCTAAAGATATATGTATATCCTCACAAGAAGAATGATCCTTTTGCAAATATTTTATTAGCAATTGATGATGAACCATCAGGGAACTATGCAAGTGAGAGTTATTTCAAGAAATCCCTTTTTAAAAGTCATTTCATCACGACAGATCCCAAAGAAGCTGATCTTTTTTATCTTCCATTTTCTATAACAAATATGAGAAATGACAAGAGAGTAGGGATTGGTGGAATCCAAGATTTTGTCAAAGAATATATAGTTGAGATAAGTGAAAAATATCCTTATTGGAATAGGTCAGGAGGGGCCGACCATTTCTATGTTGCTTGTCATTCTATTGGAAGGTCAGCAATGGAGAAAGCTATTCATGTTAAGTTAAATGCAATCCAAGTTGTTTGCTCTTCAAGCTACTTTCTATCTGGTTATCTTCCTCATAAAGATGCTTCCATTCCTCAAATTTGGCCTAGAAAAGGACCATCTCCTACAAATGCTCCTTCGCGGAGGTACGTGCATTATATTTTAGTCCCTGACACCTTTTTAGTATGTTCTAAAAAGAATCATGTCATTCCATATTTAAAAGTAAACTTTAAGCTTTTCAACATACTCTTAATGATATGTTCTTACCTATAGCCATAATAATGTTATAACATATGTTCTAATTAAGGACATTTTTGATGTGTAGAAGTCTTTCTTTCTTAATTAGGTTGCCAGGAAAACACAATCATATAAAACTAAAGAGTTTTAATTTTATATATTGTCGGTGTAAATATTTTTTTACACACCATCAGATCATGTAAATAATATTGAAAGGTAATTAATTAGTCTTCTTAAAATATAAGAATATTTAAACTCTTGCAAATAAGATACTCCATCTGTTCCACTATATATGACTTATGTCAGTCCCAAAAAGAAATATACATTCTGTATTTAGTATTAATAGTTTAACTTTAAAATGCCTCATTTTACTCTTAATGATATGATTCTTGCCACACAATTCAGGAAAAAGTTGGCATTTTTCGCGGGCGCAATGAACTCGAGAGTACGTGAAAACCTTGTTAAAACATGGAGTAATGATTCAGAGATCATGGTGCACCGCGGCCGCATGAAAACACCATACTCAGAGGCGTTATTAGACAGTAAATATTGCATTCATGCTAAAGGTTTTGAGATTAACACTGCACGAATTGGTGACGCTCTTTACTACGGTTGTGTTCCAGTCATATTGTCCGACCATTATGATCTCCCATACGCTGACATTCTTAATTGGGAAAGTTTCTCCATCATTGTTTCATCCCTTGATATTCCAAAACTAAAGATAATTCTTCAAGCAATAGAGTACCATCACTACGTCAAGCTTCAAAACAATGTAATGCAGGTGAAAAAACATTTTCAATGGAACTCTTTTTCCAAAGATTTTGATATTTTTCATATGACCATGTATGAGTTGTGGATTCGACGAAGCCATTTGCGACACATGATCTACTGACTAAATTCTAAAGCATTTTTATTTCTTCGAGGACAAAATTAATAATATTTCATTTTTTTTCACATACCATATGAATTATTGTTGTTGTTAAATTGTATTTTATACCATTGTTCTAGTGTTATTTGTATATGTTCTATTTTTAGCTAATAGCAAGTACATTTGAGGCCAGTTCACAAAGAACATTTAGCTAATGTAGAAAACATCATTATATGCCTTAATTACCTAGTGTTTACGCACAAAATTAATTTGGGTCCAATCCCCTAAGATAATAAGATTCACACACAATTAGTGTTAGTCATGACTCATATGCAAGAATAGTTACTCATTAACAACAACGAATGTATAATAGAATTTGTGTTGAAGAATTGCCTCAAGTCGGATTAAGTTTCACTTGGAAACAAAAGTCAAATTTCTTATGAACTAGATGTCATGCTATAGTTTATTTATGATACGGAAAAGAGTCTAAAATGACCTCTCAACTATTTGAATCGTTACAAAACTGTCATCCAATCCATCCATCTTTCGACCCCCAAATGCCCCCAACGTCAATCTTTTAGCTCAAAATAATTTTATGTCTAACGGTTTGTACTCATAAGATGTGTGGACGACACAATATTGTACTAAATCACATAGTTTAAGGACATTTTGGACCCTTTTTCGTTCAAATAATTTGAAATTACTTAATAAATGGGCTCATATGATTGACATGATTTTGAATTTGCTAGTAAAGAAAAAATTAAAAAGGATAATCCTATACTTTATACACCTCCCACTCGCCCATTCACTTTTTCTCTCTTTCACTTTTTTCACTTTTGGATCTTATCCACAATTTGAAATTTTACGTCTTTTTTTCAACTCATGACAAAACAAGAGAAAAAAAGGAGGAAATTAACGACAACATACATATAGAAAAAATTAGTTCAATAAAAGATGATTTAATTAAGTAACTATGTATTTACTATATTTTTCTTTTGTGTACCCATAATTCAACATAAAAGAATACAAATTATAACCTTTTGTCCTATCCCACCAAACCCCAACCCCCATCCCACCATGATAATAATACAAATTAAAAGAATATGAATATGTAAGTTTATTTCAAGTTTGAGTCTCTGTTATTATCCTAATTAAGAATAAGAGATTAAAAAAAGAATAAAAAGAGGAAATGAACAAGACATCTGAATAATTGATAAATTTTTTTTTATATTAATATTAGAGGTTACAAAGTGTGGATAAGTTTCACGTTAATCATATATTAGCCTATATTGAGTAAACCACAACCTAGATAGAAAATCAAATATCTCTCACTTATCTTGTCATGTGCTAGAACCAAAAACAGTATTATATCAATAACAAATATAATTCACACACACAAATAATTTGTGCGACCTGCAAGCATCAATAGTTGTAGTAACCTTTCAAGTCATTTTTTCATATTTTTTATGTTTAGAGTTTTTGTATAGCTTCCCCAAGTTATTTATGACTTCTTGGAACTGACATGACTTTCACCATGCATGTAGTTTATTTGATGTTTATGCAAATTTATGTGTTTTGGTGCTTTTGAAGTTGGGGTGTTTGACTTTGGTCAAAACATCACGTAAATGACCTTACAATGCAATTTTAATGGTTTTATCAAGTCTAAAATATTGTTTTTAGTCTGGATAGACCTTTGGTTGGGATTCGAAGATTTTTGTGCTTATTTCGAGCTATCTTGTGGTTTTTGTTAAAATGGGGCTTGAGGCGTGACTGATTAATAACGTTTCAAAGACACTTTATCCAATTCTAAGTGTCAACGGTCGTTAATCAGTATAAAATCCAACTAAATGAGTTGGGGTCGAATCCCACAAGGAGCAGTACATGTTTAAGATTCAATAGGAAAGCATGAACATGATCAAATCAGTCATAGGAATAAAAATTATTAAATAAAGACATTATTTAAATCAGGGGGTGACACGAATGTCAAATGAGGGGTTTTGGTTTGGAATTATCAACTACAAACAGTGCCAAACAATACGAAATAACAATAATGAGATGGGTTCTTGGGATGTGATTCGATTATAGGCTAATATAAACAAATGGGTACTTGCAACTATTAGAAAATAGCTAGATATTAGTGAGTAAGCTGGGCTATAGAGGAGGTAAGATTTCTCTCAAAAATTTTATCCCGAATCAAGTTGATTTCTCTCGAACATCAACAAGCATGAAAAATAAGAACAACCCACACCTTAGTCCATTCACTCTCTCGAGCTGAATCCAGATCAACCCAATATCCCTAGATCATCAATCACTAAGTTTAATTTTAAAACGTCTCTTTCGAACAAGCCAAAACCACAAGGGTAGAACTGCATTTGCAACTACAATTCTTAAATTAAACTACAATTAATGATTGAACTCACTTCTAAATAGCATTTAAGCTAACAATTAGTAATACCCATAAACTAAATCAGCCCATAATCACATAATCACACCCTAAGAATTGGGATTTTAGCTAGACATAATGAAAAGGTAAAAATAGTTACCAAATTAATAAGTTTAATTTTAAAACCTCTCTTTCGAACAAGCCAAAAACACAAGGGTAGAATTGTATTTGCAACTACAATTCTTAAATTAAACCACAATTAATGATTGAACTCATTGCTAAATAGCATTTAAACTAACAATTAGTAATACCTATAAACTAAATCAGCCCATAATCACATAATCACACCCTAAGAATTGGGGTTTTAGCTAGACATCATGAAAAGGTAAAAATAGTTACCAAATTAATTATCCATCAACTGGGTAAGTGTAGATTCATCCTTATGATGCTCAAATTTTAAGAATATCAAAGACCCACTTCCAATTTCTCAAAACTGAAAAACTTAATTCTTCATAACTTAGAAAAACTAGAGAAAACTGTCTCACTAGTGCAAAACTCAATAATAGACTAAAAATATATGAGCTGACATACTAAACTAAATGTTCAAAAATGTATTTATAGTCGCCAAAAATGTGCTGCAAAGAGTCACTTGGCGAAGTAAGTCCGGCTCGCCGAACCACTCGGTGAGCCACCCTTTGGTCATTTCCATCGCCTTTCTGCCTTGGTATTCAGCATCCTCAAGGTCTGTAACTTTGGGTGATCCAATACTGCATCGCGAAACCACCCAATGATCCATCGACTGCTCCTTTATCTTGCCAACTTGGTTCTTTCCTTCAGAGCTTGGCACACTGGAACTTTAGGCGGTCAAGTAGCCATTCAGCGATGCGCCAAGCGGACTTGGCGATCACCAGACTGGTTTTTCTTCATTCTATCAACTCGCTTTGTTCCTTTTTGCAAATTAGTGTCCTTGCTTTGTTCCTCAATCTATATACCTAGAAATTAAGGGGTTTATATCAGTTATTGGCACAAAATAAACATTTGAGGACACTTAATCCATATAAGTATAGCTCTAAATGAGTCCAAATCTTAGACTCATCAACACCCCTAACTTAAACTTTTGCTTGTCCTCAAGTAAAACTCAAGTTCAGTAGTTCAAAAAGGATATCTCAAATAGTGCTACAAAATACTCAATCATGAATGCACACAACAAGATCTAACTTACTCATGCAAGGATCAATTGTGCACTCAAAGATTCAAGCTGTGACTCTCCATTATCAAAGATTCTCAAGTTCACAATACTTGCTTCAAATGCAAGTTCAAGCTCAACAAAGGTACTCAAATGCCCTCACAACAAAGATGATTCCATATTCACACACAATTTTTCAACAATTTATAGTTCTAAAATCACATACAACTCTCACGCTCACAAATATGAACACATGCATGACTTCACCCATAGGTTTGCGCTTATTTTCGGCCTACTCAATATCTAAAAGGTCTTTTGTGGCTTGTGTGTAAAGGTATGGTCATTTAGGCTCAATGGATGCTATCCTCATGAAATGTGGTATGAACATCACATTCTTCCCTTTTATTCAACATTTTTACTCATACTCAAAATTCACCCCAGTATTCACTTCTCATGGAATACCAGACACCCCTATTTCTTTTGCAACTTTCACAACTTTATTTCACAACCTTTTCATTCTTTTCCTTTTTCATTCTTCTTTTCTTTTCCTTTTTTTATTTGTATGGAGGGGTTCCATCTTTTTCAAAACCATGGATCAAGGGGGACTTCTTCACACTTCTTGATTTACCTTCTCTTTTCACCACACCCCAAACTTAGGCTTTTGGCCTAAGTTGGCAATTTAAACAAACCACACTTCATGAGGATTATTGGTGAATGGATAAAGAGGGGTTACACTTGTATCAAGTTTCTTCCAAGAAAAGGATAAGGCTCAAATGGTGTTCAAGCAAGATTCACACATCTCACAAGGTTGGCTACAAAAGAGGTATATTGTCAAATTATTTCACTCTTCAAAATTGTTGCCTAAGATCATTTCAAGAGCTTGCATCACTTAGTCAACCGGACCAACGGGGAAAATTCTAGGTGTTATCATACAAGGTTCACGGTAAGCTCATTACACAAGGCATTGGCACCAATATCAAACAAGATTCCACACTTCCGCTAGTGTGCAATGTTCATCACAAGAGACTCATTCGACAATCGTCTAGTTACAACGAGATGCACAAAGTTCACACATTGTCTATGCAACTTCATTTGGCCTCATCGTAGCTGCGCATTCCTTTTTGTTCGATTAAGAGCACAATTCAAGTCATCGATAGTGGTCATAACCAATACTCAAATTTACACAAGAACAACCACAAACACACACAAGAGGTGGCAATATTTTTAGAAGGGTTAAAACCATTTGCATTCATAATAAGGAGCCATACACTAAAACATCCACAACACAATATAAAAACACACAAAAACCCAATATATATATATATAAAATGATAATCACAAGAGGTAGGTATGGAAATACCCTACCACAACAAAAAATGCAGGTGTCCTCAAATGCAACAAAATACTAAAAAGTCAATGAAAACGACACAGAGGGAGGTAAAGAAGGGTCATGTCTACACAGTTGCATCATTGTCTGGTGCAACATCAACACTACCGGCTCTACTAGGGTCAGCCATGGGTGTGTCTGTCAATGAGATCTGCATGGCTGAATCCACCATAGCCTCCTTAACTGTTGTAAGGCCCTCATAAGTAGCCTCCTCATCGACACCAAGATGCTCCTCATCAGTCTTAGCCTCGGACTCAGCAGAAGACACCTCCTCAACTCGAACCTCATCTTCGGTGGTAGCTGGAGGCACATCTGTATCAGCTTGCATGTCGGGGATTTCCACAGTCTCAAAAATCATGGACATATTTGTGGACTTCATCTACTCCACATCCTTCCTCAGCTCAACAATTACGTTCTTTAGAGCCGTCACCTCATCAGTGGCCCCTTGGCCACGCTCACACAATGCTATCCTTGCTGCAAGGTCATCAATAGACATACTAAGGGGTGTCATAGCAGCAGTAAGATCCCTCTCAATCATCCCAGGGATAGTGACCTCAAGCCTAGAGGCACGCCTATCGTTAGAGTGGGCTAGATGCCCCATCCGTAGTAATGTAGCCTGGGTGAGTGGAGGTCGAGAAACAACAATAATATTAGCACCCGATCTAGGTTGCAATGGAGTTGTAGAGGAACTAGTAGTCATGGAAGGGACAACACTAGGTATACCTGAATGCCCAGAGGCCGGAGTAGACAATGCTGCCTCTGCAGGTAGTGTCTCAGTATCAACAATCAGGGAAGAATCCACCAGGCTGCCTTCTTCTTCTCAGCCTAATTTTTTAGGTACTCAACCTCAATTCGCCGAATGTCGGTACATGATGTGGGAATCACTTCCACATCTTTCTTCTTATCTCTAGGCACTTGGGCTTGTCGGCACAGCTCGGTGATCATCAACAAAAAGGGAAGAGAAGTCTGACGCTGCTTAGTCCTCATCGCCATTTCTTAGCCAATGATCATACCCAAGTTTAGCCTTGTTCCATCAATGATGCAACCAAGGCAGTCTGCTTTTGCGTGGCGGAGGATAGACTCATTCTGCGATGGCATGATAGAACTGCTAATGAAGCCAAGCCAGTACTTCGCTGCTACATTAAGGTCTTTTTTTTTTATGGGTGCTCCAGCCTCGATCCACTTATAAGTACCGTCAAATAACAGAGGGGCCAACCAATTTTTCATATTCTCCAATATTGTTGTCCTGATCATGTATTGACATTCATCCTCAATATCTTTTGAACATTCCAGAACTGCACTGATAGCATTACTATCACACTTCACTTTCTTGCCCTTCACAACCACATAATCAACCTGCTTGAATTTAGCGGCATGCTCCAACCCTTTTGGCACTAGAGCTCCGTAGGTAGTGTAGAATTCCCAGATCTAATTTGGAATGTAAGGGCCACGGGGTCTAGTGAATATCTGGAACTTGTAGGACCTCAAGTAGCTTTAGTACTTATCTATCACACCATCAGTAGTTTATCATCCTCAGGCTCAGAAGTGGTAGCTCGAGGATGCTGGTGATCACTCTCACTCTCATAAGTGGTGAGGTGAGTGGCATATATCCCTTCACTATTGAAGCTGACCTCCGGTGATGTAGGAGCAAGTACATTGCCTTTTTCTTTGCCTTTCCCACATGGGGTAGGCAACTTTGTGGAATTTGCTTTGGATGCAGCTGCTTCCTCATTTATGACAATTCTCTTTTCCCTCATGCGGGGCAGCATGTCTCTACCTGCCACTTTTTGTCTAACCATGTCTGTAAAACACACCAAAAAGAGTTAAAATCAAACCAAGAAAAATGCAAAAAATAAACTGCAGAAAAACTTGCCGAATAGATTGGCGAGTCGCCAAATCATTTTGGCGAGCCAGATTGGGCTCGTCGAAAGGATTGGCACAACATAATTTTAGAAAAATGGCATGTCGGCAATGATAAGGACCTTTTGGCGAATCACCGACATCATTCGATGAGCATAGACTAGTCTGCCGAAAGTTACAGTATATTTTAGGGGTTAGGGGTGCAGAAAAGGCGATCAAAGAGGACTTTCGGCGAGCTCAGGCTTCTCGTCGAAAGTTATAGAACCAAAATCACTTAAAGCATGAAATTAAAGGCGATCTGAGGGAACTTTGGCGAACTGCCAGCTCGCCAAACTGCCCAACATGCCTATTCTCAACCCAAGCTCCAAAATCAGCCCCCACAACCTCCAAAAATGAAATCAAACACCACATATTTCAATTAAGCCCATACCCATTATACTCATGCCACCAGGTACTCAGACTTCCCCCGTTTTGACCAAAATTGGCCATTTGATAACTTTATCCCTTAGGAATGACGTCAAATGCTCCATCACTGGGCATAGCACATCATTTGGCACACATTGGGTTACTCAGACTTCACCCGACTAGACTCAACAAAATTTAAGAACAACCCAACAATTTATGATCAATTTTAAGGCATGCAATTCGAGAAACTAACAACTTAGACATGAAATCAAAATTAAAATTGGTGCACAAGAACACATTTACGATTTCAGAGAGGCCCAACACACATCAACACAATTTATAACAATGCATTTGAGTATAATCGCTAATGTAGAGTTTGGGGTTCGGAAAACCAACCTTTAATGCCGAATATATGAATCTGTAAAGCTAGGCGGCAAAGTATCCAACTCTGAACTCAAGATCAATGACCAAAAAGCAAGAAAATGCAAAAATATGGGAAATTTGAAGTGCAAGTGTGATTGTATGAAGTTATAAATGAGGGAATATGAAAGAGTTTGAAATTTTAAACCTTTAGCTTTTTAAAAACCATCCAGTTGGCACCCTTTCGGTGATCTGATTTTTGCTCGGTGAACCACTCGGCGACACGCCGAGTAGTTACTTACCTCGTCGAGTTTTACAGGACCTCCAGTTAACTTGGGGGGCCAAATGGCGAACAAAGTCGGGCTCGCCGACCTATTCGGCGATTTACCAACCTGTCCATGGGCCCGCTGAGTTTTACAAACTCCATCTTCATAATTTCTTGAGTCCAACGGCGGTCCAAGTCGGGCTCGCCTACCTCTTCGGCGAGTCCCTAACTGGACTCTTGGCTCGCCAACTTACATATTTCAAACACATTCCACTTTTTCACCTCCACAATCAACACACGATTATTCCAAAAACAAAAAGAGAATAAATAAAAACTTGGGTTGCCTCCCAATTAGCGCCTTAGTTAACGTCATGGCATGATGCAAGTCCCCACTCCACCTTTAATCATGGGGTTTTCCCTAGTATCACTAGGCAGTTCCCTTTTTGTTTAGGGTAGAGACGAGATAACATGCGACCCATTTGGGTTTCCAATAACTGAATAGATATGGAATGAGAAGCAGTCATCTGATTCAGTGTTAAGACATTCTCTTTTCTCTCTTTTAACACTCTGTCGTGATCTTCAACTTTGTGGAGAACCTGTGAATGTATCTCTTCTACTTAGCAATCCTCATAGTCCTTAGGTTTTCTATGCTTACGAGGAGGAATGTACATATCTTTCTTTTTGTATGGTACCTCCAATTCCATGATCTTTCTGGCCAAGCGATCCAGCTGAGTCAATAATGTGGCCAAGTTCAGGTCTTTCTCTGTCTCCTTGTTGGTCTTAGTCATATTATTAAGGAGTTGGGCTACTATTGCATAAGGTTTTCGTATTAGACCACCCGGAGTAAGTTGGTCAGCCACCCCTCTGTTCTCAAGACTAAGACCTCTATAGAAGCCATCCAGTAGCATCTTATTCGGGATTCCATGAGTTGGGCACTACAACAATAGTGCCTTAAATCTCATCCACAACTCATGTATTGTCTCACCCTCCAATTGCTTGAAATTTAGGATGTTATTCCTAAGAATAATCATGTTTGATAGAGGGTGGTCTACTTGGTTGTCGCTGCTACAAGACATGCTCATTTCCTCTGTTCAACAAGTAACACCAAAAACCAAAACTAAAATTAAGTAGATTCAACTATGACTAAAAAGAACAAAATTCAACTTCACCAAAAGAATCTCAAACAACACCATTCTTCGGCAGCGGCGCCATTTTGATTAATAACGTTTCAAAGACACTTCATCCAATTCTAAGCATCAACGACCATTAATTAGTATAAAACCCAACTAAATGAGTTGGGTTCAAATCTCATAAGAAGCGGTACATGTTTACGATTCAATAGGAAGGTATGAAGATGATCAAATCAGTCATAGGAATAAAAATTATCTAATAAAGACATTATTCAAATCAGGGGGTGACACGAATGTACAATGGAGGGGGGGGGGGGGGTTTGTTGGGAATTATCAACTACAAACAATGCCAAACAATACGAAATAACAATAATGAGATGGGGATGTGATTCGATTATAGGCTAATATAGACAAATGGGTAATTGCAACTATTAGAAAATAGCTAGGTATTAGTGAGTAAGCTAGGTTATAGAGAAGGTAAGCTTTCTCTCGAGCAATTTACCCCGAATCAAGTTGATTTCTCTCGAACATCAACAAGCATGCAAAATAAAAATAGCCCACACCTTATTCCATTCATTCTCTTGAGCTGCATATGTGGGATTGGGTTTAGGATTCATTCTCTCGAGCTGGATCCAGGTCAACCAAATACCCACAGACCATCATCAATAAGTTTAGTTTTAAAACCTCTCTCTCTCGAGCAAGCCAAAAACACAAGGGTAAAACTGTATTTGCAACTACAATTCTCAAATTAAACCAAAATTAATGATTGAACTCACTTCTAAATAGCATTTAAACTAACAATTAGCAATACCCATAAACTAAATCAGCCCATAAGCACATAATCACACCCCCAAGAATTGAGGTTTTAGCTAGACATCATAAAAAGGTAAAAACAGTTACCAAATTGATTATCCATCAATTGGGTAAGTGTAAATTCGTCCTTACAATGCTCCAATTTGAAGAATCTCAAAGACCCACTTCCAATTTCTCAAAAGTGAAAAACTTCAATTCTTCAAAACTTAGGAAAAACTAGAGAAAACTATCACTAGTTAAAAACTCACTAATAGACTAAAAATATATGAGCTAACATACTAAACTAAATGCTCAAAAATGTATTTATAGTCGCCAAAAATGTGGTGCGAAGAGTCACTCGGCAAAGTACGTTAGGCTCGCCGAACCACTCGGCGAGCCGCCCTTTGGTCATTTCCATCGCCCTTCTGCCTTTAGCATTCAACATCCTCAAAGTTTGTAACTTTGGGTGATCCAACACTGCATCGCAGAACCACTCGGCGATCTGCTGACTACTCCTTTCTCTCGCCAACTTGGTTCTTTCCTTCAGGGCTTGGCACACTGGAACTTTAGCGCGGTCAAGTAGCCATTCGACAACGCGCTAAGTGGACTTTGCGATCACCAGGCTTGCTTTTTTTCATTCTTTCAGCTTGCTTTGTTCCTTTTTGCAAATTAGTGTCCTTGCTTTGTTCCTCAATCCATATACCTGAAAATCAAGGATTTTACATCATTTATTAGAACAAAATAAGCATTTGAGGACAATAAATCTATATAAATAAATCCCTAAATGAGTCAGAATCTCGGACTGATCAGTGACCCCCCCTTTTCATAGAGAAAACCTCTATTGGATGTTTTTTTTGACAATTCCATTAAGTCCTAAATTCCACTTATTGTTGGGTCGAATACCCTGATTGCATTTGTGAGACTCTAAACAAATCCCAAGAGTCCATCCTAGACTTGGAATTTTATTGCAAATCTGCTAATGCACTAGCCACTAATGTATCTGCTTCCATTAAGATAGGCTTGGTGGAGTCATTCTATTTGATGGGCATCATTTGGACGATGCAGGATCACTTTACTGGCCCTCACTCTTGCAGAAATTGATCGGCCCTATAGTCTCGCTCCAATGGGACATTGGTTGCTTCTATGGAGCTGGTGGATCCTATTGACCACCATCCTCCAAAACCTTTGTTGCACTGTCGATATCACTCCAGTGACCCTTGGTCCATTCATTTTCTAAAAGAAGAAGAAGTGGTTGTGAGCTTAGTCTTAGGCAATTTCGGTGGGATTCTTGTTTGAGTTGGTATTAGATTAGGAGAGTTTTTGAGGTTGTCAATCTCTCTTTGAAACCCGTAAGTCTCTTTAATTTTTTCGTTCTTCGCTTGAATATGGCTGTTCTAAAGCTAGTTGATTGTGGACTGTTCTAGGCCTTGATTGAGCTCAAATTGTGCCCATATTCGGGGAACAAGTTCCTTGAGCATGTACGAACCTATTGACAGAGTTATTCATTGATTCTTTGCATGAGTCCCATAATCCCATTATTAACTCAATTTTGAGTTTGAGATTTTTCTGTTGCATTAGCGGTATCATTTAACTTGTATTAAAGCCTTGATAGCTTATTTGAGAGTGTGGCATCATTAAGAGGCTGCTCAAAAAGGAAAAGTCCTATTTTAGAGGGTTTAGAGTTTGCCTCGTCCTAATCTAGTTAGGCTAAGACTTAGTAATCTTAGACTTTGCGCGTTGGTTTCTTTAGCATGATGATTTGCTAGTTTTTGGTTAGGCAAAACAAAAAAATAGTGTTTGCTGACGGACACAATCCGTCACTATCCAATGAAAATCCATCAGTAAATATGATTAGTGAAGGATTAGCAACAAATTATTGACTGTTGCTATTACGCTCGTTAATAATCTCTTAGTGATGAAAAAATGAGTTATGTCACAAGTTTAGCGACGTCATAGTGACGAAAGATTTCCGTTGCCACTTGTTAGCGATGGACTTTGTCATCATTATACTTATATAATTTCGTTCCTAATTTCATAATTCTAAGACAAAAAAATGAGTAACGTCACAAGTTTAGCGACGTCATAGTGACGAAAGATTTTTGTCGCCAGTTGTTAGCAACAGACTGATTTGTCATTACATTTATAGTTTTGTCGCTAATTTCATAATTCATTTCATCACTTTGGATAAATTTGCGACTAAATTTCCATCGCAACATATTCTGTCGCAACATATTAGGCCTTTAATAATCCGTCGTCGACATTCTTTTCATAGCAACAACCAAATAGTCGTTAAATTTGTTGCTAAAAATTATTTTTCTAAAATTGTTTGATTTGGTTATTTTAAATATGCATTGCTGAAATAAATTAAATTTAAATTACTAAATACTCCAAAAATAACAAACATTCATATAATATAATACTCATAGACGATTCATAATCTATAAATAGAAAAATCTAAACCACATATTTTTGGTTCAAAATATCCAAAGAAAACTATCAACTACTCTTAAATGAACCTGCAATCATCAAAATGTTACTACACAAATTGTAGTTTACAAAAAACATGACAATATCAACAACTAAAGTTGCGGGAGACTAAGGGATACGATCGCCACTTGAAATTGAGGGATCAACCTCATCCACATTACTAGAAGGAGGCACTATGGGTGTCACAAGAGATGGGTTGCCAGAGGGATCAATAATCACTGCTTGCACCTGCTCAACAATAATAGGAATAAGATGACTAGTAATTACAGGCATCATTTGCTTTACAAACTCATCCATATTTGTTGTCAATGTTGATTGAGAAAATGGAGATGGTAATGATGATGAACCACAACGATTCTACCCATAGTAGTTTTTTGCATCAGATCCAATACCGTATATTTTTCTTTTCTTTTCTCCCCCCGCAACTTGGTAATATGCTTCACATTGATCAATATCAGTTTGAGACACTGTTTTTTGTTGTAATATTTCTTCATATTTTTCCTATAATAAATAGAGGAAATGAGAAAGCATTAAAGATAGGGAACATAACAAATTTTGATGGAAAATACAAAAAGATGCATAAGTTTTTAAGCTTAAATGTAGTCTGCGTTTTTCATCCATATGATAAAAATAGGACAAGAGGTCTCAAGATCCCCCAAAACACACACACAAAACAGGACAATAGGTCTCAAGACCCCCCAAAATACACAAACAAAAGCACTTTATATATGATAAAAAATCAAGGAATCAAGTTGCACGGAACTACTCTGATGATGCACAGTCCTCAAATTTCTCATTTGGGATTCAAGACAACCCAATGGTGTCTACTCCAACTCCCCTTCAAATTGAATTTCGAAAGGAACCTGCAAGCACTCACACTATGGTCGAAAGAACCCAACCTACTCAACATGATAATCAGGAGCTGCAAAAAGTAAAATCGAAGAACAACAAATTCAAGACAATAAGAAGAAATTAGGTAGGCCCCTTCGTAACACTAATTGTGATGATGCTTATACTAACACTGAAGGTCATTTACACAATGGTGTAAATGAACCAATCAGCAAGAATGTTACTCCTTCTCAATAGGCACATAAACATGCCCATGGGGAGGTTGTCAATCCCTGGACCAGCCCCCTATATGATTATTCAATCATATGCTGCTCGTCTAAGGCATAATCAGTCCAAAAATAATATTCCTATTGAGTTTACTAGCCCTGTTAACACCACTAAACAGGACTACCAGCAGTGGTATTTGAGAAAGATGATGACGTGGTCAAGATGGCAGCCAAATGTAAGTTTACTCTTGTTGTAAAATTCACTAATACCATGTCCAAGGTAGATTTAATTAGAAGAAACTTTATTCTTCAAACTCAACTGTTCCGGGGGATGAAGATAGCTCATTTTAATGCGCGTCATGTTTACATTGACTTGGAAAATGAATTGGACTATATCACTATCTATACTAAGCAAAAGATGACCATAGAGGGCTAATTGATGAGATAATGAACCCAAAAGATAACAAAATCCAGCATATAACACAACCGATACACCTTCTCTTTGGCCGAAATAGGATCCAAAAAGCCACATCCATTTTACATAAAACGTGGGATATTACCCTCCTTTAAAACAAATCAACAACAAAACAAAGTCTTTGTTAAAATGCTTTATTTTGTTAGCTGCTATCCTAGTTTATAGGAGCTTGTTGGCAGTAGATTTCTATTGCATAGGTGTAGTTCTATTTCTAGAGTTTGATTTGCTGTTGGTAATTTAGTAGAATATTTTACCTTTAACTGTTTAGCAATTGTTTAGCTATCAGTTATGTTGATTCCTATTTTTTTGCACTTAGTCGTTATAACTTGCTTGTATAAAGAGAGCTTGCAGCAGTACAATAAAATATGCTTGCTCGATTCCTTTTGGTTATTGTCTGTCTTTCTACTGAATATTTTATAACATTTGGTATCAGATCCAGAAAGAGAGTTTCTGATATCGAGTATAAGTGTTGGTACTGCATATTGAGAGTTTTTTTTTGCATTACTATTGCAGTAGCAAAAATTATTGCCTCTGAGAATTTTGTTGAGCCTGCTATTCCACACTATGATGGTCATTATGACCATTGGAGCATGCTGATGGAGAATTTCCTTAGGTCCAAGGAATTCTGGCCAGTTGTCAGTACTGGCGTGCAAGAGCTAGCAGCTGGTACCACCTTGTCGAAGGTACAAAAGGCAGAGTTGGATAGTCTAAGGCTGAAAGATCTCAAGGCAAAGAATTATTTTTTTCAAGCTATTGATCGCTCAATATTGGAGATTATTCTTTGCAAAGATACTTCTAAACAATTATGGGATTCCATGAAGAAGAAGTATCAAGGAACGACGAAGGCAAAAAGAGCATTATTGCAAACACTTCGTGCTGATTTTGAGACATTACAAATGAAGATGGGAGAATAAATTTCAGATTACTTCTCAAGGACTATGGCAATAGCAAATAAAATGTGGATTCATGGTGAAAAGATGGAAGATGTCACCATTATTGAAAAGATTCTTTGCTTCATGACATCAAAATTCAACTATGTTGTTTGTTCAATTGAGGAATCAAAAGATACTACTGAACTTTCAATTGATGAATTGCAAAGTTCACTATTGATTCATAAGCAGAAAATGAATCGACAAAGTAGTGAGGAACAAGCTCTTCAAGTCTCATCTAACTATCACTCTTCAAAAGGCGGTGGTTGTGGAAGAGGAAGAGGGAGAGGAAACAATTCTGGTGGTGGGAGGCACTCGTACCAAAAATTTGAAGAAAAATCTTCAAATTCTCAAGGAAGGGGAAGAAGCTTTGACAACAACAATAATTCAGTTGATTATAAGCCGAAGTCAATTAACAAGTCAAAGATTGAATGCTACAGATGTCACAGGTATGGCCATTATAAATCAGAATGTAGAACTAACTTGAATAGAGATGGTGGACGGCAGTCTAATTTTGTAGAAAAGGAAGAAGAGATCTCTCTGTTAATGGCCTATCAAGAGAAAGAAAAAGCGCGAAGGAAATTCAGCAGAATATATGGTACTTAGACATGGGTTGTAGCAATCATATGTGCAGAAACAAGTCAGCTTTCTCCATATTAGATGAGTCATATCGAGATTCTGTGAAGTTAGAAAATGATTCAAAAGTTGCATTTACGAGAAAAGGACAGTTAATCATTCAAACTAAAAGAGATATTCCTTAAATAATCTCTGATGTCCTTTATGTTCCAGAGTTAACATCAAATCTTTTGAGTGTTGGTCAGTTGCAAGAGAAAAGATATGAGATTGTCATTAAAAATGGATTTTGTCGGATTCAAGATGACAATTTAGGCTTAATTGCTCAAGTTAAAATGACTGCAAACAGAATGTTTCCTCTCTATCTCAATAATATACAACAATCATGCTTCTTAACAAAACAAGGAGATGATGCTTGGTTGTGGCATTTTCGTTTTGGGCATGTTAATTTCGCTGGATTAAGGACCTTGCAACAGAAAAATATGGTGATTGGTCTTCCTCAAATTTTAGCTCCATCTGAAATTTGTGAAGAATGTGTTGTTAGCAAGCAGTCTCGTAACTCTTTTCCACAAAGCGGTTCATGGAGAGCAAAGAAGGCACTGGAAGTTGTCCATTCCGATATTTGCAGATCAATAACCCCATCTTCTAATGTAGGTAAAAGTTATATAATTACCTTCATTGATGATTTTACTCGAAAAAGTTGGTATACTTTTTGTAGGTGAAATTTGAAGCTTTTGAAGTTTTTAAAAGCTTCAAAGTGCTTGTTGAAAAAGAGATCGGTAGCCCAATAAAAGCTTTGCGTTCAGATCGTGGGGGAGAATATAACTCACATGAATTTGCAAACTTCTGTGAGCTTCATGGAATCAAAAGGCAACTTACAACAGCCTACTCGCTCCAACAAAATAGAGTTTTTGAGAGAAAAAATCGCATTATCATGAACATGGTGCGGAGCATTTTGACAAGCAGCGGTGTTTTAAGAAGCTGTTGGCCTGAAGCAGTCAATTAGACTATTCATATCCTGAATAGATGCCCCACATTTGCAGTTAAAGTCATGACTCCGGAGGAAGCATGGAGCGGACAAGGACCAGCCGTAGATCACTTCAGAATCTTTGGGATGCATTGCATATGCCCATATTCCTAATCAAAAGAGAAAGAAGCTAGATGACAAGGGAGAAAAGTGTAGTTTTCTCGGTGTTAGTGATGAATCAAAAGCTTACAAGCTTTATAATTCCTAACACTAAGAAAATATTAGTTAGCCGAGATGTCGTCTTTGATGAAAATCAGTTTTGGTCATGGAACAAAAATGCCATAGGAGAACAAATTCCAATATGCCTTGATGAAGAAAATGGTGAAGAAGGAATTCAGCCTCAACAACAAGTTCCAGCAGTAGAAGTCCCTGAAAATGCTCAAAATAGCAATCTTGGAAGTTTTGAAACTTCACCTATTATGGATGAGCAGAGAGAAACTATAGCTAATTCACGTGTCCCTCGTGCTCGAAGAAGGCCAACATGGATGATAGATTACGAGGTAAAAGGAATTGATCAATTTGAAGATCCTCTTACTCATTTTGCTCTCTTTTCATATTGTGATCCAACAAATTTTGAAAGTGCTGTCACAGATGAAAAATGGCGAAAGGCAATCGATGATGAAATTGCAGCCATTGAAAAAAAATGATACATGGGAGCTTGCTGATCTACCATATGGACACAAAATGATTGGAGTAAAATGGGTCTATAAAACTAAACTCAAGGAGAATGGAGAGATCAACTTGTATAAGGCACGGTTGGTGGCTAAAGGCTACAAACAAGAATTTGGGGGTGGATTACAGAGAAGTTTTCTCCCCAGTTGTCAGACTTGATAGAATCAGATTGGTGATGACATTGGCTGTGCAAATTTCCTGGCCTATTTGTCAATTGGATGTGAAGTCAGCTTTTCTACATGGATACTTGCAAGAACAGGTATTTATTGAACAACCTCATGGTTACGTTAAGATTGATGAAGAGCACAAAGTTTGCAGATTGAAGAAGCCTCTATACGGACTACAACAAGCACCTAGAGCTTGGTATAGTCGTATCGATGCTTATTTTCAAAAGAAAGGTTTTCAAAAATGCCCATACAAGCATACTCTTTATACAAAGTGTGAGGATGGAGGGAAAATATTGATGGTATGCTTATACGTAGATGATCTGATTTATACGGGTAATGATAGAATCATGTTTGAAAATTTCAAAAGGTCTATGATGCTTGAGTTTGATATGTCTAATCTTGGAATGTCGCATTACTTTCTTGGCATAGAAATAATGCAATCGGTTGAAGGAATATTTATTTCTCAAAAGAAGTATGTCCGAGAAATTTTAGACAGGTTTTAAATGAGCAATTGCAATCGTGTCACTTCACCTTCAAATGTTGGCTTGAAGCTTACAAAGGATCTTCGAGGAAAGAGGATCAATGGCACATTTTTCAAGCAAATTGTGGAAGTCTGATGTATTTGACAGCAACAAGGCCAGACATCACACATGTTGTAAGTCTCATTAGTAGATTTATGGAGAATCCAAAAGAATTGCATCTTTTGGCTGCAAAAAGGATCCTTCGATACTTAAAAGGTACTGTCGACTTTGGGTTGTTCTACAAGAAGGATGAAAATACAGAACTGGTTGGCTTTTCTGATAGTGATTATGCTGGAGATTTAGATGATCGGAAGAGTACTTCAGGTTATGTGTTTATGTTGAGTTCAGGTGCAGTCTCATGGTCATCAAAGAAGCAGCCAATCGTCACTTTGTCAACAACTGAAGCTGAGTTTGTTGTTGCTACTGCATGTGCCTCGCAAGCCATTTGGCTAAGAAATATTGTTACTGAGCTGAATTTCATGCAACAAGAAGCAACAACAATTTATTGCGACAACAATTCTGCTATAAAGTTTTTCAGAAATCCAGTATTTCATGAGAGAAGCAAGCATATTGATGTAAGGTTTCATCTTTTAAGAGATCTCACTGAAGATGGAGTAATTGATCTTGTCTACTGCAAAAATGAAGATCAGGTCGTCGACATTTTCACGAAATCCCTCAAACATGCATCATTTGTGAAGCTTAGGAAGTTACTTGGAGTTTGTACTTTTGTGTAACAGACTTCTGAGAATTAAACTGGATGTTTGAGAACATCAGTTTACGGGGGGAAAAGTTAAAATGCGTTATTTTGTTAGCTGCTATCCTAGTTAAAATAGGAGCTTGTTGGCAGTAGATTTCTATTGATAGGTGTAGTTCTGTTTCTAGAGTTTGATTTGCAGTAGGTAACTTAGTAGAATATTTTATCTTTAACTGTTTATAAATTGTTTAGCTATCAGTTATGTTGATTCCTATTTTTCTGCACTTAGTGATTATAACTTGCTTGTATAAAGAGAGCTTGCAGCAGTACAATAAAATAAGCTTGTTTGATTCCTTTTGGTTATTCTCTGTCTTTCTACTGAATATTTTATAATAGTCTTTTCATCGTTACATCATACATATTTTTTCATGCTTCTTCCAACTTATATTTGGTACCAAATGGTACTTCTTCCAAGAAGTACCATTTGGCTTCCACTCCATTTATAGTTTCAAGAACTAACTTCTACAAAAATAAAAATTTAATCACGCACACAATAACAAAAGGGGTTTTCTTTAACGGTCAGATGTGCACTATAACATGACTAAATTATATCAAAAATACACCAAAATAGAACGAATCTAGGAGCAAAATGCATCAAACAACATCAGAAAAACCTGAATTACACTAAAATTGCACCAAAAAAGCCTCAAACAGCACCTGAATTACACTGAAACAGCAGCAGCGGATTCACTCTAAAACAGGAATAAAATTGCACCAAAAACAACTGCACCAGAGTCACACTAAAACAACACTAAATTTGAAACAGAAAAGCATCAAAACAGCACCTGCATTATACCAAAATAGCAGCAACAAATATGCTCTAAAACAATTCTAGAATTGCACCAAAAACAACTGCACTAGAGTCGCACTAAAACAACACTAGGATCGCACTACAATAACTCTAAAATTGCAGCGGAAAAGCATCAAAACAGCACCTGCATTATACCAAAACAACAGCAACAAATACGCTCTAAAACAAGACTAGAGCTGCACCAAAAACAACTGCACTAGAGTCACACTAAAACAGCAGTAGGATCGCACTAAAACAACACTAAAATTGCAGCGGAAAAGCATCAAAACAGCACCTGCATTATATCAAAATAGCAGCAACTAATATGATTTGAACCTATGAGACATGACATTTACATTTTTAGATAGGCATTAAAGTTTTAGACTTACATGGACAATTCGAGACCGCTCACCAACAAATGATTTTCCATCATGACCATGTGTATGAACATGCAAATGTGACTCACTTGGTGTTGGATCTCGACCTTTTTCAATAGCCTATAAAAAGAAATCACTTAATTATTATATATAATCATATTTATTGCATAGTTTGTGTTCAAATACAAACATATACCAGACAAGAAGATGTTAGTTAAAGAGTTCGTAAAATATATACTCACAAGTTTCTTGCGATACTCTCCAATTGAGATAGAGCCGCCCGTGTGAGTCCCAACAGCAACTTCACGGCCACCAGGACAATTTTTTGCATTTATTTCTGTTTTCTTAATACACATCACTTCCCCAAAGTTGCATCCATCTTTCCCACACATGTTCAGGTACAAAACCTGGCCTAACTCCTTCCCCTTTTATTTTAGAAATGAAGTTCCTGTATTTTACTGCTGCCTTAACCAACCAGTGTCTCTTCACTTCATTTTCACTAATGAAAACATCCCAATAAATTTTTTTCTGAAATAAATTTTGAAAGTAATGCATTAATGTCCTATCTATAAATGTGAATACACTTACTAAACTCACTAACGATGAAAAGCTATACCTTGAATTCTCCAAAATAACCATTTCTTACATCATTTGAGACGCCTCTCCAGTTGATTCCATTGGGATCAACTTCACTTTTGAAAGACTTGGATATGAAATTAGAGCATATTTTAGAAGGTTCCAACCGGTGTAAAGTTGAAGAGGTTATTAGGAGGGTTATCATAAATCAAAAGTAATATAAGTATCTGACATTATATTTATAAGTGCTAACAGAACGAATAATCATATTACTGATAAGCTAGCAGTAAAATAGGCAGAAAAATAAGCTAGCATTTATAAACTGATTTTCAGATCACACATGATCCGAAAATTTTTGACTTGGAATTTTGCCCAGCAGATCTGTAAATTTTTGACTTGAAAAATCTGCAAATTTGACAAATGCATGACCTGAGAATTCTGCGCAGCAGTTCTAATGTTCAGAAGATGCATCACCTGACTAAGAATAAAATTTTAAGGGTGCATACATGGATGTACTAAGAGCAGATGGTAGTACAATGAATAAGTAACAACAACTAGCCTGCAACTTGAAGTGTATATAGAGAGTATTCTAGGCAGCAAGACAATCAATGACAAAGCCTACATGCTACAACCCTGAATATTCCATGAAATTCACCAATCTCTTTCATAGTTTCTTACTATCGTAAAGAAAGATCAGTTCATTCTAACAGAAGCAACATATAATAAAAATTTGCTGTTCATATAGATTGAGTTCATAACCATTCTAACAGAAGCAACACAAAATAATACTCAGCACGTCACTACGACTCTTGACAAAAATCCAATACGCACACCTATATATTGACTTAAAATTTTTCATTTACAGTAGGTAGTAGACTGAAGCTGCTGCAAATGCTGTCTGTAGACACTTAAGTTGAAGGACATCAGTAAATTATGTAGTGCATTTTTAGCTTCCAGCTTGGAAGCTTAACCAATTCCTTCAAAAGCAGTATGGTTCAAGCATGTAAAGCCAAATAGAATACAAATTAGTCTTAGCTTGTCCAAGTGTTTGAAGAACTTCATCCCCTATGCCAGCAAATGTGTGGATTGACCTTACTTTATAGATTTAAGTTTGGTGTTCCATCTCTCTTTGTTAGTTAATAGGTACAAATACACTTCAAAAATAGGCAGCCGCAACTTAAGGTGGAGAAATGACAGGATATTAGAAACAATATTCCTTTGTTAGAAAATTAAGGAAGAAGCCTAAGTAGAAAGACAAGGGTAAGTAGAAACAAGTTATAAGAATAAAGCAAAAGAATGGACTAACCCTGCACGAGTTATAAAGATAAGGGTCCGTGTATGGATACTACTAGATTCACCTTCAGCAGTTGTGTTGGCATGATCGGTTGGGTTACTCGTAGAAGATATACCCTGACTTATTACGTTTCTCTGATTTGGTGTAGCAGCAACTGTGTTGGTATGATCTGCTGGGTTTCTCTGAGTAGACAGACCCTAACTTATTAGGTTATTCTGATTTTGTGTAGCTGGAGGTGTCTCAGAGATGGTTGGACTGATCTTTGAGTCGACGCTATAATGGTTTGGGTACTGATTAACGTTTCAAGGACACTTCATCCAATTCTAAGTGTCAACGATCGCTAATCAGTATAATAATCCAACTAAATGAGTTGGGGTCGAATCCCACTAGGAGTGGTACGTGTTTAGGATTCAAGAGTAAAGTGCGAATATGCTCAAGTCAATCATAGGAATAGACATTTACGAATAAAAACAAAATTCAAATTAGGGGTGACACGAATGTCAAATAATAGGGGGGGGGGGGGTTTGGTTGCAATTATCAACTACAGTAGCAACAAATAATACAAAATAACAGATATTGAAACAGGATCTCGGGATGTGATTCGATTATAGGCTAATGTAGACAAATGGGTAATTGCAACTGTTAGAAAATAGTTGTACATCAGTGATTAAGCTAGACTATAAAGGAGGTAAACTTTCCCTCGAACAATTTACCCCGAATCAAGTAAGTTTTTCTCGAACACCAACAAGCAAGCAAAATAGGAACAACCTATGTCTCAGCCCATTCACTCTCTCGAGCTGAATGTGTGGAAAAGGGTTTAGGATTCACTCCCTCAAACTGAACCCATGACAACCCAATACCCATAGACCATTAATCAATAATCTTAGTTTTAAAACCTCTTTCTCGAGCAAGCCAAAAACACGAAGGTAGAACTGCATTTGCAACTACAATCCTTTAATTTAAACCACAATTAATGATTGAGATAACTTCTAAACAACATTTAAACTAACAATTAGCAATATCCATAAGCTAAATTAGCCCATAATCACATCCCAATAATTGGGGTTTTAGCTAGACATCATAAAAAGATAAAAATCATTTCCAAATTGTGTTTCCATCAACTGGGTAAGATTAATTTTGTCTTTACAAAGGTCCAAATTGAAGAATCTCAAAGACCCACTTCCAATTTCTCAAAAAATGGAAAACTTCAATTCTTAAAAGCTAAGGAAAACTTGTCTCAAAACTTAAAGTTCAAACTAATTCCAAAAATATGATAAAACTTATGATAAAAAACTCAAGATTAATGTTTGAAAATGTATTTATAGTCGCCAAAAATATGTTGCAAAGGGCCATTTGGTGCAGTAAGTCAGGCTCGCCGATCAACTCGGTGATCCGCCCTTTGGTCAGTTCCATCACCTTTTTGCTTTGGCCTTTAGCATCCTCAATTTCTGTAACTTTGGGCGATCCAACACTGCATTGCGGAACCACTTGACGATACACCGACAACTCCTTTCTCTCGTCAAATTGATTTTCTCTTTTAGGGCTTGGAACACTGGAACTTTAGGCGAGATGGTGGCCATTCGACAACTAGCCAAAGGGACTTGGCGATCACCAGGCCTTCATTTCTTCCTTCATTCAGCTCGCTTCGTTCCTTTTTGCAAATTAGTGTCCATGCTTGGTTCCTCAATCCAAATACCTGGAAATCAAGGATTTTACATTAGTTATTGGCACAAAAGAGGTATTTGAGGACACTAAATCTATCCAAATAAAGCCCTAAATGAGTCCAAATCGTGGACTCATCAGGTACCACCTTGTTGGGGAGAAAGTCTAGTAGGCATGGGAATAGTTGGCATGCTTACACAAATAGTAGGATTACTCCTACCTGAGGATTTGCCACGACCTCTGCCTCGAGCCATATCTATAAACAAATGTAACATATATTTTGTTGTTAGATCATGACTGTTACAAAATAGAATAAAACATTATCCATAATAATGAGAACTATTACAGTAACAGAAACTAGAGTGAAACACTTATCACAATCAGTGAAGGAATCATCTATATTAATCGTAAGTAATTCTAATAATGCATAGTTAACTAGTATGTATAACAATTATTAAAGCTGTAGTTAGTAGATTTAACTATGAGTTGAAATAAGAAATAGAATACACATAGTTAAAAGCTAAGAGCTATATATTTCTTTTAATAATCCTAGTTTGAAAGCAGAAACTAAACAACATTATCCTAAATTAAAAATCAGAAACAAACAAAATACACTGAAGATACAACAGTAGATTATCAAGCACTAGTCACTATTTATGTCTTCTTCAAACTCTTTCTCTTCCTCATCCTCTTCAATTTCCTCGGTTTCATATTCTTCTTCTGTAGATTCTGTTTGGATTTCATCATTCTCTTGCAATAATCCATCATCAATGGGTTAATCCATTTCAATTACATCCCCACTTTGATCATTTAAGAGAATATTTTCACCAATGAAAATAGTCATATCTATCTCGTTGACTTCAAGTTCTTCAACTTGAAATGGAACATTCACTTCTAAAAATGTTGCCACTTCCACATTAGGTAATTCAATAACATTTTGAGGTTTGACCTTCAGTACAACTACCCAATCATCTTTGTCCTTTTTCTTTCTAGGATAAGATACATAACACACTTGAGTTACTTGCATTGCAATAATAAAAGGCATATATTTTCTTTGGTCTTCAGCATCCTCAAGTTCTATAACTTTGGGCGATCCAACAATGCATCGCGGAACCACTCGGCCACATGCCGACTACTCCTTTTTCTCACCAAATTGATTTTCTCCTTCAGGGCTTGGAACATTGGAACTTTAGGCGAGATGTTGGCCATTCGGCAACTCGCCAAAGGGACTTGGCGATCACCAGGACTTCATTTCTTCCTTATTTCAGCTCGCTTCGTTCCTTTTTGCAAATTATTGTCCATGCTTTGTTCCTCAATCAAAATACCTTGAAATCAAGGATTTTACATCAGTTATTGGCACAAAAAAGGCATTTGAGGACAATAAATCTATCCAAATAAAGCCCTAATGAGTCCAAATTGTGGACTCGTCAACACCCCCAACTTAAACTTTTGCTTGTCTTCAAGTAAAACTCAAGTTCAGTAGTTCAAAAAGGATGCCTCAAACTTCTACACAAGACTCAATGATGAATGCACACAAAAAGAATCAACTTACTCATGCAAGGATCAATTTTGCACTAAAAAATTCAAGTTGTGACTTACCATTATCAAAGATTCTCAAGCTCACAATACTTGCTTCAAATGCAAGTTCAAGCTCAACAAATGTACTCATATGTCCTCACACAAAGAATGATTCCATATTCACACACAATGGTTCAACACTTTATAGTACCGAAATCACAAACAACTATCACACTCACAAAGTTGAATACATGCATGACTTCACCCATATGTTTGCCCTTATTTTCCAACCAACACTTGCTTCAGCTCACTCAAGATCAAAAAGGTCTTTTCAAGGCTTGTAACGGGGCTGAGAGTAAAGGTATAGTCATTTAGGCTCAGTGGTTGTTATCCTCATGAGATGTAGTATGAACAACACTTTCTTTTCTTTTCTTCATCATTCTCATTCATGCTCAAAAGTCACCTCATTATTCACTTTCCATGGAATACCGGACACCCCGCTTCTTTTGCACTTTCACAACTTTATTTCAAACTTTTTCATTCTTTTTCTTTTTTATTTTTCTTTTCTTTTTTTCTTTTTTTGGTATGGAGGGGTTCCATCTTTCTCAAAACCATAGGTCAAAGGGGACTTCTTTGCACTTCTTGATTTACCTTCTCTTTTCACCACACCACCAACTTAGGCTTTTGGCCTAAGTTTTCTATTCAAACAAACCACATTCCATGAGGATTAAGGATGAAGGGATAAAGAAAGGTCACAATTTCATCAAGTTTCATCCAAGGAAAGGCTAAGGCTCAAAAGGTGTTCAAGGAAAGTTCACACACTCACAAGGCAGGCCACAAAAGAGGTATAAAGTTAAATCTTTTCACTCTTTAAAATTGTTGCTGAAGATCATTTCAAGAGCTTGCATCACTTAGTCAACCGGACCAACGGGATAAATTCTAGGTGTCATCTCACATGGTTCATGGTAAGCTCATAACACAAGGTATTCACACCAATGTCAAACAAGACTCCACACTTTCGCTAATGTGCAATGTTCATTACAAGAGTCTCAATTTGATAATAGGCTAGTCACAACGAGATGAAAAAAGTTCATATATTGTCTATGCAACTTCATTTGGCCTCATTGTCGCCGCACATTCATTTTGTTCGATTATGAGCACCATTCAAGTCATCGATATTGATCAAGACCGATACTAAAATTTGCAAAAGAACATCCACATTCACACACAATCAAGAGGTGGCACAAAATTTTCAAAAAGAGTCAAAAACCATTTACAATTAAAGCAAGAAGCCACAAGCTCAATCATCCACAAAAACAGTGCCAAAACACAATATATAGACAAAGCCCAATATATACAGAAAATATCATCAAAACCAGAGGTAGGTGTGGAAGTACCTCACCCCACCACAAAATAAAAGCAATTTGTCCTCAAATGCAATAAACATCCAAAAATTAATAACAAATCACAGAGAGGGAGGTAAAGAGGGATCTTGTCTACACAGTCGCTCTATTTGTCGGGGCATCAGTGTTTGGTGAAACACTCTAATATTCGGCGTCAGTACCCGGAGTAATCTCAGAAGTACCAGCTCCATTGGACCCACTCATGGTGGTATCTCTCAAAGAAATCTGGCATGCAGTCTCGAACATCGCATCCTCAAGGTCTGTCAGATTATCATAAACCTCAGTATCTAGTAAATCTATCTACTCCTCATCAGTTTTTTCCTCCGACTCATCAGCTACCACATAATTCTGATATACCCCTCTGGTGGTGGTAGTAGGAATCTTAAAAATCCTCGGGGTATCTACATCATCTGCTGCCTCCAATAGTGAAGTGAAGTATGTGGACTTCAAGTAGTCCACGTCCTTCCTCATATGTAGAAGATCGACTTTCAAAGCCATCACCTCAGAAGACTCCCCCTTTTTACTCTCATAAGCCGTGAATCTCACAGTCAAATCATCAACAGAACCCTGGAGAGGGGAGAGGGTTAGTGTAGTAAGGATGGCACTCTCAATCATCCATGGGACTGCAATCTCTAGTTAGGTATCCCTCACATTAGCTGAATGGGCCAGGTGCCCCATCTTCAAGATCATAGCCTGAGTAATCCTGGCAGGCTGAGCTGTAGTAGAAGTGCTAGGAGCCTGGGAGGAAGAAGTGGGAGCAGATGTACCTAAAAGCTCGGAGGCCAGAGTAGGCAAGGATGCATCTTCAGGAATCATCTCTCTGTCAATTTTCGGGGATGTGTCCACCAGAGCTACTCTTCTCCTATCTGTCTCCTCCTGAGTATTATCAGCTTATATACGCGAAATATCAGTGGAGGACGTAAGTGTGACCCTAAAAACTCTCGTCGCATCACAAGGAACACCAGCACGCTGATATAACTTTGTAATCAGCATGGGAATGATAGGATGGCTCTGCTTGGCTTTTATGGCCATCTCCTACTCTGTAATGAGTCCCAGGTTGTTGCTCCTCCTGGATATAATTGACCCAAGGCAGTCCGAAGGCGGAGGATAGACTCGTTCTAGGATGGCATGATAGTTCTTGATAAAGCCAAACCAGAACTGAGCAGCAATATTCAAGTCCTTCTTCTTGATGGGGCCCCTGCCTCGATCCACCTCGGGGTGGTATCAAAAATCAATGGTACAATCCAGCCCTTCAATTCATCCAGGGATTGAGTAGTAGGCAAGCCCTTATATGCTAGTGTAGCACCTAGAGCCCTATCAAGTACAGTGTTAATGTAATCACTATTGCACCCGACTTTCTTCCCCCAAACCATGACCGACTTCACCGATTTGAAGGCATCGACCTTCTTCTTCCCCTTGGGCACCAGCTCTTCGTATGTAGTATAAAACTCCCGGACCCATGTAGGAATGTAGGGGCCTCGAGGCCTGGTGAACTTCTCAAATCGGTGAAAATGAAGGGTGGCCCTCACTGTTGAGTATTTACCCTGTAGGTACTCTATAGAAAGTAGCTTCTTCTCAAGAATTGTCCAAAACCTATCAAATTTTAATTTGTTGAGTAGCCTGGGAGGAGGGAACACTAGTGGCATTGGAGCTACCGAAGATGTTGGAGCTGGCATTGTATCTGGTAGGGAGGAGGCTGCTGGGACTCTAGCTGAGTCAGGGCAAGATCTAGCACAGATCTCCACTCTCCGAGACTGTAATGGCTGGTCATCCTTCGGCTTAGATAATACATCTTGGGAGTTAAGGGCTTCTCCCTCACTGCCAGAGTTGTGCTCCGAAACCTCAGCTATTGGCCTCTTGTATTTACCCTTTCCTCCCTCTGGAGGCTCTGGTCTTCCCTTTTTAAGAGGGTTTGCTCCTCCTTCATTTATAATAATGCCCTGTGCTCTTTTACGGGGCGGCATGTCTGGGTTGGTTCTAGCCATATTTGTAAAAACATCAAAAAGAGTTAGAAATGGTTCAAACAAAGTTGCAGAAAATAGTTGAAGACAGACTCGCCAAACCAGTTGGGGAGTCACCGAATCACTTTGGCGAGCCAGATCAGGCTCGTTGAAAGGATTGTCTTAAAAATTTCTAGAAAAATGGCTTGTAGGCGATGAGAGGGGCGTTTTGAAGGATCGTCGATAGCTTTCAGCGAGCAAGGACTACCCCGCCGAAAGTTACAGTGCATTTTTAAGGGTTAAGGGCGTAGAAAAGGCGATAAAGAAGACAATTGGTGAGTCACCGAGTGCACTCAGTGATCTCAGGCTTCTCACCGAAAGTTACAAAACCCAAACTCAATTTTTAGCATGAAATTAAAGGAGATAACGGGGGATTCGGGCGAACCACTGAGTGGTTTGGTGAGCTCGACCCAGTTCGCCAAACTGCTAACGTGCCTACTTTCGACCCCTACTTCCAAATTCAACCCCACATCCCCCAAAAACAAAATCAAAACATGCACTCATTCAATTAGGCGTAGACCTATTAAACCCATGCCCCCGAGATACTCAGAATTCTCCCAATTTGGCTAAATTTTTCCAATGGATGATTTTTTCCCTTAAGAATGACATGAATCGCTCCAACATTGGGCAAATCATGTCATTTGACACAAATGCGGGTTACTTGGACTTCACTCAACTATACCCAACAACAAATAAATACAGCCTAATAATTTTGATCAATTTTAAGCACAAAAATTCAAAAAATATACAATGTACACAATTTAGGAAAGATATTCAAATTAAAAATGGCATTCAAGTATACAAGTACGATCAGAGAGGCCCAGCACACATCACTAAGATAAGATCAATTGCAAATGGGTAAAAGTTGTGAAATAAGAATTTGGGGTTCGGAAAACCAGACTTAGAAGTCGAATAAACAAGTTGTAAAGCTAGGCGGCAAAGAATCCAACCCGAACACATAATTGATGACTAATACGCGATAATAACACAAAAATATGACTAAAACTATTTCGGGTGTGGGTTTAGAAAGTTGAAAAATGAGGGAATGTGAAAGATATTGAACTTTTGGTCTTTAAAACCGTCCAATTCTCGCCCATTTGACGACATAAGTTTTGCTTGTTGACCCACTCATCGACACGTCGAGTGGGTACTTACCTCGTCAAGTTTTACAAGACCTTCAGTTAATATGGGGTCCAAAGGGCAGACAAAATCGTGATCGCCGACCTAGTCGGTGATATGCCAATTTGCTCCTGGGCTTTTTGAGTTTTGTAGCCTCTAACCTTAGAATTTCTTTAGTCAAACAGTGGTCCAAGTCGGGCTCACCGACTGGACTTTTGGCTCGCCAACCTGCACTTTTCAAGCACATTCTACACTTCAACCTGCAAAATCAACACAGGATTATTTCAAAATCCAAAAGAAAGAAAATGAAACTTAGGTTGCCTTCCAAGCAGTACCTTAGTTAACGTTGTGGCACGATGCAAGCCCTCACTTAAACTTCAA
Source organism: Solanum bulbocastanum (assembly GCA_037074985.1). Lineage (NCBI taxonomy): Eukaryota > Viridiplantae > Streptophyta > Magnoliopsida > Solanales > Solanaceae > Solanum > Solanum bulbocastanum. The sequence goes on from CM073608.1 coordinate 37,154,259, forward strand.
TCTTGGGGTTGCCCATAGTATAACTAGGCAACCCCTTTGTTGTCTTAGGTTTAAATGAGATGAGATATGATAGGTCTCCAATGTTTGATCGAGACGGAATAGGAGGTAACTGTTTGGCTAAGGGTCCACACATCTTTCTTCATCTCTTTCGAAATCTTGTCCGACCCCTCAACCTTGTTGAGAATACAAGAAAACATATCCTCATATCGACCACCCTCAGAATCCTTTGGCTTTTGGCGCTCATGGGGAGGAACATATCTATCCTTCTCCCTGTCTTTCTCTTTCCAAGTGGGGTTACAATCCCTCCACTCTCTATCACGATCCTTCCAACCTTTATCCCTGTTACAACCTTGGTTACCACCTTGCCTCAGGTAGTTTGAATGATAACCACTACCTTTGTTGGCTAGGAAATTCACCTCTTCATTGTACAAAGCCTGAAACTTAGCCTCATCAGGGTTAACACACCTGACACCTACAACATTGACACCTCGAGCACCAGCTCCCATGAAATTTTTAGACAAAATGTCAAGGTGTGTCATGATCTTCGCCATGTTCTGATACCTTTCTTGGTCCTTCTCAAGCTGCTCCTTGGTCAATTTAAACGTGAGAGGGGAGACTTGATCTTCGTGGGTGTACTAAGCCCGATTAATTGTGGTCATACCATCCAAAAGCTGGGCTGAAATAATGTAAGGTTGTTGCATCAAACCTCCGGGAGAAAGTTGGTCAGCTACACCCTTGTTCACAAAATCAAGGCTTCAGTAAAAATATTGCAGCAAAACGTTGTCAGGTAAACCATGAGTTGGACATTGCAGCACCAACTTCTTGAATCGCAGTCGAGTCTCATGAATTGGCTCACCCTCCAAATGCTTAAAGCTCTGAATACTGTTCCGAAGAGTCATCATCTTCGAAGGAGGGAAAAATCGCACTTGAAATGCGGTGACAAGCTCTTCCCATGAAGTGATTGATTCTCGTGGCAATTCATCCATCCACTTATATGCTTCTCCTATTAAGGAAAACGGGAACAACCTCAATCGAACTGACTCTTGGGATATGTTCTTGAAAGAGAACGACTCGCAAACATCAACAAAGTTTCTAATTTGCTTATGGGGATCTTCATGATCCAGCCCACCAACAACCCTTTTAATTGCAAGAACTTCAACATAGTACTTGTGATATGGAACACAATGTTCTCTTCACCTGGAGGAAAGCGAATGGCACCAATTCCACCCATATGATGAGGGTTATTAGTATTCAGCTCATTGACATTGTTGAGGTTGCCGATGTCCTCTTGGTGGCCCACTTGGCTACCACTACTTCCGTTCACACTCATACTCTTTGTTTCAAAACACAAACTAGAAAATCCACACTAAAAATTAGTAGATTCAACTATAATGAACAAGAACAAAATTCAACTTAACTAAAGAATATTAACCAACATTCACTCTCGGAAGCGGCGCCATTTTGATTAACGTTCCAAGGACACTTCATCTAATTTTAAGTGTCAACAATCGCTAGTCTGTATAATAACCCAACTAAATGAGTTGGGGTCGAATCCCACATGGAGTAGTACATTTTTAAGATTCAACAGTAAAGTATGAATATGCTTAAGTCAATCATAGGATTAGACATTTACGAATAAAAAAATAATTCAAATTAGGGGTGACACGAATGTCAAATAATAGGGGGGGGGGTTTGATTACAATTATTAACTATAGCAGCAACAAATAATATGAATTAACAGATATTCAGATAGGTTCTTGGGATGTGATTCGATTAAAGGCTAATGTAGACAAATGGGTGATTGCAACTTTTAGAGAATATTTGTACATCAGTGATTAAGCTAGACTATAAAAGAGGTAAACTTTCTCTCAAACAATTTACCCCAAATCAAGTTGGTTTCTCTGGAACACAATTAAGCAAGCAAAATATGAATGGACTACGCCTTAGCCCATTCACTCTCTCGAGCTGAATGTGTGGAAAATGGTTTAGAATTCACTCTCTCGAGCTGAACCCATGTCAACCCAATACCCACAGGCCATCAATCAATAATCTTGGTTTTAAAACCTTTCTTTCGAGCAAGCCAAACACACGAAGGTATAACTATATTTGCAACTACAATCCTTTAATTTAAACCACAATTAATGATTGAAATCACTTTTAAACATCATTTAAACTATCAATTAGCAATACCCATAAGTTAAATCAGTCCCCAATAATTGGGGTTATAGCTAGACATCATAAAAAGATAAAAATCATTACCAAATTGTGTTTCCATCAATTGGGTAAGATTAATTTCGTCTTTACAAAGGTCCTAATTGAAGAATCTCAAAGACCCACTTCCAATTTCTCAAAAAATGGAAAATTTCAATTCTTTAAAGCTAAGGAAAACTTATCTCAAAACTCAAAGTTCAAACTTATTCCAAAAATATGTTAAAACTTATGATAAAAAACTCAAGATTTATGTTTGTAAATGTATTATATAGTCGCCAAAAATATGCTGCGAAGGGCCATTCGACGCAGTATGTCAGGCATGCCGTTTAGGGTTTAAGGTTTAGGGTTAAGGGTTACTCGACGATCCACCCTTTGATCGATTCCATCACCCTTTTGCTTTGGCCTTCAGCATCCTCAAGTTCTGTAACTTTGGGCGGTCTAACACTGCATCGCGGAACCACTCGGCGACACGTCGAATGCTCTTTTCTCTCGCTAAATTGATTTTCTCCTTCAAGGCTTGGCACACTGGAACTTTAGGTAATATGGTGCCCATTCAACGACTCCCCAAAGGGATTTGGCGATTACTAGGCCTTCGTTTCTTCTCTCTTTTAGCTCCCTTTGTTCCGTTTTGATAATTAGTGTCCATGCTTTGTTCCTCCATTCAAATACCTAGAAATCAAGGATTTTACATTAGTTATTGGCACAAAAGAGATATTTGAGGACACTAAATCTATCCAAATAAAGCCCTACATGAGTCCAAATTGTGGACTCATCACGTACCACCTTGTTGAGGATAAAGTATAGTAGGCAAGGGAATAGTTGGCATGCTTACATGAATAGTAGGATTACTCCTACCCGAGGATTTTCCACGACCTCTGCCTCGAGCCATATCTATAAACAAATATAACACACACACACACACACACACACACATATATATATATATATATTTTAGATCATGATTGTTACAAAATAGAATAAAACATTATCCATAATAATGAGTACTATTACAGTAACAGAAACTAGAGCGAAACACTTATCACGATCAGTGAAGGAATCATCTATATTAATTGTAAGTAATTCTAATAATGCATAGTTAACTAGTATGTATAACAATTATTAAAGCTGCAGTTAGTAGATTTAATTAAGAGTTGAAATAAGAAATATAATACACATAGTTAAATGCCAAGAGCTATATATTTCTTTTAATAATCTTTGTTTGAAAAGAAAAAAGTAAACAACATTATCCTACATTAAAAATCAAAAACAAACAAAATACACTGAAGATACAATAGTAGATTATCAAGCACTAGTCACTATTTATGTCTTCTTCAAACTCTTTCTCTTCCTCATCCTCTTCAGTTTCCTCGGTTTCATATTCTTCTTCTGTAGATTCTGTTTGGATTTCATGATTCTCTTGAAATAATCTATCATCAATGGGTTCATCTATTTCAATTACATCCCCACTTTGATCATTTAAGAGAATATTTTCATCAATGAAAACAGTCATATCTATATCGTGGACGTCAACTTCTTCAACTTGAAATGGAACATTCACTCCTAAAACTGTTGCCACTTACTCATTAGGTAATATAACAACATTTCGAGCTTTGACCTTCAGTACAACTAACCAATCATCTTTGTCCTTTTTCTTTCTTGTATAAGATACATAACATAGAGTTGCTTGCATTGCAAGAATAAAAGGCTTATATTTTTTATATCAGCGACGATGGTTGATATCAACCAATTTGTACTGATTGTGCTTTTTAACACCAACATCCATAGTTGTATCAAACCATTCACCTTGAACCATATAGAGAAAATTGCTTCAAGACTCTCATCTATTTGACCCTGACATAGATTCGAATATTCTTCTTGCAAATGTTGCATGAACATACTTCATTACAATAAAATAAGTTAAATTGAAATCTCATCATATAAAGATATGTTTATTTTATTAACGTAATAAAACTAACTTTTGTTACCTCACAAACGGCTAAACCTCCTCACAATTTAGTAAGATATAAGTTTGGGCAACCTTGATTGCTTCAAGGGATAAATCCCTTTTTTTTGCTTCTTGCTATAGTCGACTTGGATGGAAGAATATTGACAAATTTCCTTCAGTATCTTTCTCAACACCACCATCATCATTACAGTCCACGTTATGATTATGAGTTAAGACAGGAAGCTGAAAATAATGAGAAAACAGTTGTGTTGACTCTGTCATCAAGTACACTTCACAAATAGAACCCTCAACACTAGCTTTATTACCTATCATCCTTTTAAGAGTTCCTAGATACCTAAATATAAAAAATGTATGGAAAATTACATTAGCAGATAAATGTATAGCATACTAATAATGAGCTTAACATAAAGTTTTACATTTACCTTTCAAAAGGGTACATCCATTGATATTGCATAGGTCCAATTATCCTTACTTCATATGGAAGGGGCACAAGAAGGTGTTCCATTGAGTCAAAGAAACCATGAGGAAATGTACGTTCTAACTTGCACAAGATTTTTGGGATTTCACCCTCTAATCTATCCATGTCATCTACTCATAGAGTGGTGGAGGTAAGATCTATGAAAATAAGCTCAATTTTGTAAGTGCTTGCCACACATTACTAGGAAGTAGTTCACGAAAACCAATAGGCATCAGTTGTTGCATGAACACGTGACAATCATGACTTTTCATGCCAAATAACCTTTTTCCATTTGTGTCTGGACATCTACCCAAATTGGAAACATACCCATATGGAAACTTTAAGCCTTTCACCCAATTGAACAAGATAGATCTTGCTTCCTTGTCTATCGTATATACAACTTTGGGATATTTTCCATTACTATTCTTTGCCAATTTAGGTCGATCACAATAGTATACCATATCTTGACGTGATTGTGGATTGTCTTTGGCTTTGTCAGTAAAATTAAGAACTGTGTTAAACACATTATCAAAGACATTTTTTTCAATATGCATGACATCAAGATTATGTTGAATCATATTAGATCGCCAATATGGAAAATCCCCAAAGATGTTTCTTTTTTTCCATTACTTACATATTCTTTGATTGACTTCTTCTGCATCTAACTCTATTACTTTTCTTATGTCTAAATAAAATATTTAATTCAATATTTCCTCTCCTATTCTATAAGGTGGTGGTGATCTTCGGACAGTCTTTCCTCTAAGAAAGTTCTTACGATCTCTCCTAAATGGGCGATGTTGGTCAAGAAACATCCGATGACAGTCAAGCTTGTAAGCTTGTGGCACCGTGAGAAAACAAAATAGCGTCAACTTCTAAACACTTGGCAGAGAACCAAGACACTGATGAACTTAAACTGAAAAAGCGACGATGTATTGATTTTCTGCCTGGTAGCCAGAATTGATTTTAGACAATTCTACAACTGATAATGTCTGCTTCTAGGAGTCGTCAGCTTTGATTGAGGCTTATTGAATCATGGGGAATTAGATTATCCAATGTCATTTCTAAATGCATTCTAGAAGTTTCTTATTTCAACAGATTATTAAGGCTTATTTCAGCACTTTGAGAAATCCTTTATTTTATTATATTACTATGTTATTGAAGCTTCACATCATTTATTTCAGTAACAACTCATTTTACCCCATCTAGCCTAGACTTTATAGCGTATAAACTGATCATTCTCTCCTTGAACATAAAATTTTGATGATTATTAAATGTCTAATCTTATTTTTTTTGGTTTAGATAGAGAGGCTGTTTTAATAAAATCTCGACTCGAGTACATTTCAAGTGAGAAAAACATAAAGAACCACTTTAGAATATCAATTCCAAAACCAAAAAGAAATTATATATCACACAAGTTCAAAATATCCTAAATCGAAATACCAAAATCAACCAGATGCAGCTTTTTAATACTAGATTCAATATAACACTAACATTATTTATTACCAAAAAATGAACCCAAACAAAAGTATAAACAAAAAATTTACATCAACACATTTTTCTGGAAAAAAGAAGGATATTGTGCAGGTGAGAAAGAGAGAGATAACTTTTACAGAGAGAATGAGTCAGTAGTGAGTAGTCACAACAATAAAGGTTAATTGCATCATAAAACTAAAACAAATCAGTTTGCAATCAATGTAAAAATCTTGAACCTAACTCCAAAAGCTTGCTTGAACCCTAACACCTATTTTTAGAAAACTTTACTTCTAAAAAAACCTCCATTTTCAGAACATTAGAATTTCTAGAACCCCCTATTTTTGAGAAATACCAGTCTTACTTCAAGCGAAATGAAATGGAAAGATTTCAGAGTTAAAATATCATATTTTCATAACACCCAAACCACTAAAATATCTATTTTTAGTGGTGTGTCGAGTGAAATGATTCCTAGTCAGGGTTCATAGTTTGCAACTAGAAAACAATGGTATGTCAAGTTTAAAATGGAAAATAATGGTATGTCAAGTTAATCTGATATCCTAATGCACGAATCTAATTGAAATTCATAGTTGGGGTTCCTATTTTTATGAGAGAAAGAGTTGAAAGTCGTCAAAATTGAAGTTGGCCTAGATGTTGAAATACTACAAATTGGAGCTAGGATTTTGATTTTATAACTGGTTCTTGATAAACCCAGCTTGGCAAATTGATTCCCATTGAAATCTGAACCAACAAATTCATTTGGGGAAACTGAAGCATTGAGCTAAATGAAATCAAAATGGAGTTTGAGCGCTTACCTTTTGAGATGGAGACTTCAAAATGTTTGCTTCAGAGCTTCGAGATGGAGACTTGCTTAAGAGCTTACAAGATGGAGACTTGGAGTTTCAGAGCTTCATCTCTGAAATGTTTCACATAGTTACAAGAGTGTGAGTGTGAAAATTTTGTGCCCTAGAATATATCACTTTAAAAAAATTTGCAACAGATTATAACATCCGTCGCTTTCAAATAAATATATATATTAAGAAAATATTATATTGACGGATATTTTTGTCACTATATAATATAAATTTTATAAAAATATATTTAAAAGTTTAGTAATCATTTTTTCTTCACTAATTTTGTCGCCTAGTGTTAAGTCCATTTTTCACCCCTACTTTGTTACTAAATCCGTTGGGAAAATTAGGCGCCAAATTTTCGCGCTAATATTTAGCGATGAATTAAATATTCTGTTGCAAATCCATCGCTAAATTATATATCAAAAAATCATTTGTTAATTTTGCAACAAAATGGTAATTCCGTCACAAATCCGTCGTTATATAGTGACGGAATATTGTTCATCGCTAATATCCGTCGCTAAACGCTATTTTTTTAGTAGTGGGGTTAGATAATAGGACTATTTTTGTTACCCTTATTTCTTTTATTTATACTTATTTTGGATATATTCGGGAATAATATTGTATACTCTTGTCTTTATTGATATTATTACTTCCATGATCGGTATATGCATTGGGATTGCCTAGTTATGCTTGTTGAGGCCATAAGCCTTTGGTTTGCTAGTGTGTGCCATAGAATTTAGCCTTAATGGCTCGTGCGACCTAGGGTTGTCTTGAATAAGGCTAGGGTTATATGTGACCCTTCAGTTGGACTTGAACCTATTTAGTATAATAGATAGGATATTGTGGCATGTGTAGGTGCTAAGCCTTATTTTTGGTTTTGGTTCTCCTAGTATGGAGGGACCTCCCGATGTAATATTTTGAGAAGGATCAACCCTTTTAATATAGCCACCTTGATATAAGATTAAGCATTGTCTAGGTTTCATTGTAATTATTATGATATAAGATTTTAGAAGTTAGTAGGTTTTGTTATAGCTATGCCGATATAATTTTAGGGAGAATTTAGGTTTCTCTGTGGTAATCGATGTAGTATTTTGGATGATGCTTGCTCTTTTTGTAGCTATTAATTGTTAGATTCTGGAAGTGGCTAGGTTTTATTTTACCTAATCAGAAGTAAAATTCTAGAATTGGGTAGGTTTTTTTGTATCCATCCCAATGTAAGATTCCGGAAGAGGCTAGGATACTCTATGGCAAATCCAATGTAGGATTTTGGATGATGCCAACTCTTTTTGTAGCTATCCCGATCTAAGATTCCGGGAGAGCCTAGGTCATGTTATGGCTATCTTGACATAACATTCTAGGAAAGGATAGAACTCGATGCATTCGTTATGATGTAAGATTTCATGAAGAGCCATACCTACTTTGCGACTATCCTGATGTCAAATTATGGAAGTTCCTATAACCACCCACTACTATAAAGACGTGGAATTAGAAAGAAACCATTTTTTGAAATAATCAAATTTGGAAAGTTTGACTAAGTTAAGTATGCATTTTGGGTCAACTTAAAACGACTATAAATCCTTTATCAGAATGATTTATGTGTGCTACAAGATACCGTAGGAAAGATATTTAAATTATCTTTCCAACGCCGCTGAGTTTGCTCAGTTTCAAGTTTGTATAAGGGAGACATGCCCATTTGAAGTTGGGTTGTTTAGATAAGGAAAGTGAAAACCGAATTTTAGAAGGGTATTATGATCTTTTCCATACACAATTGATTTGATTTGTTTTTAGTGAATCAATTAGGGTCAAAACAAAATTGCTTCAGTTTGCTCAATTGAAAATTCACGCTAGGGTTTTATAGAGAAGAACTCAATAGAGAAGAGAAGAGTAAAGTCAAGATTCGTCGTCTTCGGGAGGAATTGATTGTGTATTTCATCAAGGATTTGATCCTACGAGTATATGAGACTTTCATAACGTTGGGTTCGTTCACCCACGTGCCAAACATTTTTATTTCAATATGAAGTCTTCCTAAGAAGATTGGAAGTTTGAATGTTCTTGAATTGCTTTCGTTATTGAATTTGGGTTGAGATTGAGGAGTTTTTTGAGGTTAAAGTGTTGTTTCCTTGAGTTTTTTGAGTTAGATTCTTGTGTATATATACTGGGCACCTGAATCTAAAGAGAACTTGAGAAAAAGAACCGAGTTTAGGCGAATTAGGGTTAAAAAATGAAGAAGGAAAAAGTTGGGCGAACCTAGGTACCAGATCCGCGACGCGGACATGTTCCTAAGGATTGGAAAAATTTTCTCCGCATCACGAAGAGGTCACGGACCCTTCTGCCTCAAAATTTATTTCGTGACCAAATATTTAAATGCATCTCCGTATTGCGGACTTGCTTCCAGACAGTGATTTCTTGATCGTTTCTCATGCTTAAGTATCTAAAAACAATCCTAAACATCATGAGATCTTTCCTATCACAAATCACAATCCTTGAATCCATAATTAAATTCAAGGAAGTTTAAGAGTCAAGTCAAGATAAGTTAAGAGTCAAGTTAAGAGAAGTTAAGAGTCAAGTCAAGAGAAGTTCACAAAGTCTTCCAAAAGTCTTATACAAATGTTTTAACTTTTTTTTTAAGACCTGAGTTTTGAGTTTAGTAAAGAGTAAAGATTGAAGATCATTTCTTCAAAAGAGTTTATTGGGGTCTATGTATTCCCAAAGAGTAAAATGTTTTCACATTTAAACAAGAAAGGAAACTGAGATTTCCAAAAGATTCTTTGAGCTAGTTTTCAGTAAAGAGTAAATGCTTTCACAATTAAGCAAGAAAGGAAATACTGATTTCCAAGAGAGCCTTCCAGCTAGTTTTTGAGTAATTATCTCAAACCACAGAGTTATGTTTTTAAACATTTGAGCTAGTATATTTTGGAAGTAGTATTGAGCACCGATATGAGGGAGAGTTCAGACAACTCCTAGCCCCCATAAACCATATAGCCATCATGGGTTGAAAAGGGTCATACTTTTTAGATGACTCCTTAGCGGTTTTTAGCATAGACTAGTGGATCCACTTAGTAGTCAATTTCTATATGCTCGACAAGGTATAGGACGGCCCTAACAACGTGAGGCAAAATGTTCTATCATCACAATAGCTCTTAAGTGATGGTTGTCTGTTAGAGAAACTCCCACATAAGTATTTTGTATTATTATATACACAAAGTTACTTGTATTTTTATATACATCCGTAGTTTATATTTTATCTTTGCATACATACTGAGTTACTATTGTATTTCTAAATATAGAGTAATCATCTATATTTTAAAAGCTTTTCTTTATATTGCCTTTATATTACTGCTTTTTATTGAAATGCGTTCAATTGAGTTAAGTTGAGTTGAGACCAGGTTTGTTCTTCCAGTTCCTTTCAAGCTTATATCTTGATTTAGATTCCCCTCGCATGCTCGTATATTCATTGTACTGATGCTAGTTGGTGTGAATCTTTTTATGATACAGATACAGGTAACCAGGATCAACATCCAGCACATCGTTGAATCTAGTTGAGCTTTAGAGTAGTTGGTGTGCCTTCTTGCTTTTGGAGGACCCCTTTTTATTAATTTATCATTTTAGTTCATTAGCATGTCATGGGTCTTGTCCCAACAACCATCTCAGTTGTTAGAGGCTTCATAGACATTTAGTGAGTTCATTTGTCAGTATCTTGTTATTGTCTTATGTTGAATATTGAGTTGTCACTTTGGCTAAGTTGAATGTTAGTTAATACATTCTAAGTTATCTATTGAGCAGCTCAATTTACATTTTTAAAGTATTTTATCATGAGTAAGTGTTCCGCTAAGAGTTAAACAAGTCCACGAGTTCACTTGGGGCCAACAATAGTTCTCGTGTGGCAGTCTCTCCCAGGGTGTAGGCTTGGGGCGTTAAAAGCTTTGTGTTAGAGCACAGAGTTCAAGAGTCCTAGGGAGTCTATGAAGTCGTGTCTGTAGAGTCCTAGTTATGGGTGTGAAGCATGCCATATCTATAATTAGGAGGTTGCGACACTTAGGAACTATCTCACTTTTTCATACTCATTTCGTGCGATAGAGTGTATCTCTATAACAATTTCTTCTAATTTGTGCTGGCATGTGTCGTTCAGATCATTTAACCACGAAGAGCTGTTAGAGGTCATCCTACTAGAAGGAATATTGAACAACAGGAACAAGGGGTACCAAATGCCCCAGAAATGCTATAATAAGGAAAGGTCACCAATGCTGAATTCCGTGAAGCTGTCTGGATGCTAAGTCAAGCTGTGACCAATCATGTATGACAGAGAGAGAATCGACAGGAAGGGGATGATACTTCAAGGATCCATGAGTTCTTAAGGATAAATCCTTCTAGCTTCACTGGTTCAAGTGTCATAGAGGATACAGAAAACGTTGTTGAAGAACTTCAAAATATTTTTGAAATTATGCTTGTTACTGATACTAAAAGGGTGGAACTAGCTGCATACCAAATGAAGGGTGTTGCTAGATTCTGGTTTGATCAATGGAAGAAGAATCGAGCTGAGGGTGCACCACTTGTGAGTTGGGCTTATTTTGAGGAGGTCTTCTTGGGGCGTTTCTTTCCATGAGAACTGAGAGAGGCAAAGGTACGAGAGTTCCTCACACTTAAGTAGGATTCTTTAAGCGCTATTGAGTATAGTTTGAAGTTCACACAACTTTCCTACTATGCTCCAAAGATGGTTGCTGACATGACGAGTAGGACGAGTTTATTCGTTGCTGAGTTGTCTCACCTGTCAAGCAAGGAAGGCAAGGCAGCTATGCTGATAGGGGATATGAACATAGCAAGGCTAATGATCCATATGCAACATGTTGAGGAGGACAAACTGAGGGATAGAGAAGAGTTTAAGAATAATAGGACTAAGACGTAAGGGAATGAGTCCGAGCAGCAGAAGAGTAATGTAACACCCCTAAAATACTAAACAAGAGTTTCATGTCGATTTACCATTGCTTATTACTACAATATGTTTTACTCTCTTGTTGGGAACTTGAAATTTTGTGATAATGGCTAGCTTGTTTAGCATAAATTATATCATAATTTATGAGATTTATATTGGGGCATTACATAATAGTATGATTAGAATTTTGTAGAATTGTCAAAGGAGGTGAAGGATATATAGATATAGGTGTATATGTATGCATTTTGGACAGCACACAACACTATTTTATGCAGCACCTTCATTGGACAAGTGTACAAGTGATATTTGACTATATATTTTCACTCCTCTTTGAGATAATTTCAGTTCCTTGAAAACTTAGAACCTTAGAACCCTAGCTTACCATTTGTTCTTCAAAATCACAAGAGAAAAGCTTGGTCTTTTGGATGGAATTCGAGACACACACTATTTTTGGTAAGTAGTCGAAATCTATTTTTGTAACTGAGTAGTATGTATTACGTTTAGAATATCTCGTTATCTAGAACTCCATTTTGGGTGAATAAATATGATTTGGAAAGCTAGTGCATATACCTACAACTATTATGTTTATGTGAAACTCTAATTTAGCTGTTGTGGATTGGAAATATGGGACGCAACACCGGACAAGTTCTGTCCAGATTTAGGATTTAGAAATCCTGTATGAACCACTGTTAGTGTATCAATGATATGTTTTTGTAAAAAATGTATTTTTCGGTGATTTCTGTTGGGTTGCAACCTTAAGGGATTTACCTACATCTTTCATGAAGGTTATAAAGTCTAGTTTTGCTTTTTTCCTGTTCAAATATAAGTTACAACATGGGGTACTAGACTGGCCAGAATTACTGTTTTGGGAACATAGTTGCATTTGTGCAGGTTGAGCTACTTGTGATGATAATCCTATTTTATTTCGATATTATTGAGATATTAGGAACAAGTTGTGTTGGATTGTTCTATGCTAAAGCATTGAGGTTTGTGTATAAACTTGTACTTTCACTCTTTTAACTGCTGGTATATCTGAATATTGATCTTGATACCTTGGTTACCTCTTGTCACTTTGCATTGTCGTATTGGTATGACGCTTGTGTAACTCGCCCACTTGTACGTATTGTTTGATCACTTGGCACTCTTGTTGGGACCATGTCCTTCTTGTGGCTGTGACTTTGTCTCTATTGGCATGCCTCTTTATTCTGATCATTTGCCATCTTGACTTTGGATTTTTAGTCCGTCTTAAGAATGGAAGTTGTCCATTTTAAGTATGAACTTGGAAGCCATTTTTAATATGGTTCTTGATTCTCTAGACTATTGGGCGGTGACCCTTCTTGATACTGGGCGTTGGCCCTTCTTGATACTTGCTTGTGTTGGGTGTGACGATATGAGGTATATATTGGGCAACTCTTGTTATTGAATCTCTTGGAAAATGGTGCTATGAGCGTTCTTTTCATTTGTATCTTTGAAAATCGATCTTGATAATCGTTATATATTGTTACTTGATTTATTTATTATGTTTCAAGTATGCTGCTCATTGACTTGAAAAAAATAGCTTGGTGAATTTTGAGGAATCTGAACCTATACTTTTTACACCACTAAGCTATATGCTTTGTGATAGTTGGTTTTATCGTACGGGCTGATCGAGGATAGGCATGAAGCTAGCCATTAGAGATGGAAGTTTTGAGGACTTTAAAGAAGATCACATTTGCATATAGGCATTTATATTTTGTATAAACTTTGGGAATTATACATGATCTATGTGTTGTATGTTTGCATGTAATTTTGAGGGCTAATCGGATCATATCACCATGGTTTGTAATATAAGTATGGCAACATGTTTTGTTTATTTGGGGTGTGTAAGCCCAAGTTTTGTAATATATTACATTTCCTACTTGTTTGTAATGCTCGTATGAAGCATGAACCCATTTAGTTTGGGTACTCAAAAGTTGATAATATTTTTATTATTATCATTATTCACTTGCGTGAGGACAATATATGCATAAAAATATCTCTTGATTTATTTGCGTATAGTAATTGGAAAGGGTCGTTACAAGCTTGGTATTAGAGCCTAGATTTGAGGTTCTAGGACTTTTGCTGTGAATTACTTGTATACTTGTTCGCTTTTAGAAAAAGTTTTATTTGGATCATTTGTGTACTTACATGGTTTATAATAAATTTTTATTGCATAAAGAGTGTACGTGCATCATATACATGTCCATAATGCAATGTGATCTTCCCTTTTGAAGGAGTTAAGTTATGGCCTCTTGTGCGGACTAACCTATGGAAGCTGCTCGTGAAGGTTCGAGTGCCTCTGTTTCCCAACCTTATGCACTAGAAGAGGTTGGAGAAGCTTTCTCGAATCATTATGTTCCCCACACTAGTGGGTCTAAAGTGGGAAACCATCAGGGTGCTAGAACTGATTCACATCCTCACATGAGTCGTGGTACTCAAGCCATGAATCCTTCTTTTGAACAAATGGCTAAATTTTTCCACCATATGGCTGAGGCGATGCATGATCCCAACTTTATTAACTTTGAGAAAACGAGGAAAATGGATGGAGTGGAGTTTGAAGGCACCATTGATCCCATGGATGTTGAACAATGGTTGGAGCGCATGGAGATAATATTTGAGCAGTTAGAGTGTTCAGATGTTGCCAAATTTAAGTATGCTATTTCACTATTACAAAAGGATGCGTATGATTGGTGGGTAAGTGTTCTGAATACTAAGGTAAAACCTCCTGTTCTTACTTGGGATGATTTTCTTAGGGAATTTCGTATGAAATATGTCCCACCTTCTTATTGTGATGCAAAGAGAAAAGAGTTTTTGAATTTAAGGCAATGAGACATTTCTATTGCTGAGTACCAACAGAAGTTTCTAAGGCTTTCTCGTTATGCTGGAGGTATTATTAAAGAGGAAAAAGACAAGTGTAGGAAATTTGAAGATGGTTTAAATGATTCCATTAGGAAGAATATGGTGATCCTGCAACATGAGAACTTTTGTAAGTTAGTGTCTGTTGCTTCTACTTGGGAATGACTTGATAAAGAAGAAGCTAGTCAAAATGAAAACAAATTTCGAAAGCCTACACCAGATTTTGAAGGTCCATCCAAAAGGGGAAGGCTTGATGATTCTGAAGCTGGTAGTTTTAACAGGTCACCGCAGCAAAAGCAAAACAAATTAAAATTTTCTACAGCTAGCACTCCAAATTATAGCCAAGGCAGGTCTCGTGTTCCCACTTGTCCACAATGTGGAAAGAATCGTTATGGTACTTGCAGGAGAGCTTCTGGTGCATGTTTCAATTGTGGGAGCTTTGATTATAAAGTGAAGAATTGTCCTAATCCTAATAATGCTCTTTCCTTGAGAACTGAAGGCTCAATTCATAAACCTTCTATTAATCCTTCTCAAACTAATAAAGGTGCAAGACCTAAGAATACACAAGTAGCAGGTGCAAGTGGAACGAACAAAGCTAGTGGACCAAGGGCTACTGCACGCGCTTATGCTATGAGGTAGAGGGAGGATCAAGATGGAAAAGACGTGGTTGTCGGTAAATTTCACTTATTTGGCTTATGTGTGTTTACATTGTTTGATCCTGGTTCTACACATTCCTACTATTGTTCATCACTTGATCTTCTTGAAAACGTGAAATCTATGAGACTTAATTTTGATGTACTGGTTGAAAGTCCTTTGGGTAGTAAGCCTCCTGCATTTGCTAAGTGTGGTAGGAGTCACTCAGGGATGTGCCGTGATGGCTCCAGAGGTTGCTTCAAGTGTGGCCAGAACGGTCATTGTAATGGGGGCAATAGAGCTTAGTCTTCTTTAGTTTCTCCACCAGATAGAGCTGCATCTCGAGGAGCTAATTTAGGAGCAGGAAGAGGAGGATCAAACCGTCTTTATGTTATCACTAGTCTCCAAGAGAAAGAGGATTCTCCAGAGGTTGTCACCGGTATGATCCAAGTCTTTAACTTTGATGTTTATGCTTTGCTAGATCCTGGAGTGAGTTTATCCTTTGTAAATCCTTATGTTGTAATGGATTTTGATGTTCTTCCTAAGAAACTTAGTGAGCCCTTCAGTGTTTCTACAACTGTTGGTGAGTCTAGTCTAGAACAGAGAGTCTATCGTGATTGTACCATTTTCGTCAATCACAAGAGCACCATGGTGTATTTATTTGAGTTAGACATAGTAGATTTTGTTGTTATTCTTTGTATGGATTGGCTTCATGCCTTTTATGCCTCAGTTGATTGTAGAACTCGAGTTGTCAAGTTCCACTTTCCTAATGAGCCAATTATAGAGTGGAAAAGTAGTTCAACAGTGCCTAAGGGTTGTTTTATTTTGTACCTTAAGGTAAGAAAGTTAGTTTCCAAGGGGTATGTCTATCACTTAGTCGGAGGTAATTACTATAGTGTTGAGATACCTCCTATTCAGTCACTTCTAGTAGTAAAAGAGTTTCCAGAAGTCTTTCCAGATGATCTTCCCAGAGTTTTTCTTGAGAGAGAAATAGACTTCGATATCGATATTCTTCTTGATACTCATCCTACATCTATTCCACCATATAAGATGACACCAGCAGAATTGAAAGAGTTGAAATATCTCCTGGAGAAAGGTTTTATTTGACCAAATGTCTCACCTTGGGGCGCTCCAGTCTTATTTGTGAGAAAGAAGGATGGTTCCCTTAGGATGTGTATAGATTACCGTCAGTTGAACAAAGTTACCATCAAGAATAAGTATCCTCTTCTGAGAATTGATGATCTCTTCGATCAACTTCTGGGTACCACTTATTTTTTCAAAAATAGACCTCATATCATGCTACCATCAGTTAAGAGTAAGGGAATGTGATATTCCAACGAGAACTTTCAGGACCCGTTATGGTCATTTTGAGTTTCTGGTCATGTTGTTCGATTTAATTAATGCACCTACAACATTCATGGACCTTATGAATAGAGTATTCAAACCTTATTTAGATATGTTTGTTATCGTATTCATTAAAGACATACTGTTCTATTCGAGGAATGAGGAAGATCATGCTAGCCATCTCAGAATAGTTCTCCAAACTCAAAGGGATAAAGAGTTGTATTCCAAGTTCTCTAAGTGTGAGTTTTGTCCTGGTTCTGTGGCCTTCTGAGGCGACATTGTTTTCGGTGATGGAATTAAAGTTGACACTCAGAAAAATAAAGGTAGTGCGGAATCAGCCTAGACCCACGTCTCCAACTGATATTAGACGTTTCTTGGGGTTGGCTGGATATTATAGAATGTTTGTAGAGGGGTTCTCATGTATTTCATTCCCTTTGACCAAGTTAACTCAGAAGACAGTTAAGTTTCAATGGTCTGAAGCTTGTGAGAAAAGCTTTCAGGAATTGAAAAAATGGTTGACTATTGACCCATTATTGACCTTACCAGAAGGTACTTAAGGTTTTGTGGTATATTATGATGCGTCCAAAGTTGGTTTGGGTTGTGTGTTTAATGTAGAATGGCAAAGTTATAGTTTATGCCTCAAGACAATTGAAAGTTCACGAGAAGAACTACCTAACCCATGACTTAGAGTTGGCTGCCGTAGTAACTGTTTTGAAAATATGGTGTCATTATTTGTATAGTGTTTATGTAGATTTATTCACTGATCATAAGAGTCTTCAATGTGTGTTTAGTCAGAAATGTTGTATCATCACAATAACTCTTAAGTGATGGTTATCTGTTAGAGAAACTTCCACAGAAGTATTTTGTATTATTATATACACAGAGTTACTTGTATTTTTATATACATCCAAAGTTTATATTGTATCTTTGCAACATACAGAGTTACTATTATATTTCTAAATACACAGAGTTGTCATCTATGTTTTAAAAGCTTTTCTTTATATTGCATTTATATCACTGCTTTATATTGAAATGAGTTCCGTTTAGTTGAGTTGAGTTGAGGCTAGGTTTGTTCTTCCAGTTCCTTCCAAGCTTATGTCTTGTTTTAGAATCCCCCTTGCATGCTCATACATTCAATGTACTAGTGCCAGTTGGCCTGCATCTTTTGATGATGCAGATACAGGTAACCAGGATCAACATCCAGCGCATCGTTGATTCTAGTTGAGGTTTATAGTTGTTCGTGAGCCTCCTTGCTTTCGAAGGACCCCGTTTTATTACTTTATCATTTTAGTTCATTAGAATGTCGTGGGTATTGTCTCGACGTCAATATCAGTTGTTAGAGGCTTCATAGACAGCTAGTTAGTTCATTTGTCAGTATCTTGTTATTGACTTATATTGAATCTTGAGTTGCCACTTTGGCTAAGTTGAATGTTATTTAATACAGTCTAATTTTTCTAATGACCAATTCAATTTACTTTTTCAAAGTATTTTATCATGAGAAAGTCTTCCGCTAAGAGTTAAGCCAAGACAAGGGTTATATTGGGGCCAACAATGGTTCTCGAGTGCCAGTCCCGCCCAGGGTGTAGGCTCGGGGTGTGACAATTCCCTTGTTAGAGTTTCTTATTGGTGGTTCATGTTTGATTTTGATATCATTTTTAATAGTGTTAGAACTTGTGTTTACCCATTAGGCTTATGGGGTCTGTGCCAAGTAATTTCTTCTGTTTATCTAACATTCTAGGATGAACTATACCTAGTTTAAGACTATCCTGATGTCAAATTCTAGGAGTTCCCTTGCTTGAGTTTCCTGCTGGTGGTTCATGATTGATTTTTGTTTTTTTTAGTGGTAGTACTTGGGGGTACCCATGGGGATTATGAGGTCCTAGTAAAGTAATTTCTTCTACCTTTCTGTGTATGTACCTTCGAGGCTTTCGAGGGTCTAGTTAGGTTATTGGATTATATTGCTTAAATTACTTTGGTATCATCTTTAAATTCTCTTGATATGATTTATGATTACATTACTATTATTGCTACTTTCTACTACCTTAAATTCCATTTTACTTGTATCTTATTGTGCTTTTGCAATCTCGAGCTCTGTCGGCCCAATATTAGCTACTACTTACCAGCTATACTGGTATTTTGTAATACCCTAAATTTTTTAAGGTAAAACCTAAACCATTCTTTATTTGCGTATAAGGTCATATAAGGTGATTATTGAATTGCTCTCACGTGTTAAGTTAAATTATTCAGTATGTGAATGGATTTGAACATGAATTAAGGTCACAAGAATCCCTTCGCACAAAGTTAAGTTGAAAGCTTCCTTAGTGATTAAGTTTTGATATAAGATTCTACTTAGGTCAACATAAAACAATCATATCTTTCAACACACAATGAGTTAGGTGGTCCATTACCTATCTAAATGAAGAATTATGAGTTCTTTTTCAAACTCCACCAACTTTGTCTTATTTCGAGTTCAGAGTAAAAAGTTATGACCATTTTATGAGACACTACCACATTAGAGTTTCCTGAGTCAGTTCCTACGAATCCCTTCTACGGGCCGTAGAAGTTTCTACGATCCATACTTTCAAATCCTAGAAAAACTTCAAAAAGTAAAATTTTGGGGTCAAATTCCTAAAATCCATCTACGGGTGGTAAAAACTTCTATGAGCTATAGCTTTTACCCGTAAAATGAACATTTGAGCCTTAATATTCAGTATGAATTTTATTAGTTGGATCTATGGTCCGTAAAAACTTCTACAGGTCATAGTTTGGACTTGTAGACATTTTGAGCCTAAAAATCTATTATGAATTTCAGGGATGGGATCTACTATCCGTAGAAAAAACAACGAACTATATATGGCGTCATGGAAACTTTTTGACAACTTTTTAAGAGGGGTAGTTCAGTCTTTTCCCATCCTTTTTAAGCCTTAACATTGACGTTTTTACCCCTAAATTAGGTTCTAAATAGTATTAATCAACCCTATTACTCTCATTAACACTTTCAAGTCTTAGAGAAGAGGAAAATCTAGGGTTTTCAAGCAGTCTTCAAGTTTTTCCAAGAACTATGTTCTTCCGTGTATGTAAGGCTAATAATAGTGTTGAACTAGTTCGTCCTCACGCCCTACATCTCAATCTTGGCACTATAAGTTAATCTAGGATTATACCCTTAGTTTTAAGGATTCTTGATACGATATTGTTAAGCTTGAGTTCTGAATCCTTGATCATGAGTTTTTATATATTATACGTTGAGATCATTGAGTTGTTGTTTATGTTTATATTCCACATGAACCCTAATTTATGAGTTTTGACTAAGAGTCTTTTGAACAAGCATTTTTTTCATAAATAAATTTTGAGAAGTTAAAAGCTAGTTCAAGTGTAAAGTTTAAGCCTAATTTTGCGAAGATTTTATGGGAACTATATGATTCCCATATGTATCATTTATACATAGAGAAATATTATTAATTGGAGAAATGTAACGAGTTTTCATAAAGATTTAGTACAAAGTAGATACCTCTTAAAGATTCCTTTTAAGAACTTATCTTAACCAAAGAGTTTTTTTATATTGAGCATTGAGCTATACGTATATATTTTTGGGAGTAGTATTGAGCACCAATATGGGAAAGAGTCCAGACAACTCACATTTCCCATAAACAACGTAGCCAATGTAGGATAGGATTGCATTGACATTCAGTTGACTTTTCACTGCATGTGAGAAGGCCTATTATATTAATCCATGAGTTGAGTATGTTCTATATCCCGACAAGGTATATGACAATTTCTAAGAGTGTGGGCAAGACGTTGTATCATCATGAAGCTCATAGTGATGGTTTTCAGTTAGAGAATCTTCTAGATAAAGTGAAGAGTATTTCATTATCATATGTATATATGTATAGTTCGTTGACTTAGCATATTAATTTGTAAAGATTTTAAATGATTTTAACTCCACAAATGCTTTACATTCAGTTGAGTATCATGCTTCATCTTCCTCAGTTTATTCATTTATTTTCCTCAACTATATTACATACTCGTATATTCAATGTACTGATGTCATTCGACATGCATCTTTTTATGATGCAGATTCAGGTGCTCAAAATCATCAAAAGGAGCTCCGTTGATATAACTTTGCACTTCTTGATAGCTTTGGTGAGCCTTCCTTGCATTTTTGGAGGACTCCACTTTTGTCTTCAGTTTAGTAGTTTTAAGGTGTCATGGGTCTTTTCCGTACATCCATATTGAACTATATAGGCTTCATACATAGTTAGTGTTGAGTTTCTTTCAATATTTCCTTTGAAATATTTTGGAAAAATATAATTGTTTTCACAGTATTCTCAACCAGTTTTCAGTAAACTATGTTTAGATAGTTTGAGTTTTGATACTTTTAAAATTTATATTCTATTTTAAAGCATAAATTTTCTTGAGTTAGTTTTCCACTGAGTTAGTCTTCCGCTAAGTATTCAGCCAGGCCAAGGATTTACTTGGGGATCAATAATGGTTCTCGAGTGTCGTCCACATCTAGGGTGCATGCTTGGGGAACGATAAAATTAGTACGGAGCACAGAGTTAAAGTGTCGTAGGTTGTCTATGAAGTCGTGTCTAGTAGAGTCCTTATCGGTGTGAAATGCAACACATCTAGGGAAGCTACATGATATTAGGAATTATCTCTTTTCTTCCTACTCTTTCCATGTCATGCCTCCACTATCAAGAACCAAAGAATACCCTAGGTGTGACATGGCGCGTAGATCCCCGAAAGGCCCTACAAAAGCCACTTAGCCTACATCATACACAAAAATAGCAATAAAGATTACAAAGAATCATTCTCATATCATAAAAGAATTTGACAAAGTGGAAGTCTAATATAGTCTTAATGTCACGATCTGAGTCTACACCTTGGAAGTGGTCGGCACTTAAGAACCATTGTTGGTCCCCAAGCGAACCTTCATCCAGACTGACTACAAGCGGAAGACTAACTTAAGCATGCAAAAGCTCAAAACTCAATAAAATTCAATAAACTCAACTTCAAAAACTTTAACTCAAATGAACAACTTAGAATAAAAATAATATATTCAACTCTCCATAAAATAGGAAGCTTAAGTCATTCAAACATTTAATAAAATAAATGAATAATACGGACTTCCCAGCTCTATTGACTATCTGTGAAGCCTTTAACTGATAAAGATGGAAGTCGGGACAAGAACCACAACATCCTGACTACTGAATAATAATTGAAATCCTCCGGAAACAAGGAGGCTCACCATAGCTAACTTGAACTTTCGGATGTATCAACAAAACTCCTGTTGATGATCCTGAATACCAGTGTCTTCATCATGAGAAGATGCAGCACAAATAGCTCAGTACGTGGAATGTACGAGCATGTAAGAAGAATTCTAAAGCATAAACATAAGCTTGAAACTTGATAAAAAGGAAACATACTTACCTCTTCACAAACTTACTCAACTTAAGGAATACTCAATGACACTCAAAACTACTCAACTTACTAAACTCAAAAGTACTCAAGGATGAGATACTCAACTCAAAGGTATGATATTCGACTCTGGGTACTCAACTCAATATAAACCAACAATACACATGCAACATGTGGAAAGCTTTATAAAAACAGTAATAACTTAGTTTGTTAAAGAAAATGCAGTAACAAACTCCAGCTTACTTTTATAATAATGTAATATAGCTTATGTGGTAGTTTCTCTAACCGACAACCATCACTATGAGCCTAAATGATGGTACAACGTTTTACGTCACGTTGCCAAGGACCGTCATATACCTTGCCATCGGTATAAAACCTGAACTACTAAGTGGATCCACTAGTCTATGCTAAAAAGCACTAAGGAATCATCTAAAAAGTATGATCCTTTTTCTGCCCATGATGGCTACATGGTTTATGGGCTCCCGTCCCCATTTCAGTGCTCAATACTACTCCCAAAATATACTTAGCTCATATGTTTTTTTTAAATCAACTTCTTCTCCGATTTGAGATAATTGCTCAAACTTCGCTTAAAAAGCTCTCTTGGAATTGACGTTCCCTTTTCTTGCTCAAAACTCTTTTGGGAATCTTAGTTTTCTGTCATGTGAAATGTGAAAACATTTACTCTTGGGAACACTTATCCATATATCATTTTAAAGAAAATGAACTTTACTCTTACTCTTTACTCAACTTCAAAGCTTAAGTCTTAAAACAAAGTTTAAACATTTGTAAAAGACTTCTTAAAATATGGTTCATGCCGAATGATGGACATGAACGACTCAATGCAAGGTTTTCAATAACCAAAGATAAAACTCAATACTTGGAACTCAAGAAATTCAAATAATACTACTCATTTCAAGAATGCTCAACTCAGAGGGTTCATGCGAAATTATGAGCATAAACGACTCAACGAAATTACTCAAAGATACCTCTCATCTCAAGACTGCTCGACTTATAGGGTTCATGCGGAATTATGGGCATGAACAATTTAACTCAAAGACTTCATGGGTAAGTTGTAATAGTCCGATGATTAGAAATATAATCTCAAAGGGGATTAGGAACTCAATTCTCAAGAATTAGAACTTGAAGATACTACTCCTCTTAAGGTACTCAACTGATGGAGTTCATGCGGAAGTTATGGGCATGAACGACTCGACTCGAGGGTCTACATAATAATATGGAACTTGTGAATACAACTCTTCTGATTCTCATACTTACTTTCTCAGAACCTAGTTCAAATTGATAGTTGATCTCAAAGGATTCACAATTGAACTCAAAGGCTTTCTTGAACTCTACTCTTAACTCTCTCTTGAATGTGAATTCTGAATTAAAGAGTTATTGTTCATGATATGAAAGATCTCATGATGACAAGGTAGACTCATGAATACATTATTCTCACTCTCATACTCACTTGCTTGAGTCTTGAAACAAGTTAATATAATTTGTAGAAGACTCCTCAGAAAGACAGAAAGGGATTTTCCGAAAAATGTTCGAAAGAACTCTCAAGACTGGACTCTCAACTCTACCTTGAATGTGGTTTATGAATTCAAGGTTGTGATTTGTGATAGGAAAGATCTCATGATGTTTAGGATTGATTTTAGATAGCTAAACATGAGAAAAGATCAAAATTTCATTGCTTGGAGACTAGTCTGCGAAGCGGAGACTCATTAAAGTAATATTCTCAAAAATAACTTTTGGGGCAGAGAGGTCCGTGACCTTTCCACAACGCGAAGACAACTTTATGAAATGGGGAGGTAGGTCCGCGATGCAGAGTCAAGTGCCAGATTTGGCCGACTTTTCTCTTCTTCGTTTTCTAACCCCAAATCGCCTAAATTTGATTCTTTTGCTCAACTTTTCTTTAGATTCAGATAACCATCACATGTACACAAGAATCTAACTCAAAAATACTCTATAAATCGAAACAATGATCTCAAAAACTCCTAAGTCTCAGCCCAATTCAAGAATCAAAGCAAAATCAAGAACACATATCAATAACATCATATTTTCAACTTTCTAGAACGAACTTAATGCTTAAATTTACATGATTGGCATGTGGGAGAACAAACCCAACACTATGGAAGCTTACGTACCTAAAAGAACCATCTTCTTGCAGCACTTGAAGGAAAACCTTTGAAGAAGAACCCTAGCCTTAGCGTTTCTTGAATCCCTTGAGAGTAGAATTTTTGGAGTGGATGAGAGGGTTTGATTTATGAAAAACTGGTTTTGTACACGTTTAGGGCAATTTAGATGACCTCCTAAGGGTTTTTAGGACTAAAATACCCTTGAAGAAATATTTAAAAGAGCTGGGAGTCGGAATGATTTTTCACCACGCACTGAGGTCCGTATTGGCTCCGTAACGCGGTGCCATCGTGGTGCTGCTGCCAGGTTTGCATGTCGTTAGTAAATCAGTCATAACTTTTTACTCAGAGCTCAGAATTTAGCAAACTCGGTGGCGTTGGAAAGATAATTAGAAGACCTTTCATAAGGTATCTGGTAGCACACCTAAATCATCCTGATCTAGGAGTTATGGTCGTTTGAAATCCACCAAAAACTCATACTTATCTTATCTTGCAAAATTTCAGATTTTGCTATTTCCAATTCGATTCTTTTTAGAACTCAAGGTGCTACATCTAGTGACCTTAACACTCAAGAAATTTTAAATTCCTTGCAGAAATCTCTCTCACTATGAAGAACGATTCGAGTCTTAGCTGAAAAACTTTCTGGGGTGTTACACTCAATAAGCCATATAATTTAATACATTAGAAGTGGTTGGGACGTAACTCGTACACCATGTCTGAAAACTGAAATTAAGAAAAGATATAAAAGTATCTTGGTCCTCGGAACATGAGAACTCACCAATTTTCGAATAAATAAGGGAGATCAACAAGCCACAAGTATGTGAGGTAAGAGAGTTGGACCCTACATTAGTGAAACAATGTAGGCACAAATATGCATTAGTACATGAAATGTACTAAGTATGATAGCAATGTGTAAACGATATGAAATCATGCTAAAAGGACTTGATATGACATGCAATGACCAAGCTAAGGCATGAGATAAAACACAAAAGTCATAATCATGGTCAATGCAATCTTAACATATTAAAACACTTTGTAAGATACTCAGAAGTAATCTAGTTCATTACTACAAGATGTTTACCATTAACCGACCTAGACTATGTGAGCTAAGACATGGAATTTGGTGTCTATCTCATACCAAAAAGAGATGTCCTACTTTCCAAGGTAAAGACCATAAACTTGTAGCTTACATGGATCCACTAGCTAAGACATCCTATAGGGGCACATAGTTAGGGATACCGAGATTGCTACTAGAGACCCAACATCTACTAACGAGAGAGCCTCTATCTCAATATCCTCTCGGTGCTAAGTGAAATCCTTCGGGATATTCATTAATCATATTCATATCATCATTAATGGAAAGACACAATTAAGCAACTAATCCAAGCTAACGTCATTTAGAATAGCTTCTTAAATATTGATTCAACTTAGTAAAGCAAATCTTTCAACATTATGAATCCTTATGTGAGAAAACCTTTTAGAATCTCATTGATAATTTCATCTAAAATCATCCTAAAGTTATATACTACAATATCATAAAATCACTACTAGAAAACTACAAATTACCTGCGAAATTTACTTGGGGATTATTTTCGTAGAAATTTTCTACGAATTTTCATGTAGAAATATGAAATTCTTATAATATAGACTTTTTTACATGCGAAAAAAATATTTCCACAAAAATATTGGTAGGTAAATTTGGCGCCATTTTCACGAAACTATTTCCTGGGAAATTATTTGGGGAAAGTAATTTGTAAGTACCATTTTCCTATGAAAATTCGTAAGTAATGAAAAAATATTTTTTGTATTGATTTGCAAGAAAATTCCTAGATAAACTTATTTAGCTAGGAATAATTACTTGGAAATTTTCTAGAAATTAATTTCTATGTGGTATTACCTAGAGATTCATGTTCCACAATTTTTTTGGGGATTTATTTCTTAGGAATATACTTGGGAATTTATTTACTTGACGAATAACTTGAGAATTTTATTGTTGAGAATTTGGTTGGAGATTTTTTGAGGGATTTACTTGAAAATATATATACTTGAATTTTTTTTTTTTTAACATATAATTTAAATGGAAGTTTTTCGTGGAATCTAAGGATTTTTAAAATTTAGAGTAATATTTCCTTAAATATATATTTACCACAATTTAAAATTATAATAATATAATAATTTTATTGTTTAATATTTACTCTACTTTTTTAGGTTAAATAAATTATTATACAATAATATCAATCTAATACAATGTTGGATCATTACTACAAATGTCAGGATCAATATTATTAACTTATATATAATTAATATCTAATCTTACTAAAAATCAATGATGCAATTTTTTATTTATTTGAAAGATATAAAACAAGAAAAGTATATGGCTAGTTTTTATCCAATAGAAAAATAACTATTATGAACGTAATAAATTTTGATTTAATATTATAATATATTAAATTGTTTATTATTATTTGGGTGAAGCACTATTTTAAGTAGAGAAAAATTCAGTTATATGCAGTATTATATGAAGTTTAATTGCTCCTCATTGATAGAATTATATGAAATGAAACAACAATATTTTTAGTTATATATGCAAGTGATATATCTTTTGTTTACAAGCATTAAAAATGATCTAATTTTTGTATAGTAAGTTATTAAATGATATTTATTCACTAAAATATAATGAAATTAAAACTATAAATACCACAACAACTTAATAAGAGATACGATTGATTATTGATTATAAATTCCTTGCACTTTAAAATTAAAAATATATTTATATTTTTAATTATTTATTTTGAAGACTTTTGTATGTATAATTTAAATTTTTCTACATTTAATATGCTTAATTATTAATTTTATCTCATAGAAAGTGAGTGTTAGCATAAAATTTTCATGATATGTTGGGTGGTATTGATTTATTTTAAATATATAAATAATTGTCAAGTTCCATTTTTGAAGAGTTAAATTACATGAACTTTATGTAACAATTTAAGATATATTGCATTATTATAATAATATGGGATGAATTTATAGTACTTTTTGTAAATTTATTTTTATATAATTTATGAATATCTAAATTATATGTTAAATGCTTAATTGATTTAATTAAATTTAAATTTAAAAATTAATCAAATCAAAGAAAAATACCAAAATTTGGTTTAAAGTCACTGGTACTTCTGTACCACTTCGGAGGAAAAGAATAAAAATAAGGCATTTATAATGGTGCGACTGACAACATTATCAAAGTAAAATTTAAGGAGCAAATGGGTATGAGGTGGGCATATGGTTGTAATCATTGGGTAATGAAAACAGGGGCAATTAATTAATTAGGAGGTGGGTAGTTGTGTTGTATTTGCTTAGACATCAAGAATATGATAATCAATTAATTAGAAGATAATAGTAGGACAATTAATTAATTAAGAGAAATTAGGACATAATAATAAATATTGTTTTAAAAAAATTTAAAAAATTATTAGAATATATTCATGAGGCTTAACTTGCGAAAAGATTTGTATGAAAATTACCGTATTTTTTGCAATAAAATTCACAAGTAATTTATCTGTGAAATTTAAATCCCTAAATTACTTGGGAATTTTACAATTCCCAGGAAATAATTACCTACGAATGTTTAACCTTTGGATTCCTTTTTGTAGGAAAATCCGTAGGAAACTGAGTTTTCTGCGGATTTTCTTATACAATCCCTAGAAAAATCCACATGTAATCAACAAATTTCTTGTAGTGAAACATGCATATCTTAATATATTCATATTTCATAGTTCATTGGGTTCATCATGTGCTCATAGTAAAAAATCATGGACCATGCATGAGTTCATATGAATTCAACTCAAAATCATGTAATTACTTAAATTCATGAACTAGAAGATAGAAAATAACTAATTGAATCATAATTTAGAAGAACACATGAAAATTGAATAAAACTCTAAATTTGAATTGAGAGTTGAACATGTAGAACATGGATCTTTGGGGACGCAACGGAGGAAAGGACTCCATTAGTGAATACTAACACACCTTGATTATCAAGTCCCAAAATATATGGTGAATTGGAGACCTTGAAGTGAAACTCTAGTTTTTCCTCCTTTGTTAAGAGAGAAATTTGGGGGAGGAACTTGGAAGGAATTTTTGATTTAGGAGAATGATTTTAGAATGGGTAGGCTTAGGACTTAAAATGCTTATATAGGGCTTATAATAGGGGTCAAAAAAACATAGTTAGGTATTAAATACATAGGGAAAAGACTGAAAAATCCATGAAAAATTAAATGTCAGATTGGTCTACTGGTCCAACCTACAAACTATACTGGTCAATCATAGACCAACAATTAGAGTCCTAAATTCAAGCCAACTTTGACGAGACTGATCTACTGTATGTAGAACCTTCGACGGTACATAGACCTCAATCGTAGAACTCAAATTTGACCCAAAAATTTCACTAAGTTTGGAATCTTTCTACAAGACCTATTTATGACCCATAGAAAATTTGATGGACCGTCCTGGTCAATCATAGACTAAGATATAGAAATGTGATTTTCCCAAAAATTCAACCCACTTTCTACGGATGCCTTCTATGGTCCGTAGAAACTTCTATGGACCATAAGCTGGACCCGTAGAACACAAACAATGGCTAAAAATGCTATGTTTTCCTTTTCCAAATTTGTGGTGTAATAATATCCCCTGATGAGTGTTAGATTTGCAATCATTTAACGTCTATTTAGCTTAATAATTATTGTTCTCAATTCCTAATTTTGTCCTTTCCTAATGATATTTCGTTGATTCGCAGCTACGAAGGCAAATGGACAAGGTAGAGATGAATGTTTGAAAGAATGGACAAACGTGTGAAAAAAATTGTAAAATTTACATTTATGATCACCAATAAAAAAAGACGGATCGCCTAGTGAGAATGACCTCACCAAAGTGATAGTGCATAATACTTTTATGTATCGAGACAAGTCGGTGAACTCCAAAAGAAAAGGCGACTCACCAATTGGGAAAGGCAACCTTGCTGACCATCACCTAAAGTGACAGTGCAAGGAGGAAAATTGAAGGCTCGAAAGGCAAACCAAGGTGATACTCGGTGATATGCCAAATGTGAAAGGAAAACTTGAATAAACCCGTAAACTGAGGTTCAAACACGTAAAGCCTAGAGAAAGAGAAGCGAGCTGAAGCATTATTGGTGATTCTCCAAATGAATTCGATGAGCTTGACTAACGCCACCCAAAGGGTAGCGTGCTGAGTGTTTGGGCCAAATATTAGGAAACTATAATAGCCCAAAGGATAGAGAAATAAGAGTCTTCAAGCACTCTTTTGGTGAGAATTCTGAATATTTAGTTTTGAGAGTGAGAGAGAAACACTTTACTTTATGAAGAACACTTTCTAGATTTTGGGGCTTTTCAACTTTGTTCTTGAATTTTACAAATTCAAGGTGAATTAAAAATGGGTTTGCTTGCAATTGCTTAATTTCATGTTACCCATGACTTCTTTCATGGAAGATATATTTTCTTTGCCTTTTGTGATGGGTGGCTATAACCCCAAGATCTAGGGTGAAATTATGGGGTTGGATGTTGATTTAATATAGTGGGTATGGTGTTATGCTCTATTTTGTTGTTGCCAATACATGAATTTGGGCTAATAGCATTGGGTTAATTTATGGGTTACAGTTGTAAACTTAATTCCTAATTTAGATCTTCGGTTGATGCTCAAAAGAGATTGAATGGAGTGGGTAATCAGTCTGATACTACCAATTTAAGTTTGATGTCTGTAACTTTCTTGAAAATAGAGCTTATAGGTCGGATAAATTTTTGATACATTTGCATTGAAAGAGAGAGTAGAGTGAGGTATTCAGCTATTTGGTGTAATACATATATAAGACCGAAAAGAAATTCTATGCAATGATGCTTTGAGATCAAAAGATGATTAGTGTCACTGAAGATGACCTAGCTTATTCATGAATGTTCATCACTATAGAGCAACACAATGATCCATATGTGACATCAATTTCCAATCCCCACACCCCTAGATTGCTGGTTAACTCTTGAATTCTTCGAAATGTTAGTTTAATTGTGCTAATTGGTAACCAAATATTTTTCTAAATTGGTGGAATCATCCACCCCCACTTACTTGTTTTTATTATTACAAATGAATGAGTTTACAATCCAAATTTCTTGGTAGGTTTCTCTATGATATACAATTCTTTGTGGTATTTGACTCTGACTCTTAGTTGGGTATTCTTATTGATTACCATCGTTGCCCCTTTTAGTTGGTTTTAAGGAGGACATTTGAGTATTATCAAAAAAGGGTGCCGCTACCGGGGATTGGTTGTTGAGAATTCTATTTGAGAAATTACTTTATAAATTTATTTAGTTGTAGTAGATTATTGTTTTGTGTTATTGTTGGTTGAATTGCAAGTTTGATACAATGAGTGACCATGGTAGTGTCAACAATAGTCACTATGCTCAAAATGACAACATGGGTGATTTGAATGATATGCATGTGAATATTATTCAAACCACTGGAGCCACTCAAATGTCTCCTACAGCCAGAAGGGCTATGTATCATATAATGGAAACTATGCTACAATTGCTCCAACTAAAGGGAAATTTTGAGGGTCTCGCTCATGAGAATCCCCACAACCACCTTAGAAATTTTGTGGAGGTATGTGGACCATTGTGATCAATAACATCTCTCAAGAGTCTGTAAGGTTGAGGTTATTCCAGTTCTCCTTAACAGGTGAAGCTACAGAATGGTCGACAGAATTGCCAAATGATTCTATCACTTTGTGAGAGGATTTGAATGAGGCTTTCTTGGAGAGATTCTTTCCACCCTGTAAAATGATTAAACTTTGAACCAAGATCCAAAATTTCAAGTGCATTGGAGGTGAATCTCTATATGAGACTTGGCCGAGGTTCAAGAAATTACTTTTGCAGTGTCCAACACATGGTGTTCCGGATAATTTGCTGATGCAATACTTCTATTGCAGTCTTGATTCAGTCAATAAAGATATGGCTGATCGGTTAGTGCAAAGAGGATTAATGAGATAACCTTATGATGTTGCTACTTTATTGCTAGATGACATGAATAAAGTTAACCGAGCATGGAATACTAGAGAAGAACAAGTGTCTACTCTTACAATTGAGTTTGAGAAAATAACAAAATGAGGAGGACAATGAACGAGATGAAAGCATGGACAAGATGGTGACCCAACTCGATTTGTTGTCTAAATATGTCATGGGAGGTGGAATTAAATCAGCGGATGCGGTTGGAACTAATAGTGGGCAGTTCCCGGATGATGTCAAATTTGAGGCATTATACAATGAAGAAGTGCAATATTTGGGAAATCAAATGGGTGGTTCTCACCTAAATTATCAATGATAAGGTAGGCCAAGGTTAGAATAATGATCAAGATAATGGTTGGACGAATCGACGAGGTGGAAATTTGAGAGATGGAGAGGCTTACAAAGATAGATATGTGCCTCCCCATGATCATCAATAACCAAAAGACCCAACTACTCTAGAAAGGAAACCAAACTGAGGAAATGTTTACAAGGATCTTCAACAGTGAGACAAAGTATTTAAGAAGTTGAGAAATCTCTTTGCCACTTTATCTCAAACGGTGAACTCCCATTCGGTATCTTTCAAGTAACTGGAAACCCAATTGCGCCAGATCTCTGCTTATCTCAGTGCAAGACAAAAGGTAATGTTGCTTAGTGACACCATCCCATATCCCAAAAATGAATGTTGTGAAAATAAGAACTATTTTGTGCCATGACATTTAATAAAGCACTTCTTGGGAGGCAACCCAAGTCTTTAATTTTGTTTTATTGCTTTCAAAAGTGTGTGTTATGAGTTTAGGTTTAAAAGAAGTTCAAAGGTTGAAAATGGAACATTGGTTGATGCCAACACCACATTAGATCTGCAAAAGGAATTGAGCGGACACATTCTTATTCGCCTTCTAGGATAGGAAATGAGGAAAAATATACTATCAATTTCAGTGATATGAGCTCCAAATTCCGATCTACCGAAGTACACTATGTGGAGTCTATCGAGTCCTCTAAATCATCCTTCTAGTTTGGTATTCATTTAGGCATGTTCAGTGAGCTTTAGCTCTAATTAGAAATTCACCAAACACGTTTGACGATGTTAGTTGTGACTGCTGAGTGAGCCTGGTATAAAAGCTCAAGGGTCTTTTAAAATTCAAAAAGAAAACCCTTTGAAACCCTTGAGCCCTTTTCTTTCCTCTCTCTTGCAATTCTTTGTTTGAGTTATTGTGAGTCTTTAGTGTGTGATTTATAAGTGCGTGGAGTCCATTTGCTTGCTATAGTAGTCGATCTAGCCCATTATCCTATCATTCTAAAATTTTGCTTCATATTGAGGTTGGTTTTTTATTTTCATTGTGCATTTTGAGCTTTAAATCATCTTTTTTTTATATGGGCTTGAAGCCATTTGATTCATGAGATTTTTTGATTTCATTGGGTAGCTCTATAATGATCATATTGAACTACACCCATGAATTGAGTGTGTTCGTTTTTTCCTAGAACCTTCTTAGCTTGACTGTGTTAATTAAATATGAAATTGAACTTGTGAATTTGATAGGCCTTGGTTTAATTTGATGTGGGTGAAGTATGATTAACCCAATGTTGACCCAGTTACATGATTTTGCCCAATGACAGACAGAGTGACAACTTTCTTAAGGGCAAATTGTCAACTTGAGGAATACTTTGCAATATATGGAGGCAGTCTGATTATCCATGGGTATATAACTATATAAATGCGTTGTAATGATGTTCGGGAACTAGTTTTTGTTGCATATGTTGGGTTTAGTTGTAAAAATTAGGCACTGGCTGAAAATCTCCTATTCGGTAGGCTTGTCTTTGCTCGCCAAAGAGGTTAGGCAAATCTCCTAGTAAGCCCCAGCTCGTCTTCTAGATTGAATATGCTATCTTGGGTACTGACCCATTAGGAAGACATGTCTTAGTTCACCGAAACCACTTGGAAAATCGACAAGTAGGAGTGACCATCACCCTTGAGGCCTATCTATTTTCATTTTAAATTGTTAGTTTTGGCGGATTTGTCTTAGCCCACCAAAACTAACTCGGTGAATCGATGATATGGAATTGACTTTGCCCTTTGTTCCTGTTTCTTTCATAATTTCCAATGTCCATTTCGGTGAGCTCACCATAGCTCGCCTACTCTGTTAGGTGATTCTCCTTCCCATTAGGTGAACCCTAGGGTAATTTTTGAACTGTGATTCAAAATGAGTTTGATTTCAACTAAGCTACACCGCTTCAATGTATGAATGTGTGTGCTTTACATGCTATGGCTAGAACAAAGGGAAAACATGTGATGACATCAAAAATCGAGTCCGATAGAGACTATATCCCACCCCTCCTCCGTAAATACATAGGGGTATATCTATTAATGAGCCTTATAAGGCTCCTCGTACTCAACAAGCTACTCTACATACTACAACAAGTGAATGTAAAATTCCCAGGAAGCACATTGCCAAGAAAAAATCAATGTTCGCTCAAAGCTAGTAGCTCATCCACAAGATCCAACCCTTGCTTCTCATGTTCTTTCAATCATAGATCCAATGGCCTTAAATAGGCTTAAGGCAAAAGTAAAAAGAACAATTCTCGAAGATCAAAGGCTCTTACTTGATGGGGGTCATGAGAGACTACCCGAATATATGGGAGACGATTAAGTTACACATATTTGAACAATTCACGAAGCTCAGGCAACCATATGTCCCAAAGTGGGATAGGGAATTTTACAACACTTACGCCAAAATCTTGCCAAAAAAGAGAAAGGGTACAATCCAAAAACCCCTAGAGGAAGTGGAGGTACGTGGCAAGAAAGTACCTTTTTGATGCCAATGCGATAAATGAGGTTCTTGGTACCAAAAGTAACTCTCCCGATAGATTCCATCTTCGGATGAAGTTCAAGTTAGATTCCCACAAAGAGTGACTAGCACCACTAATTGCAGATTTGTCTCTTCTATGGACAGTGGAAGGGGCACAAATTGAAAAAAAAAAGATATGAATGTGTAGGTCTTTATTGGTTTTGATTCGTTAGTAGCAACATAGTGCTGTCTCAAAATGAGTCTATCCTCCAGCTTTCAAAAGCAGTACTTGTAGGGTATCATTGACCAGATGAACTTATTGTCAAATCCATAATTATGGAGGAGATGCGGTTGAGGGCCAAAAAAGAGCAGACCTCCCTTCTATTCCCAAGCCTGATTACCCAGCTTTGTGAAAAAGCGGGAGTTCACTATAGGGGGACTACAAATGTAAAGATCACCCAGCCTTGTCTAACAATATCCAACAGATTGAGGCTGATTTTTTATGAGATGATGGGGCTCAAAGGAAGTTGCCACCACCAGACTCTACGGCTATAGTTGATTGAGAGACTCTACCAAATGAGGCTTGCACACCTACTCCTTTTGTGGAGCAGATATACCTTCCTCTCATTCTGCACCTTCTTTTTCTGTTTCTCCTAGTTATTCTTTTGTTGCTGATGCTAATGTGCCTACCCCCATTCATACTACCCATTCCCCCTTGGCCTAGATCCTGAGATCAAATGGGTAGTCATACCAAATTGTTAGATGTTAGAGCCGCGAAGGTTGAGAAGGACTTGCCCAGGTTGATTTATAGGGTTATTGAGAAAGCCTTATCCTCTTTGAGGGATAGGGTGACTAGGTATGAGGGTTTAGTTGAGGAGAATATAGTGAGGTTGGAAGGCCTCACTATAAGATTAGAGGCCTAGGAAAAGGCAGAGGGTAGTTTCAGTGCACTAGGCACCATAAGTGGTGAGCTTGTTACTGTGCGAGTAGATTTGACTCAATTGTAGTCTATAGAACTCTCCATGATATGGGGAAAGGTTCCCCTACTAGATGCCTTAGCCTCTAGGCCACTGATGATGTCATGCAGTGAGCCTACTTCTAATGTGCAGCCTAAGAAAACTACGAGTGTTGATGATGCTTATGTGGATGCTGAGAGATGAGTGGACCAAAGAGACCAATGAGGAGGAGTTGAGGTGTGAGGAGGATGAGAAAGGGATATCACATGCACTCACAGATGTGCTGGAGATTGAGGAGATGATTATTTAGGCCACCCTAGAGTGATCCCTCCTAGAGACTTCAATAGTTTGCACTAGTGGAGTCTCTTCAGACTCCACTCTCCAGTTATATTATTATTAGGCATTGATGCCCCAGGTGATGATTCTCTTCCTGAGACTCTATATGAGAGTGCTCCACATGCTTATCTTGTCACGGGCACATGTGGCATATTTTTACTCTGCCACCTGTACTTTAATATATTTGCATTGAGGATACTACATATTTCTTTTTGGTGGGGTGGGGTCTTTTGATCCAATATTCCCCTTTTACTTTTATTTTGTTATTTTTTAGTCATGGATGATTGTATTAGTTTACTTTTGTTGATATTAGAGTGTTTCATTTGGTTTAGTGTATATTTTTTACCTTTTTGTTTTCTCTCAATTTTCCAACCCCACATGGGTTTTGATAATTGTGAAATGCTTCTGTTTTCATTGATAATGATTCGAGGATCTATTGTGTTCAATATTGATGTCTTGAATAGTACTCATGATGAGCATGGTGTATAGTATTGGTGTTGTAAAAATGAAATTGATGCGGTTGCGGTGTGGAACAATCATTTTAAATCTCTTGTTGACTAGCTGCATTTTTATGTGAGCCTTATAATGAACATCACATGTACACTTTTGACCTTTTTGGGTTGAGATAAATAATGTATTTCGAAGTGCCATATGTGGTGAGGTCTTAATTGGAAGCATGTGTGTGGAATCCTAGAATTTACCTTGTTAGACTAGTATTCTATATTGTGGTAAATGTAAGGCATGATCTTGGGCAATAATTCTAAGTGGGAACTCAAAATTTCATAATCCTTTGTGACTACCTTGTAAGGGTGTGTGTCGATTTTTTGCACCATGTAAGCCTAAACCATTTGTTCACAAAACCAAACTAAAATCTCCTTCTCACCCAAAATCCTTTTGGAAACATTGCTAAATTTGAAAAGCCAACTTAGGCCAAAAGCATAAGTTGGGGGTGTGGAAAGGAAAGAGGAATGAAAGCCAAGTGAACGGCAAAGAAAGATGAAATGAGACTCAACTTAGGAGTTGTTACACAAAAAAGGAACCTCTTCTTATAAAAAAAGAGTAAGGTGATGAAAATATCGTGAAAATGGAAATGAAAAAGTGAAGTGTTGAAATAAAGGGGATTCCAAATAAAATGAGTGAAAAATCAAAGTTCGAGTTCTCAAATGAAAAAAAAGAATGAAAAGAACTTGAGAATAGGTGAAGATGATTACAACAATACTTTGAAAAAGTTAAGTCACTGTGCCAAATCGACCATATATTAACACTCAACCCCATTACAAACCTAAAATACCCTTGAGATCTTGTATGAACTAGGTTGTGTGATGATTGGAAAATATGGGCAAACCTATGGGATGAAGCTTGCATGCATTTCTCTTTTGAGAGAGTGAGATTTACATTGATTTCTCATTTGTTTGATGATATGCTTTGTGAGAGCATCAACTTAATCTTGATATGAGAGCACTTGAATACATTTATTGAAACATGGTCTTGCATTAGAAAAGAAGTTAAAGTGAGCTTGGAACCAGCTAGTCATCATTTGATGCCTTTTGATATTGATTGAGTGTAACATATTGTAGAGAGAAGTCTTGCAATAGCACATGCATGTTAGCTCTTACTGAATACCATTATAGACACTCTTATTGGGCTAATTTTGTTCTTGATTTAATTGAGGACAAACAAAACTTTACGTTAATGGTGTTGATGAGTGGTAGATTCACACTCATTTGAGGCCTATTTAGCTCAATAATTTATGCCCTCAATGTCTAATTGTTTCTTGTTCTGATGGTATTTTGATGATATGCAGTTAAGAAGGCAAATGGGCAAGGAAATGATGAATGTTTAAAAGAATGGCCAAAAGTTTGAAAAGAAGTGCAAAATTTACATTGATGATCGTCAAGAAGTAAAAGCGGATCACCTAGTGAGCATGACTTCTCCTGAAGTGCTAGTGCACAACACTTGTATGTATCGAGACAATTCAGCTAACTCCAAAAGAAAAGGCAACTAGCTGATTAAGTATGGAAACCGTGCTATCATCGCCAAAAGTGTCAGTGAAAGGAGGAAAATTGAAGGCTCAAAAGGTGAACCAAGGTTGTACTTTGGGATACGCCAAAAGTGAAAGATAGACTCAAATGAGCCCGTCGACTAACGTTCAAACAGCTAACACCTAGAGCAAGATAAGGTAAGTAGAAGCATGATGGGATTCACCAAATGAATTCTTTGAGCCTGACTAATGTCGCCCAAAGGGTAGCATGCTGAGTTTTCGGGTAAAAATTGTGAAACTATAAATAGCTCAAAGGAGAAACAAATAGGAGTCTCTGTGCACTCTTTTTGTTAGAGTTCTAAATATTTATTTTGAGAGTGAGAGAGATTTACTTTGTGAACAACACTTTCTAGATTATGTGGTTTTCAACTTTGTTCTTAAATTTTACAAATTGAAGTTGAATCCAAAGTGGGATTGCCTGTAATTGCTTACTTTCATGTTACGCCTGGAAGCTATCATGAAAGGTATATTTTCTTTGCTTTTTGTGATACGGTTTGGTATTGATTCAATGCAGTGGGTATTGTGTTATGCTCTGTTTTCTGCCTTTCATACATGAATTTAGGCTAATTAGCATGTGGTTAATTTATGGGTTAAGGTTGCAAACTTAATTCCTACTTATGATCTACTGTCGATGTTCAAAAGATACTGATTGGAGTTGGTAGATTTAGGTTTGATGTCTGTCTTTTACTTGAAAATAGAAATTATGGGTTGGATCTATTTGCCCTACTTCTGCATTGAAAAAGAGTGCAGAGTAAAATATTTTGTTGTTTGGTATAGTACAGAGATGAGAACAAAAGGAGATTCTATATAAAGATTCTATGAGATTGAAAGATGAGTGACATCATTGAAGATAACCTAGCCTATTCATGAATGTTCATCACTATAGAGCAGCACAATTACCCCTATGTGCCATTGATTTCAAATCCCCGCATCCCTAGATTGATTGTTAACTCTTGAATTCTCTAGAAATCTTAGTTTAATTGTGAGAATCGATAACCAAATATTTTTATTAAATTACTGGAATTGTCCACCTAGTTGCTTTTACTATTACAAATGAATGAGTTTACAATCCTAATTTCTTGTTAGAAGTTTGTATGATAAATACCATACTTCTTGCGATTCTACCTTGACTCTTAGTTGGGTATTTTGTTTTTACTATGAGCATGTTCCTTTTAATTGGTTTTAAGGAGGAGATTTGAGTGTTATCACCACCTTGGGAACATTCATCCTCGAATGAGACTCAAGCTTGATTAAAAAGAGTAAGGGAAAGATATCTAACAACCCAACATGAATGTAGTCACATAACTGCACATAACCAAAGAGGAAAATCGACTCCAAGCTAAAACATACTAAGAACATCATTTCATAAAACATATATGCATGAATATGGAAACATAAGAATGACTAAGACACATGAATTTGCAAGAATGAACCGCGAGGAACTAAATAAATCAAGCTAGAGTAGGATTGGAAGGAAAGAGAAGAGGATATCAGGATATCATATTGACCTCGGCCTCCCAAGTAGCACACTCAACCATTTGATTCTTCCATAACACCTTTTAGGATGCAACTTCTTTGTTCCTCAACTTTTGAACTTGCTTGTCCAAAATCTCTACCGGAACTTATTCATACGAAAGGCTTTCCTTTATACCAAAATTCTCTAATGGTATAATAGATGCCAGATGACAACCTAAGAACTATATAAAGGTTTTAAGGCCCAAATTATCCATTTTCAATTCATTCTTCTTAATTTCATAAACATTACCATATTCACTCTCTAAATCCTCTCAGGTTTAAGGAAGAAGAAGAAGAAAAGCTAGGGTTCATCCAAGTCTCCACTCCTCTTTCCTTTTTAGACTTATAGCATCAAGGTATGTTTGTATTCACCCATGGAGTCAATTTATCAATTCAATTTACAATTCAAAAAATTAGGGTTTCAATTCAATAAATGTGGATTTCATCCAAATACGAGTGATTGGTGTTGATTAAGTCATCTAATGCATTATTTGATATTAATATATGATATTTGATTGAAATTTCATTTACCCATGCCTAAATTATGCTTTGATGAACCTATGAACTATGAATTATGAATTTTGAAGATATGCATGTCTTTAAGAAATTGTCATAAATGATTTGGGGATTCTTTGATAGGAATGTATCGCTGCTATTATGATAGTATTTATCACTTTCTATGATGATTATCATTGTGAAAGGTATTTCTCACAAATATATTCGCAGTGGTGAAATATTTTCTTATCTATGTTGAATTATGTTTGATGAGTTATTCAATGTTTTGATCTCAAAATTGTGGATTAGTCTTAATCATTTCCTTTCCTATGTTAAGATGTTATTTGACATTTATCTATTCCGTTGAAATTTAGACTTAGCACCGAAAGGGCTTCGAGATAGAGGCTCAAATAGGGTAGTCTCTAGTAGCAACTTCTAGTCCCAAACTGTGTCCCCATAGGATTGCCCTAAATGACCTAGATAGTGCACTTTAGGAAATGATGATATGTACGAACTCTACCTTATTAAGTAGATTTCCATTCTTTCTGATTCCATGATATAAATCTCATGGTCCTATTTTTGGTTAAAGCTAATATCCCACAAAATGATTAGGTTTTATTCAAAGCTTTTCTTATGTCCTTTATGTTAATCTCATTGACCATGTTTTGGGGATTTTCATGTCATCTCTCCTTTAAGCTTTCAAACGTTTTAATATGATCATGCCTACTCATTTTTAATTCATTTATGCCACCATGCCTATGTTTATGCATATTCTCATATATTTAGTACATTCCATGTACTAATGAATACTTATTCCTACATCATCTCATGAATGTAGGGTCCGGCGTTCCTACCTCACATACACGTGGCAAAACATCTATTAGGTGCTTCAAGTGATAGGCGAGTCCTCATGTTTGGAGGACTAAGACACTTTATAGGCTTAAGTCATTCATTTCAGACTTTATATCTGATGTGTGGATTACCTCCCAATCAATTTCCTTGTGATGTAGTAGATGTCTTTGAGAATTATGTTAGACTTTAGATTTTGTCAAAATCTTTTAATGTATAAAATGTTGTCTCATAAAGTATTACTTCTATGATATTGTATGATTTATACTAAGTGTCTTGTGTAGGGCCTCTCAATATTTTATACGCCATGTTATGCCTACGGTGTACTTTGGGTCATGAAAGACTTGGTATTCAGATAACAAGGTTTAGAGTGGTCCTAGGATGTCTCATAATCCATGTCAAGTAGAGTCTTTTTCATGGGTGTGAAACATGCCACATGTATGACTAAAAGGCAATAAGATTTTTTAGAAAATTCCACTTCTTTCATCATTCTAAAGTCGTGCGATAGAGTATAACTCTATATGTCTCTCTCCTAGTCCTTATCCAATCCTTTTTAGGATATAAACCCTCGAAGAGCTTATGTTAGGATGAATGCGAATGAGAATGTGGAATAGTAAACTCCAAAAATTTCAGCTAGCCCTTTTGCCAAACAAGTGACTAATGTGGAGAATAGGGCTGGCCCAAGATATGAAGACCCAAGAAAATAAGGAGGTTGTTGTCACCGTGAACCCAAAGGTGGGTACGGCGGAAACTAGCACTACAACATTTTAGGCTTTTTGCCACTCCAAAATAGTGTGGCCTAAACTATCAAAAAGTGTTTCTTTTAATCACAGGCCACA
Organism: Solanum bulbocastanum; assembly: GCA_037074985.1. Lineage (NCBI taxonomy): Eukaryota > Viridiplantae > Streptophyta > Magnoliopsida > Solanales > Solanaceae > Solanum > Solanum bulbocastanum. The sequence continues at coordinate 37,195,429 of CM073608.1, forward strand.
CTTTTTGACTTTCGACAACACTTTTGCATAGGCGGCCTAATGAATTGTAACCATTGATTTTAGGTTAAGGTTTTAAGCATTGACTAATCAGCTACTCTTTTAAAGCGTGTGCAATAAGGTAAAAATGTTACACTTTGTGATATTTCATATAGCTACTGTCATACCCAAAACCTATGCCATGGATGTGGCAGTCCCTTAAGAACCATTGTTGGTCGCCAAGCAAATAGTTGGCATAGCTGATTCTTTAGCGAAAGACTTACTCAAGTGATAATATGTTGCGACCCAAAAATATAAGTTGCGATGGCACCTACAACATCCCACCAGTAGGTAAGTCTAACCCATATCCCAAAACTAGAAACATCGGGCTATTGCATAGAAGAAAAAAAATTACGAAAGAAAACCAATAATAATCACTGTAGCCATAGGTTGACTGAGCCCCAAAGATTAAATAAGCATAAAAAACATTAAATAACGAATCATATATTATAGATAGCTAAGGGAACAACAGGAATATCATAAAAAGAGCCAACTGAAGTAACGAACATAAAGTAAAGGAAACAAATAAATGAATTAAAGGGCAAACCTGGATGTGCTAGATCATTAACCTAAACACGATAAATCTCTACTTAGGGGAATGACTAGCCAAAGGTACACTAATAAAAACAAACAATAAATACACATAAACCACAAAGGGTGAGCTAAGCAAACACCTGCACAAAAAGCCTCAAATAGGGGGAACAAGGGCAGTATCCACCTTCAACCAAAGAACCACCCTTCATCCTAGCACAAGTAAGAAAATAGTCAAATTATAACTTTACTGAGCCCCTATATGCACAGAAGGTACACAACAACAAAATAAACCTTACGACCAACATATGACCAACAGGTACAAACAAACAATAATTAATTATACTTGCGATAGGAAATTCATGATGAGTGAAAGGTATGCAATGAAATCAGTAGTACAAATAATGCCAAGATAAATACACCTATCCCACAGTCCCAGAAAGCGAGGTAGGACCCAACATACCTCCCTCTTCATATTTAGTAGGTTACACAGATAGAGGAATCCATGGGGACTTGACAGTGTCCATATATACCTGCCTGGTCTCAATCAAGGAATTTTTGCTCCATTAGTGTGACATGAGATAATAAACATAATCGTAATAGAATAGAATGGGAGGGCAACTCCTCGATCGGTAAAATAAATATGAGAGCATCCTTGATGCCACTAAACTTGAAAAAGTGAGTGGTTCCAAGATGCGTCTAAACCTCAAGCCCATTTGCAAAATAGTAAAGGTAGTATGACCCTCATAAATGATAAGTTTTGAAAGTAATCAGTCAAACCTTGCTTTCTCAAAAAGATTCTGAGAACCAATGCATGCATCGGGTTGTACTACTAGTCATATGAGCATGAGGATACAAATGCAATTCATTCCATCACCAACATCCACACAACATAATCACAAATATAAATAGGATAAGTAGCAACCATCTTCCTCCTAGAGAATAGGAACTATTCTGGGATCCAGCTTGTCCTTGACCAAGGCTCGGGCCCAAAATACCTCAACAAACTCAACAGAGGTAAAAAGAGAAGGAAACAACAGTAAACAAACATAAACAAGGATCACTAGGAGTCAATAAAGTTAAGGAGTACACAAGGAACACCCTCTCCACCCAAATATACCACCAAAAGATACATAAGCACATCTAGCTCCATCTTACGAAAAACACTAGCATGGAATGGAATACAAAACAAAAACAAGGTATAGGAACCTCATCATAGGTACAAGTCTAACTAGAGCAAAACCCCACAAGCAACACAACCTCTTGGTCCCCGCACTACAAAGCGAACCAAACATGAAAACCACTCCAAAAACAAGTTGTAAAATCTAAGGATTAACCAAATCTCATGCAGAGGTACTAATCACACCAACTACCCACAAGGTACCGAACAACTACTCTAAGGAGATTAAAAACACTAAACTAAGGCACAAACAAAGAATCCCCAACCTAAACTAATAATTTCACTATTCTGGCTAGCCTAAGGCTCGAGCTGGAATAAAAGGATAAGGGTAAGGGAGATAAACCTAAAACTGCTACACAAAATTTCAAATCACATTTAATAAATGTGAAACGTTGATGAGTCCATGATTTGGACTCATTTAGGGCTTTATTTTAATAGATTTAGTGTCCTAAAAGGTTTATTTGGTGCCAATAACTGATGTAAATTCTTGATTTTCAGGTATTTAGGTTGAGGAAAAAAGCATGGACACTAATGAGCAAAAAGGAACAAGGCAGCTGAAAGAACGAAGAAAACAAGGCCTGATGATTGCCTAACCCATTCGGTGAGTCGCCAAATGACCATGATCTTGCCTAAAGTTCCAGTGTGCCAAGCCCTGAAGGAGAAAATCAAGTAGGCAATAGAAATGAGCAGTCGGTGAGTGACCAAATGGTTCTGTGATGCAGTTCTAGATCGCCCAAAGTTATAAAACTTGAAAATGATGAAGGCTAAAGCAAAAAGGTGATGGAATTGACCAAAGGGTGGATTGCCGAGTGGATCGGCTATCCCGAATTATTGCGCCGAATGGTCGTTCGCAGAATATTTTGGCGACTATAAATACATTTAAATTCTTAATTGAGTGTCAGTTTTCTTAGCATCTAATTTTTATCAATCAAGTTTTAGAACTCTGAGTTGGGAGGAAATATTTTTCCTTAGCTTTGAAGAATTGAAGTTTTCCATTTTTGAGAAATTGAAAGTGGGTCTTTGAGATTCTTCAACCTTGACCTTTCTAAAGATGAAATTAAACTTACCCAGTTGATGAAAACACAATTTGGTAACAATTTTTTATCTTTTTATAATGTCTATCTAAAACCCCAATTCTTGGGGTGTGGTTTTGTGATAATGGGTTGATGTAGTTGTTGGGTATTGTTAATTGATAGTTTAAATGTTTTTTAAAAGTGATTTTATTCAGTAATTGTGGTTTAAGTTAAAGGGTTGCAGTTACAAATGCAACTCTACGTTTGTGTTTTTGGCTTGTTCAAGAGAGAGGTTTTAAAACTAAGGTTACAAATTTGATGGTCTGTGGGTATTGGGTTGTCATGGGTTCAGCTCAAGAGAGTGAATCCTAAACATTTTTCACACATTCAGCTCGAGTGAGTGAATGGAATAAAGCGTAGGCTATTCTTAATTGATACTTATTGGTGTTCGAGAGAAACCAATTTGATTCGGGGTAAATTGTTCGAGAGAAAGTTTGTCCCCATTAAAGTCTAGCCTATTCACTACTTTACAGCTATTTACTATCAGTTGCAATTACCCATTTGTCTGCCTTAGCCTATAATCCAATCACATCCTAAGAACTTGTCTTTGTGCTTGCTAATTAATGTTATTTGTTGTTGTTGTAGTTGTTAATTACAATCGAAACCCCCCTATTTGACACTTGGGTCACCCTAAATTTGAAATATGCTTTTATTCATAAATGTTATTACATATGATTGAGTTGAACATATTTGTACTTGGCTCTTGAATCCTAAGAACGTACAAGTCCCTATGGGATTCGACTCCAATTCACTTTGTTGGGTTATATTATTGACTAATGATCGTTGACACTTAGTATTGGAAGAATTATCCTAGTACGTGAAATCAAAATGGCGCTGCTGCTGGGGAGTGGTGTTGTTTAAGATTCTTTAGCTAAGTAGAATTTTGTTCTTGTTAGTTATCGTTGAACTTACTTAATTTTAGTTTTGTTTTGCTTGTTTGTGTTTTGAAAAAGGAAGTATAAGTGTGAACAACAACAATGGTAGCCAAGTAGGCCACCAAGATGACATTGGAAACCTCAACAATGTCAATGAGCCTAATGCTAATGACTTCAATCTTATAAGTGGTATTGGTGCCATTCGCTTGCCTCTGGTTGAAGGGAATGTGGTGTTTCACATCACAAGTACTATGTTGTAGCTCTTGCAATTGAAAGGGTTGTTCAGTTGTTTGGCTCATGAGGATCCCCATGAGCATATTAGAGACTTTGTGGATGTATGCGAACCGTTCTCTTTCAAGAGCATATCCTAAGAGTTGGTCCGGTTGAGGTTGTTCCCGTTCTCTTTGATGGGAGAAGCATGTAAGTGGCTGGCTGAATTGCCACGTGAATCAATCACTTCATGGGAGGAGTTGGTTACCGCATTTCAAGTGTAATTTTTCCCTCCTTCAAAGATGTTGACTCTTTGGGATATCATTCAGAGCTTCAAGCGACTAGAGGGCGAGCCAATTCATGAAAATTGGTTGCTATTCAAGAAGTTGGTGCTCCAATGCCCAACTCATGGCTTTCCTGACAATGTGTTACTACAGTATTTTTACCATAGCCTTGACTCAGTAAACAAAGGTGTTGTTGACCAACTTTCTCCTAGAGGTTTGATGCAACAACCTTATTTTATAGCGGCTCAACTCTTGGATGGCATTATTACAATGAATAGGGTGTGGTACACCCGTGAAGACCAGGTGTCCCCTCTCTGGTTTAAATTGACCAAAGAGCTGATGGAGAAAGACTAAGAGAGGGACCAAAACATGATTTGTCCAAAAATGACATAGGAGTTGGTGCTCGGGGTGTCAATGTCGTTGATGTCGGGTGTGTTAATCCGAATGAGGCCAAGTTTTAGGCTTTGTATAATGAAGAGGTGAATTTCCTAGCCAACCAAGGTGGTGGTTATCGTTCAAACTACTCGAGCAAGGGTGGTAACCAAGGTTGGAATTGGGATGAAGGTTGGAAGGATCGTGATCGAGAATGGAGAGACTGAAATCCAAATTGAAAGGATGGGGAGAAGGATAGGTATGTGCCTTTCCACGAGCATCAAAAGCCAAAGGATTCAAAAGGTGGTTGGTATGAGGATATGCTTTCTCGTATCTCTAACAAAATTGAGGGGTCAGAAAATATTTTGAAAGAAATGAAAGAAGATGTGTCGACCCTTAGCCAAACTGTTACCTCTCATTCAGTATTGATCAACCAGTTAAAGACCATATCTTGTCTTATTTGAACCTGAGACAACAATGGGATTTGCCTAGAGATACTATAGCTAACCCCATGAATGAGGTTTGAGTGTGGACTTGCGTCGTGCCGCGATGTTAACTAAGGCGCTACTTGGGAGGCAATCCAAGTTTTATTTTCTTTCTTTTTTAATTTGAAATAATGGTGTGTTGATTGTGCAAGTCAAAGTGTGGAAGGTGTTTGAAAAGTGCAGGTTGGCGAGCTAATAGTCCAGTCGACGACTCGCTGAAGAGGTTGGCGAGCCTGACTTGGACTGTTGTTGGACTCAAGACAAGTTTCAATAGGAGTCTATAAAACTCGGTGAGCCAAAGAGCAACTTGGCGAATCTTCAATCACGTCGGCAATCACAATCTAGTCCACCGTTTGGACCCCACATTAACTAGACGTCCTGTAAAACTCGGTGAGGTAAGTGCCCACACTGTGTGTCGCTGAGTGGGTCGGCGAGCAAGACTGATGTCACCGAATGGCCGAGAACTTGACGATTTTTAAAGGTCAAAGGTTTAAACTTATAAACTCTTTCACTTTCCCTCACTTTTGAACTTCCCAAACTCACACCTACACTTTTGTACTCAATATTTTTGCATTTTTACCGCATTTTGGTCGTCAAATTTGTGTTTGAAGTGGATTACTTTTTCGCCTAGAATTTCAATTTGTTTATTCGACTTTCGAGGTTAGTTTTCTGAACCCCAAATTTATTCTTAGTAATTTATACTCTTATGCAATTAATTTTGTCTTAGTGTGGTGTGCTGGGCCTTTCTGATCATAATTGTGTTTGCGTATGCTTTTGTTAATTTGATTACCGTGCCTTACATGCCTTTAATGTTAAATTCCCGAGTTTTTGTGCCTTAAAATTGGTTAAAAATTTTTGGGTTGTGCTTGCATGTTGTTGGGTTTAGTCGGGTGAAGTCTAAGTAGCCTGTATTTGTCCCAAATGACTTATTTTCCCAATGATGGAGTGTTTGACATCATTCTTAAAAAGGAAAAAGTCGTTAATGGATAAATTTGGCCAAACTGGGAGAATTTTGAGTATTTTGGGGGCATGAAAGTAATGGGTCTTAGTTTAACTTGATGGGTGCATGTTTTGATTTTGTTTTTGAGGGTTGCAGGGTTGAATTTGAGAAGATGGGTAGAAAGTAGGCACGTTGGGTCGTTTTGCGAGCTGGGTCGAGCTTTTTGAACCACTCGGCAGTTTTTCCAAGTTTCCCATATCGCCTTTAATTTCATGCTAAATGTAAAGTTTGGTTTTGTAACTTTTGGTGAGAAGCCTGAGGTCCCCGAAGGAATTCGGCAACTCACCGAAAGTCCTTTTTAATCGTCATTTGTCTGCAGCCCTGACCTTTAATTGCACTGTAACTTTCAGTGGGCTAAGCAATGCTCACTGAATGTCATCGGTGACTAACCGAAAGACCTTTCCCATTGTCGATTGGCCATTTGTCTAATACATTTTTTAGCCAATCCTTTTGGGCAACCCGATCTAGCTCGCCAAAGATATTCGGTGACTCGCCGACCGGTTCGGCGAGTCTGTCTGCAACTATTTTTCTATGCTTTTGATTGAACTGTTTCTAACTTTTCCTGATGTTTTGCAGATATGGCAAGGACAAATCTTGACATGCCTCCCCCAAAAATAGCACGGGGAATTACTATAAATGAAGGAGGATCTAACCCTCCCCAAAAGGGAAGGCAAGAACCTCTAACAGGAGGACAACAGAAGGCAAGAGGCCCATATCTAAGAGAGTGTCTGTTGACCCCCGGGATGTTTTATCTGCGCTTGAATATGATCAGCCCTTACAGTCCCGACGGGCTGAGATCCGAGCTAGATCTCACCCTGACTCAGCTAGAGTCCCTCTAGTTTCAATCCCATCAGATTCAGTGCTATCTCCGACACCTCTTGTGGCTGTGCCACCAGTCGTCCCTCCTCCTAGGCCTCTCAATAGGTTAAAAGGTGATGGAATATGAACTATTCTCGAGGAGAAGCAATTATCCATGGAAAGCCTAGAGGGAAAATACTCCAGTGTGAGGGAGATATTGGAGTGGTATAGATTTTAGATTTTCACTAGGCCCTGAGGCCCCTATATTCCTTCATGGGCCCGGGAGTTCTATACAGAGTATGGTGACTTGGTTGTGACGAGCAAGAAGAAGGCCAGCAAGTTTAGACTGGTTAATTCGGTCATGGTTCGAGGTGTGGTAGTTGGATACTGCATCGATATCATAAACGCTATCCTTGAGAGAGCCACAGGGTTCGAGTACAATTATGAGGGCTTGGCGACAGTTCATTCTCTGGATGACTTGAAGGGTTGGCTTGCCCCCTTGTCTATGATGTCACCCCAAGGTGGATAGAGGCGGGAGTCCAGATCGAGAAGAAGGATTTGAATGTAGCATCTCGATATTGGTTTGGATTCATCAGCACCTCTATCATACCTTCATAGAACGAATCCATCCTCTGACATGAGAAGGCAGCTTGTTTAGGGTCTATCTTAGCGAAGAGACGGGTCAACTTGGGACTTATCATTAAGTAAGAGATGGCCCTGAGGGCTAAGTAAAGGTAGACTTCTCTTCCATTCCCAGTCTTGATCACGAAGTTGTGTTGGCTCGCTGGAGTGCCCTGGGATGATATGTGAGATATTAAGGTTACCCCCTCTTTGTCCACTTATATCAGGCATATGTAGGCTGAATACATTTGAGAAGAGGCTAACAGGAGGAGAGCAACTATGGTAGATACATCTCCAGAGGTGGATATCAATTCTATACCTGTAGACATATCTTTGCCTACTCCGGCCTCTGGGTCTTTAGGTACATCTGCTCCAACTTCTTCTTCACAGGCTCCGGGTGAATCTACCTTTTCCCAGCCCACCAGGATCACTGAGGCTATGATCCTGAAGATGGGGAACTTGTCCCATTCAACTGATGTAAGGGCGACTAGACTAGAGAGACCTATCCCATAGATGCTTGAGGCTGCCATTTTAGCTGCACTTACCCCTTTCCGGACTTCCATTAACACTCTCACTGAGAGAGTTGAGACTTTTGAGAGCAGACAAGGGGAGACCTCCAAGGTTATGACTTTGAAAGCTAAAGTTGCAGATCTGAGGAAGGACATGGACTATCTAAAGTCTACTAACTTCACTTCACTACTAGAGGCCGCTGATAATGTTGATGTCCCATAGACTTCTGAGATACCTCCAGCACCGGAGATGTATAAAGGGATAGAAAGACAGCTGATGAGTCTAAGGCGGAGACCAACGAGGAGTAGATTGATGTTAGGGAGAAGAGCATATATGGAGACCTGCCAGATCTAGAGGAGACGATTGTACAATTGGTGATCCAATCATCACTGACAGAGATGTCTATGGCAAGCCCGAGTGGAGCTGGTGATACTGTAGATGCGACTCCAGGTACTGATGCCCATGTTCAGAGTGGTACAACGGGCACTGATGCCCAGACAGACAGAGCGACTGCTTAGACAAGATTTCTTTTTACCTCCGCCTCTATCTTATCTTTTTATTGACTTTTGGAAATTTTTTTGCATTTGAGGACAAATAGCTTTTGTTTTGTGGAGGGGTGAGGCCCATTTGTTGTGACTATTTTTTTGTCTGTATATTTGTGTTTTTGAGCCATTGATTGTGTTGATACTGCATTTTGTGGATGATTGAGTTTATGGCTCCTTATTGTTAATTGTAAATGATCTTTGGACCCTTCCAAAATATTGTATGCCACCTCTTATTTGTGTTTGAATATGGTTGTTCTCTTGTAAAATTGAGTATTGGTCTTGATTAATATCAATGACTTAAATAGTGCTCATACTTGAACATAAATTAATGAGCGGCTACGATGATGCCAAATGAAGTAGCATAGGCAATATATGAACTTTTTGCATCTCGTTGTGACTAGCCAATTATCAAATTGAGTCTCTTGTGATTAGCATTGCACACTAGTGAAAGTGTGGAGTCTTGTTTGACATTGGTGTTATTGCCTTGTGTGTGATGAGCTTATGGTGAAACATGTGTGATGACACCTAGAATTTGTCCCATTGGTCCGGTTGACTAAGTGATGCAATCTCTTGAAATGATCTTAGGCAACTTTGAAGAGTGTGAAATAATTCGAGATTATACCTCTTTTGTGGCCAACCTTGTGAGTGTGTGATCCTTGCTTGAAACCCTTTGAGCCTAACCCTTTCCTTGGAAGAAACTTGATGGAATTGTGACCTTTCTTTATCCATTACCCATAATCCTCATGATTTGTGGTTTGTCTGAATAGCCAACTTAGGCCAAAATCCTAAGTTGGGGGTATGGTGAAAAGAGAAGGTAAATCAATAAGTGCAAGGAAGTCCCTTTTGACCCATGGCTTTGAGAAAGATGGAACCTCCATATAAAAAAAGAGAGAAAAAGAAGAAAAGAGTATTAAAAAAGGAGAGACAAAGAAGAAAAGAGTGAAAAAGAAAAAAAATGAAAAAGTTGTGGAATAAAGTTGTGAAAATACAAAAATAAAAGGGGTGTCCACCAGTCCATCAAAGATGAATAATGGGGTGACTTGTGAGCACAAATGAGAATGATGAAGAAAAGGAAAGAAAGTTTGTTCACACCACATTTCATGAAGATTACAACCACTAAGTCTAAATGATCATACCTTTACACTCAACCCCATTACAAGCTTTGAAAAAGACCTTTTTGATCTTGAGTGAGCTGAAACAATTTTTGGTTGGAAAATAAGGGCAAACCTATGGGTGAAACCATGCATTGTGTTTATCTTTGTGAGAGTGAGTGTTGCATTGATTCCGGAGCTATAAATTGTTGAACCATTGTATGTGAATATGGAATCATTCTATGTGTGAGGGCATTTGTGTACCTTTATTGAGCTTGAGCTTGCATTTAAAGCAACTATTGTGAAGTTGAGAATCTTTGATAATGGTTAGTCACAACTTGAATCTTTGAGTGCACAATTGATCAATGCATGAGTAAGTTGAGTCCTTTTGTGTGCATTCATGATTGAGTCTTGGTAGCACCATTTGAGACATCCTTTTTGAACTGCAAAGCTTGAGTTTTACTTGAGGAAAAGCAAAACTTTAAGTTGGAGGTGGTGATGAGTCCACAATTGTGGACTCATTTAAGGCTTTATTTTAATACATTTAGTGTCCTCAAATACTTATTTGGTGCCAGTAACTAATGTAAAAATTCTTGATTTTCAGGTATTTGGGTAGAGGAACAAGGAAGCTAAAAGAACGCAGAAAAGAAGGACTGATGACTGCCTAACCCATTGGGTGAGTCACAAAACGGCCATGATCTCGTCTAAAGTTATAGTGTGCAAGCCCTGAAGGATAAAATCAAGTCGGTGATAGAAAGGACTAGTTGGCGAGTCGTTGAACGGTTCCGTGATGCAGTGCCAGATCGCCCAAAGTTACAGAACATGAAGATGCTCAAGGACAAAGCAAAAAGGTGATGGAATTGACCAAAGGGCGGATCGTCGATCCCAACTTATTGCGTCGAATGGTCCTTCTCAACATATTTTTGGCGACTATAAATACATTTTTAAATTCTTAGTCGAGTATCAGTTTTCATAGTATCTAATTTTTCTCAATCATGTTTTCTAACTCTGAGTTGGGAGGCAATATTTTTCCTTAGCTTTGAAGAATTGAAGTTTTCCATTTTCGAGAAATTGGAAGTGGGTCTTTGAGATTCTTCAATCTTGACCTTTGTAAATACGAAATTAATCTTACCAGTTGATGGAAACAACATTTGGTAATGATTTATATCTTTTTATGATGTCTAGCTAAAACCCCAATTCTTGGGATGTTATTATGTGATTATGGGCTAATGTAGCTGCTGGGTATTGTTAATTGATAGTTAAATGCTGTTTAAAACTGATTTCATTCAATAATTGTGGTTTAATTTAAAAGGTTGTAGTTGCAAATGCAACTCTACCTTTGTGTTTTTAGCTTGCTCGAGAGAAAGGTTTTAAAACTAAGGTTACTAATTTGATGGTCTGTGGGTATTGGATTGTCATGGGTTCATCTCTAGAGAGTGAATCCTAAACCTTTTTCACACATTCAACTCGAGAGAGTGAATGGACTAAAGCATAGGTTGTTCTTAATTGCTGCTTATTGGTGTTAGAGAGAAACCATTTTGATTCGAGGTAAATTGTTTGAGTGAAAGTTTATCCCCATTAAAGTCTAGCTTATTTAATGATTTATAGCTACTTAGTATCAATCACAATTACCCATTTCTCCACCTTAGCCTATAATCCAATACAACCCAAGAACTCGTCTTTTTACTTGTTAGTTAGTGTTATTTGATGTTGTCATAGCTGTTAATTACAATCAAAACCCCCATGTTTGACACTTGTGTCACCCTAAATTTGAAATATGCTTTTATTCGTAAATGTTTTTACCTATGATTGGGTTGAACATACTTGTACTTGGCTCTTGAATCTTAAGCAAGTACCACTTCTTGTGAGATTCGACCCCAACTCACTTAGTTGGGTTATATTACTGACTAACGATCGTTGGCACTTTGTATTGGAAGAAGTGTCCTGATATGTGAAATGAAACATCATCTAAGAAACCTCAATCAATGAACAAGTGGACCATAGCCTAACTCAAAGTAGAACACACATTCTGAAATTGTTGAACTAGATCACTCCTCTTCATATCAACTCTGATCACCTCAACCCTAGAAAATTATTGATCATGATGCCAACACAAATGTTTAGACACCAAAATCTCCATAATTGGAGATGCACCTGAAAATCGAGTCAAAGTAGGAATGAGGGACCTACACTGAGAATCCAAAAATTAACTAATTAATAGGTCCTAAATGCCTTTCTGTGATAGTGTCCCAAAAGGGGACATAATTCGATGCTCAGAAGGCGAGAAAACAACCCATGCAATTTAAACAACAACAAGAACAAAAAGAGGTTGGGAAGCCCCCTTTGGAGGATAACATACCTCAAATCAATGATCTTTAAGCTTTCCCGATCAGTCTCACATGCAGGCACTCAAATTATGAACAAAATGCAACTTGAATTTCCGAATACGGAGCTTCATAGCTCAAGTTATTGATGAATATATAAAGATCAAAAAAGGGGATTATATACCATCTATCTTCGCAAATGCCAACATTTGTTCGCAAAAGATAATATTGCTTAAGCGGCAAAATGTTCGCGAAAGCGGAGCCCGCCTAAGAGACGCCCTTCGCTTAAGCGGCTACTTTGTCACTTTAACGGCCATTGGAAAATCCAAGAGTTGGTCCCTTAAGAGACCCTTGCCCCTCTGATGCCTTTCGCTTATGCAGAATCTTGGTCTCTTAAGCAATTAAGAGGTCACATAAGTTGTCACATTAGAGACCATAAATTTGAGAAATTGGCTAAGTGTCCAAAACATCAAACAAGCCCTCAAAATTAATTCCGAGTCCAAAAATGCAAACCAAAAGTGCAAACCACTTGTAAATGACATTCCAGACTCAATAGAATCGACGAAACATCCATCTGATGTCGATTCATTAAAATGTTGACCAAAGTAAACACTTTACAAAGAAACACCAACAAAATGCTGAAAGCTAGACACTCAACCGGAGAACCTCCGGAATTGAACTAATGGTTTTTCTAGACCAAACTAGACCACTTGGGAATTTGATTCCGAGCAAGTTTACCAGAAACGTTGACCAAAGTCAAACTTTAGGTAAAATTCTAAAGTTAAAACTCCAAATCGCACAAACTCAGAATGGAAGCCTCAAAACCCAAACCGATCACCTCTGTGGAGCAAAATGTCCTTTCAAGAGCTGATGGAGCTTATGGAATTCTGATCCAACACCAGAATATCCAAATGTTGACAAAAGTCAACTATTTCAAACTTAAAACCTCCATACTCAAAAACTTGTACGAAACCCAACAAAACACCTCAGGAAGCATGTCACCTACCCCAACATCACATCGAAGCCAGAAGTATAATACGGGAAGGGGAAAAATGGTAAAAACACGCAAAACTACCGAAATGATCCTCAAGTGCTATTACAATAATGCCAATAAAAAGGACTTATGTTTGAAAAAGTCGAAAAAAAAATAGGAACCTAGGGGCTCCAAAGATAAGGATACAGGACCCTAAGCTCCGCCAGACATTCAAATACCCTTTTAGTTCAGGCAATGCCAACTCACAACTCAGGCGGATAAGAAATCCACGAATTCACTACAGCACTCCAAAAATTAAAGTAGCAACCGAACTCCTTCCTTTGATATTGTCTTCCGTGAAACCTAACCAACCTCAACTGAACATAGATGAAAAATCTAAGATGATCCAATACCATAGAGATAACATAGAACGAAGAACCCAAAAGACAAGAGAAGATGCCAACAAACTCACAAGTAGGATCATATGCTTTAAACTACAAACCCAACACTACCTAACAATCACATATATTCTTCCTATCCCGACCCTACCAAAAATTACCAATACCATCTGAACACTGCTCGCATAACCATGCAACCACTCTAAGCCCAACTCCAATAATAATCTTAACCTAACTATCTTCTAAGAAAATTGAAATAGTATGAAGATTTAAGTTACCTGCATTAGTGACCAATGTTATAAAACCTTGAATCTCCCTATAAGTGCAAATCTTAAACTACACCCACAGTCTAAGGAAAACAGGGTCGGTCAGTAGAGGAAAATCATATCCTATCTGTCAATAGAAATACAAAAAAACCACAAAACCGAAGCTAGAACAATAAAACACACAAAATTCACATTCATAAACAAGTCAATATTGTTGACCCACGAATTACTTCCACTCCATCTTGAAGGTGAGCTTTTTTGGTAGATACCAATCTCCAAAAAAAATGAAAGTTTAGAAGTTGTCAATGAATGCCATCAAATATATCCCAAGTCATAAGCTCGATTTCTTGAAATTCCGACACAACCCATGTGGAACCCTAACAAAACCAAGGTATTAATTAAGAATCACAATGAAAGATAGTATTGTAACTCACACTATAGAGAATTCCCATAACCAATAATCCGAACAGTGTTAGCTAAACATTAGAAACCTATGAATGGCAACAGTATCCCAAAGTTGGCTAGATAAATCAATAATAAACAATGTAAACACCCTCTCTTAAAATGTACTTCTTTTTGCTGGCTGCCCATAAAATATAAGTTCATTGCTCGGTAGTCGTCCCTAACCACACAAAAACCTTACATGGAATGGCCCCGATCAAGCCATCACCATACTTAGAACATTGAGACAACTTCACTCCCAACCTCCCTAGCTGAAACCCAACCACCCGACATTACAACATCAGAAGGATCAAAGGTCGGCTGAACTATAAATCTAAAATACCATCTTATTTAGAAGAGATACTTCAAGAAAAACCAACCGAGAAAAACCTCAACCTTACTAGCAAGGAACTTAGAAAAGGATTAAGCCAATGGGAAGGAATCAATAGAAGGAATTGTGAACCTAAGCCACTATTGATAATACCTCTCCATCACATCACTCTCACTGCAATCATCCCCAACCAACTAATTAGAACACAACGAAAAGGAAAGATAACCATCTCAGCTAAGCAACCTAAGAAAGAAGGAACAACGAACCAATCCTCGAGTACGACATTAAACGAAAAGGCACAAGGATCAACTCCAAAACTAATCAAAACCAAGCATTAACGCCACAATAATCCAATACTAAAAAAATCATCTATAGGAGGAAAAACATAGACGGACAATTCCAAGTAGGGATTTAATCACAAATAACAAGTTTACAACAAAACATAAAGGCATGTATGGGCATGAAAACCCTAAATCCACACAACACAAGGAATCAATGGTAAAAGAAACACAAGATCACTAATAAAATAGGGATACATGGAATCTTATCCCGTGGCCTGTCTGTAGGAGCAATTCTATAGCTTACTTCACTAGGCCCTCAGGGATTTAACGTGAAGAGTTTACCATCAGTGATGAGTAATTATTGGGTAATCCCAAGAAAAATGCCCCAACTCTCTGTATGTGTAATACTTCTTACCAACAACGGCTTACTAATACGACCCGATTGAATTAGAATGAACCTTACAACCAGAATACTCTAAATGCATATGTTGTGAAGCCTGTCCTGAACTCTGTCCATCGTGGGTACAATAATCTTCCAATAAAGCACCTAGACCCTGAGGTGCTCACCCCATAGATCTAGTAGGTCGAGAGTGAGGATTACATTTGCTGGAATGATGTCAATCTTGGTATAAAGTCTTATCCCTGCTGTGGTGATGGTAGGGACTACTACCCCTACAAGACTAAGTCTCAATACATGCCTTCTCCACAACCCTTGCATGACAAAAAACCTATGGAAAGGTAGACCCAGCTGCTACAAATTCCTTTGATGTGAAACACAGTGGGAAAGTCAATGTCACGACCCAAGAGTACCCCCAAGTCGTAACACGATGTACTTGACCCTAAAGGGGTCTCATACAAGCCATCTAGCATCATCATAACATAAGACATAGAAACAATACAGAAAATTTAAAACTTTTACAATCGAAGTTCAATTTAATTTTCCATATAAGAAATCATAGGAATCTAGATATTTGTCTCGTACACCATCTAAAACAAAGAATACAAAGTTTGGTACTTAGCCCTTATACATCAATAGAAAGTCTCAATATACAAGATATGACATGACTAAGAAAATATGCAATCTCGTCCTCGGACTTAAGGACTCACCAACAAATTGGAGTGAAGTCACTTAGCTGGAACTTATTCTCATTAAGTAGTAGAAGGAAGAAGGGGTTATCACATAACATGGACTAAGTATGGAAACATGCATAAAATCCTTAAACATGATAAAACAGACAATTTTAGTGAAAATGATGCATTTATTGAGTTTGGAAACCAACACGTATATCCAATGTGCAACACAAGCTACAATCACACTTATAATCATTTCAAGATAATATCAACACCTTAGAGACCCCAAGGAAGCACTTGTGCTATGTATGGTAGGCATCCTATAACACCAACCTTACTAAATACCCCTTTGAAGCTACCTTGGTCATGTACAACATCTTCAAATCTCATTAATATCATTGGTCACAAATAAGGAAATAGTTATGCATAATACTTTGAATATAAGGAAAGTCATTGACATCAAATAATCGTTCAATACACATGCATACATTGAATCTCATCATAATGCAAAGGAACCACACTACAACACCTTACTAAACCCAGTAGTGCACAGTGGGAGTGAAGTCCCATACCCCCACTCCTACTAAGCAAATTCACCAAGAAATTATCGCATGATTCGTGCCTCATTCATTGTCTTTATTATTTAGGGAAAGGTATCCATAACCAACATAGACCATGTGAGCTACATGGAATCCGGTGTCGTGTAACCCCTCACCGAGAAAGGTGTTCTAATTTCCTAAGGTAGAACTGAAATGTATTGCTATAAGGTAGATCCACTAGTTAAGGTCCTTTGTTGTCACATAGTTCTAGGATAGGGAGATTGCTTCTAGAAACCCGTCTTATGGCATTGGCGGAGGGTATTCCATCTCATGAGTTCCCTTGTGGATGACCCTCCTCATTGTCTATATGCATTTAGTGCTAAGCAATATTTACCAAACTATACGTCATTAGTCTTTGAATTGTATTTACATGTGTGAAGGAGGTGCTCTACCTCTCATTCAATACAATTTATAAAATAGGTCAAGGATTCATTAAAGGTGAGAACGTACTTTCAACTTTAGAATCATAATTAGTATGTAAGGATAACTTTCACACCAAGATCATGTGTTCTCTTGAGAATGGACTGTCAATCAACACAACAGAATCAACATGGTTTATGTACAATTCATACATAATAATGTGTAAAGGTGCATATGAGAACTATACTTTCAATTAACACCATTTGATTACATCATAATCATGTTTATGCATGAAGTATATGTGTGTGTGCAATTGTCATTGCAACAACCCAACAACAACAATATCAACATACTAGACAATACATATAATCTTAACTGTAAGGGTAAAGGAAGAACTACCTTTCAACAATACCAACTTTACACATTAGTCATAGGAGATTTACTTTCTAAATGAATCAATAGTTTATACACATCTTTCATTCATATGCATGAACCCTAGCAATTTACCCCCTTTTAAGGTCATGAATCATGTCTCACAATTACACCCAAAGATACTACAGTAGGCAATGGATAGAACAAGATTCAATAAATAAATTCATATCGAGGTCATGGGGCTATTCATGGGTTCAAGGGGAATTTTACAATGAAGATCGCCATTAAACATCAAATCATCCATATTATAATTAGATTAACAAGATGAGATCGTTTTTAGGAAGAACCTATGGGCAGAATAGAAACCCTAGTTTTTGAACAATATACTAATTTTGAAATTAGAGTATGAAGGGCTACATGAAGAAAATTGTTCCATGAATCAAGGTCCCCATACCTTAATCGAATCCTTGCCCACAAATTGGAATGAAAATCTTGGAGCTTGAACCCTAATCTTCAAGTTCTTGGTGTTCTTCAATGGAGGAGCTGTTGACACCCAATTTTGACTGACCTAATTTTTGGAATGCTATTCGATTAAAATACGTATTTTTTCTTAAAATATATTTCTAGTTTTAAAATTTTAATCAATTTCGTCTTAAAATTATATTTTAGTACACCTGATTTCAAAAGTTATTATAATTATTATCAAATTATTTTTTTTTATCTATAGTTAATTCGAAATAATTATTTTACTCAAATATTTTTAAATCATATTTATGTTTAATTTTATGAAAATATTTTAATACGTGTAGTATTTTATTAACTGAATAGCATTTCTTAAATTTCCTCTAACTTATTTAAATTTTCAGCCCATTCTATTCAAATTTATTTCAATTCTAACCTATCCTTATTCAATTTATTGCGATTATAGCCACTCCATTTCCAATTGACATTTCAATTATAGCCATTTGCTATTTTCAATCATAACCACTCCAATTCAATTCCTAAACCCTTTATCTTTTAATCTCAACCGTCTAAATCCTAGATTGAATCCTAGCCCTTCATCGCTTCTAAATCAACGGTTGAGATTGAATCATATTATCTTACCTTTTAAACCTAGAAGACCCCAACCATAATTTTCATTCTTCTTCCTCTCCTCCTCTCTCCTCCACCCTCTCTCCCTCTCCTTTTTTCTCCGGCGAACGTGAACCAGCCAGCCGCCGAGACAAGCAACATCAGCAACCAGCAGCTCCAACCCTTCTCTTCTCTCCCCTTTGTTCTCCCTTCTCTTCTCTTCTCTTTTTCAGGTAAGCAGCCGGCAGAAGCCACCAGCAGCTCCAGCCGGCGAGGACAGCCAGCCAGGCGAACTCCGGCCAGCAGCAACAAGCAACCGACAAACATCCAGCTCCAGCCGCCGGCGAAAGCAGCCGAAAATGACAACAACACCAGCTCCATCCAGCAATGAACTCCGAGAGCAACAGCGACCAGCAACCAGCAACAGCCGGACAACAACACCGGCGAGCAACAGTAGCACCTGCCTCTGCCCCTCTCTTCTCCGGCAAAACTCGAGGAAATTAACAACAAACGTCATTATTAACAAGAGCTCTAAGGTTAACATTTTTTTAAAAAATTTCTACCGATTTTAAGAGGTTGACAGATCTGTTCAGATCTGTCTAGGTATGATTTTCTAAACATTTTTTTGTTACACATTTTATATTCTTGTCCATTCCATGAGTTTCTGTGAGATAATGAAGTTTGACATTGTTCTGGGTAAATTCCTTATGAGTTATGCTTAAATTTGTCCCAATAAGTTCAATGTTAATATTGCTCCTTTCGATTGAAAATGCCCTGCTATTACGTGAAATAATCTCAGTGAAGAGTTGGGCGATGTCAGTTAATAATGAGATACTTTGAATTCTTTCGATTTTGCTCAATATCTCTTTGTTGTTTAAACTTGATTTGTGGATTTTGCTTTAAGATTTGGCTTTAATTTGGTATGATTATGGGTTATTTCTTGCTCCCTTCCCATAATTGATTCAAATTGATGTCATTGCCATATTTACTTCTTAATAAAATATGCAGGATTGATAATTAGTAATATTGATTTGAGTCATGATACCGTCCTTCCTTAAATATCCTTCCTTTTTCGTTCGATGATTGCTAATTGATTGTGGATTGTTAATTGATTTTAGGTGCCTTAGTTTTAGACAGATTGGTACTTGTTTATTTTTGGTTAAAAAATAAATTTATTTTAAATCTGATTTGGCTCTTCTTTAAAATAAGAAAGTGTTATATTAATTGATTCCTAAAAAATATTTTCTTCCCTTATTATGTGCCCCCCTTCACTATATAAAGTGACCCTTAGTCCTTTTATCTGGACACTCTGGAACCATCAGAAAAGAGACTTGAACACTTTAAATAAAAAAAAAAAAAAAAAAAAAAAAAACAGAAGCTCTCCACTCATAAAAAGAAACGAAGTTACTTGCAAGCTTTGAGCATTCTCTTTTGCTGTGTTGCTGTTTCTTCTGGATATTTTGCTAAAAAAAAAAAAAACACTCCATTGCTGATAATTATTTCTGCTTGATTGGTTAGTAATTACTTCATTATTTTAAAATTTTGTCTTGCATCATCTATTTTGAATATTGTTGTGTGATTGAAACAAATAAAAGGGAGACATCCGGGTTAGTTCTCTTCACCTCCCTCTTCTATGTGATATATTTGTGTGGTTTGCTTAAATGATTAAGGGTCTATATGTATGTGAGCAATGTTCTATTATGTGTATTTGTCTTTATTTGTATTATGTGGTGTTTTCTCTAAGTTTTAGTAGGGATCTGGATCTTAGAGTTCAAGATATGGAGAGTCTCCATAGGAGGGAAACCATAGACGAATTGATTTCCGATTTATGTTTTGATTATTATTTCCTCTTTTATTGTTGTGTAATAATTTGTAAACTCTTAACTCTCTTATATATAATATAAACTCGGGGGATCATCTAGGGGGAGGGGTTTACATGCTACTTGTTTATTTATTTGTCGTAGTTTATTTAGAAAAGTATGCATATAGGATTATGTTTTGTTTGATAGACCGCATTTAACAAATCTGTTTAAAATAAGGTAAATATGTCATTGTCATTTATTTAATCTTAAACTAGTTTAAAAGTTGATTGTGTTTAAATTGCTTATATGATTGGCATTAACCGCTTATATGATTGGCATTAACCACCGTATAGATTAAAAAATAAAACAAGCGATATGTTTGCTCTTTGTTTCAATTAATTCAACTAAGCCCTTTATATAATAATGAACAAATTTTGAATATTGTCAATATGTCTTATTGAAATTATTCTGTCATCTTAGATGCCATGCCTATAGGATTTAAATAATTCTAAATATATCTTTGCGTATGGTATCTTTGCATATAGGTTTAGTTATAATGTATGCCTAAGTTTAGAAGTTAATATTCACATCACGCTTAGAAAAGCATGCTTATAGGATTTAATGGGCTTAATATGTTATTTGGGTTAGAAATCATGATTATAGGTTGTAAATTTTGTTCCTTAGAAATTATGCTCATAAGACTTCAAAAAAAAAAAAATTGAGGCTAAATAAATAGTTTGAATAATTTCAGCATTTCTGTTAACTTAATCTTGTTAATTAATCAAAGTTTAATTAAGCTTTAAATTGCTAATAAAAGTGTAGCATGTTAGTCAGCTGGGTTAAATTTGTCAGTCTATTTAACCACTTAGAAATCATGTTCATAGGAACTATTAAACAATTTCCAGCATGTAAAAAAAAAATATATATAAAAATAAAAATAAGAAGAATCAGCAAATATGTTTTCCCAACTGATCTGCACTACATTAATATAGTACCACTTAAAATAACTTCAATTTATGTGACTATTTTCTGTATATTTCAGCATGGTAAACCGCCTAATTAAATTCCAGCATGCTCTAAAATAAAATCTGCCTGATACAATTACTTTCCTGCATTTAAACAATGTTCTGCCACTTAAAATAAATAATTCTCTGCATCTGTGATCACTTTGCTGCTATATTTTAAAGTCAAATTAATTAAAATCTACATTCTATAATAATTTTTTCATTCTTAATTAAGTAATATTACTATTGTTATGCCTGTTTATATGCACACACTTAGCATGAACCTCACGCCAATTACGTGTTTGTTGGTATGTTAATAATAAACTTAAGAGGCCAATTTGAGACTCTACCTGCTAAGTGTTTGTCCAACATGTTTTGATTGGTGTCTAGGTGGGCCTATATATTTTATTTTTGTCTAAAACCATCCCAATAAGTAGTCCAATGCCTCTTGGACATTAAGTAGGGACGCTAGGCACATGTTAAGACGAGAAGCATGCGGTGGTGGGGTAGGGGTAGTTTAGGCCCTACGGATATGATGACATCGACTCAGGCTTAACGACAAACTTTGGTTTTGTCTGTCCCTACACGGAAGCCTATCGGAAATAAATAAAGTCGAGTGCTGATCCATAAAGTCTTTTAGAGTCTCCCTTTCCTCTTTATCCTTTTTATATGTTTTATGTTATTATTTGGGGTAGATTAAATAAAATAAATCTATTCGCTTATTTACTAGTGCAACTTCTATTTCCTCGCTTATCTCTTTTAATCGTTTAATTGTTTATTATGTTATCACTTAATATTGCATGTTTAATTATTTAATTAAAATAAATAATTTGTCCTTAATTATTATTTATTGTTATCATTAAAAATTATGCGTAATTAATTAAACACTAAAATAATTTTAAATATTTATGTCTTATTATCACTTAGTCTTGCATGTATAGGTAATTAAATAATAATAATCTTAACCGTTTAATATTTATCTATTATGTGATCATTTAGCAAGCATGTTTAAAAAATGAATAAATAATGAAGTGACCTTAATTGCTATTTGTAACCCCCACATATTGCATGAGATACGGCCGGGACCCACATTTGTGGACCTCGAGGGATGCCTAACACCTTCCCCTCTAGGTAACTTGAACCCTTACCCGATCTCTGGTTCGTTGACCTTAGTTAGACTTAGTTAGGTTAGATAGGTGCCCTAACGCACCTTAATTCGTTAGGTGGCGACTCTTCAACCTCTCGAAATCCAAAAGAGTTGTTAGGTCGTGCACCAAAACCCGTCTTGCGAAAAATGGGGCGCGACAGGAACTTCTAGAGAGAGAAATATTGAAAGGATTTGGGTCTTCTTTTATTTCTTTTAAAAGTGATTAAAAAGGAAGAATTTGACTTTAAAAAGTATTTACATTTAGTAGGAAAAGAGTACAAAGTGTTGGTTCAAGTTTAGGAAAGATTTACTAAAAGACCCTTCATTAAACTCAAATTTCTAGTCTTCCCACACTGAAGTTGGTCCTTTGGCACCCTTGGTTCGCCACGGCACTTAGGCGACACGCCTAATGCACCTTGGTCTCGCCCAAAGTTACAGTGAGTTCCCTAAGTGGGCTACTCACTAAGCGATAAAGAGGGGAAATGGGTGAATCGCCAACCCGTTGGGCGACCCTCAACCCATATCACCTTTTGTTACAATAGTTA
Source organism: Solanum bulbocastanum (assembly GCA_037074985.1). Classification (NCBI taxonomy): domain Eukaryota; kingdom Viridiplantae; phylum Streptophyta; class Magnoliopsida; order Solanales; family Solanaceae; genus Solanum; species Solanum bulbocastanum. The sequence continues at coordinate 37,218,025 of CM073608.1, forward strand.
GGACTTAATGAGAGGCTGTTCACTAGGCGAGGAGAGCCCTTTGGCGCATCGCCAAGGCATATGGGGGAAGCTACTGCCTTTCGCCGAGTGGATGAAAGGTATGTGTTGCTTTCCTTTATTTTTCTTAGGTAGTTTAGGGTCCTAGGCTTCACATTAGACTCCCTCCTCATTTATTCAACCTCTAAAACAACCTAGTTATTGGCTTGATGTTACTGTAACCCACACGATGAGGTTCTAGTTTATCCTACCATTTTCTGGGTTGTTACATTATCTCCCCCTTAGGGACATTCGTCCACAAATGAAAATCTGGACATTTTACCGAAGTGTAGACTCAAGACTATTAGCCCAACAAGTATGCAACAGCAAAATTCAAGATTCATTGGGGGAAACATGAAGTCCGTTATAAGACATGGTCAATGCATTGCAAAAAAGTACGAACTACATCTACCAACTCAATATGCATGGAAACTCATGAATTCTCATGTATATTTAGGAGGAACTACCTTCTCCAACTCATGTAAGCTCAACACAACAATATAGAGCCAAATAGTCATTCATTACATAATTAAACATGTTCATAAATTCACCTCATGAACTTAAAAATTGTACTCATCATATAAAAATGCAATCAACATGAGGAATATGTAATCCATGAAAATTCAATTTAAGCTACTCATGAATTGTCACAAGAACATGCACAACATAAGGAAATCATGAAAACTCACAAAATGCACATGACTCCCAAAACACTTAGAATTTGAGAGGAATTACTTACCTCAAGTTTGGGTAGGAGTAGAAGGAAAAGGATGAGGATAATGGGACTTCATATCAGCCTCGGCCTCCCATGTAGCACCCTCAACTAAATTATTCGTCCGTAGAACCTTAACCGAAACAACTTCTTTATTTCTCAACTTTTTCACTTGTCGGTCTAGGATCTTGACCGGGACCTCTTTGTAAGAAAGGTTCTCATCAACTCCTAAACCTTCTAAAGGTAGGATGGATACCGGATCACTAATGCACTTCTTGAGAATGGATACATAAAACACCTGGTGAACCGAGGCCAACTCATTCGGCAAGTCTAATTCATATGCAACCTTCCTAACTCGTTGCAAGACTTGGTAGGGACCCACAAATCGGGGACTAAGTTTCCCCTTTTTGCCAAACCTCATCACACCCTTCATGGGTGAGATTTTCAAATAGATAAAATTGCCAACTTCAAATTCTAAATCCCTTCTTCTAACGTTGGCATAGGAATTTTGCTGACTTAAAGACGTCTTCAACATTTCTCTAATGAGGCGAACTTTTTCAATGGCCTCATGAACTAACTCGGGACCAAGTAGGGAAACTTCACCTACTTCTGACCACCCAATTGGAGATATACATCTCCTACCATACAACGCTTCAAACGGTGCCATGGTGATACTTGGGTGGTAACTATTGTTGTAGGCAAATTCTATCAATGGTAGATGGTTATCCCAATTACCCTTGAAATCAACAACACATGCCCTTAACATGTCCTCTAAAGTTTGAATAATGTGTTTCGCTTGACCATCTGTTTGAGGGTGAAAAGCGGTACTAAGCTTAACATTGATACCGAGCCCTTGTTGGAAAGCCTTCCAAAAATGTGAAGTAAATTGAGTACACTGATCCGAGATATTCGATAAAGGAACTGCATGTAACTTCACTATCTCCTTGATGTACAACTTGGCATAGTCTTCTGCCATAAAAGATGCCTTGACGAGAATGAAATAGGCTGATTTGGTCATCCTATCCATAATGACCCAAATAGAATCATGTTGCCTTTGAGTACGGGGCAAACCCACAACAAAGTCCATATTGACATCCTCCCACTTCCAAGTGGGAATATTTATATCTTGGGACAAGCCTCTGGGCTTTAGGTGCTCGGCTTTAACTTGTTGACAATTCAGACATTGGGCCACAAATCCCGCTATATCGTTCTTCATACCATTCCACCAATAGACTTCCCATAAATCACGGCATATCTTGGTGGCTCCTGGATAAATAGAATATCACAAACCATGGGCCTCATCCAAAATTTGCTCTCTCAAGCCATCACCATCTGGAACACATAGCCAACCTTGGTACCTAAGCGCCCCATCTCACCCTTGGGAGAAAGCCTCAACAGACTTGTTGAGAACCAATTCTTTCAATTCCATTAAAATAGGATCAAAGTGTTTCTTAGACTTTACATCAACAACTAAGGATGATTCGGAACTATAATGGACTATGAACCCACCCTTGGTGGAATCCACTAGTTGGACACCTAACCGGGCCAACCTTGCACATCACAAACCAATTCCTTTTTCTCATCTTCTACATGAGCCACACTACCCATGGACAATCTAATTAGGGCATCCTCAACTACATTGGCTTTGCTGGGGTGGTAAAGGACACTCATGTCATAGTCTTTCAATAATTCTAACCACCTTCTTTGTCGGAGATTCAATTATTTTTGGCTAAAAACGTATTAAAGACTCATGTAGTCAGCGAACTCATCTACATGGACACCATAAAGGTAGTGCCTCCAAATTTTCAAAGCAAACACCATCACCGCTAATTTGGGATCATGAGTCGGATAATTTTTTCCATGTATCTTGAGTTGATTTGCAGCAGAGGTGATTACTTTTCCATGTTGCATGAGGACACACCCCAAACCTACTCGGGAAGCATCACAATACACTATAAACCCATCATTACCCTCTAGTAAAGTCAACACCGGAGCAGGCATAAGCCTATCCTTCAATTTGGAAGCTCTTCTCACAAGCCTCCGACCACACAAACTTCACTTTCTTTTGAGTTAAGGCCATCAATGGAGAGGCAATAGAGGAGAAACCCTAAACAAACCTCCTATTGTAGTTTTCCAATCCCAAAATGCTTTTAATATCGGTAGGAGTTAGAGGTCTAGGCCAACCCTTAACCGCATCCGTCTTTTTCGAATTTACCTCAATACCCATTCCCGACACAATGTGATTGAGGAAAGCAACCGACTTGATCCAAAACTCACATTTACTAAACTTAGCATATAATTGGTGGTCTTTAAGGATTTGTAATAAGATTCTTAATAGATCCATATGCTCTTCTTCACTTTTGGAGTAGATCAAGATGTCGTCAATAAACACTATCACAAACATGTCTAGATAGTGCCTAAAGACTCTATTCATTAAATTCATGAATGCCGCCGGGGCATTAATCAACCCAAAAGACAAAATCACAAACTCAAAATGACCATATTGGGTCCTAATGGCCGTCTTAGGAATATCACATCCTCTTACCCTTAGTTGATGGTAACCCGAACAAAGGTCTATTTTGGAGAAAAAGGTAGCCTATTGAAGTTGATCAAACAAGTCGTCAATCCTAGGAAGTGGATAATTATTATTTATAGTAACCTTGTTCAATTGACGATAATCAATACACATCATAAGGGACCCATCCTTTTTATTCACAAACAATACCGAAGCACCCCATGGAGATATGCTTGGTTGAATAAAACTCTTGTCTAACAAGTCCTTAAGTTGTGCCTTAAACTCTTTCAATTCGTCTGGAGTCATTCAATAGGGAGGGATACCTATGGGTTGTGTATCCGACAAAAGATCAATGCCAAAGTCTATTTCCCGTTTGGGAGGAATTTTGGGCAAATCATCGAGAAAGACTTTTGGAACCTCCCTCACTATGGAGACCGACTCAAAAGAAGGGACTTTGGATTCAATATCCACAACCCTAACAATATGATACACGCACCCCTTGGAAATCATTTTCCTAGCTTTTAGGTATGAAACAAATTGACCTCTAGGAATTGAATTCCGTTCTTTCCATTCTAAAATGGGCTCATTCGGAAATTGAAACTTTACTACCCGATTTCTACAATCAATGGACACAAAACAAGCATGAAGGCAATCCATCCCCAAGATGACACCAAAGTCCAACATATCTAATTCGATCAAATAAACTAAAGTGAATCTATGAGGTAAGGAGATTAGGCACCTCCTATATAATCTTTTAGCTCTGACCAAATCACCTACCAGGGTAGACACGAAAAAAAGGTTCTTTTAGGGTTTCAGGGAGTATTTCAAATTTCATAGGTACTAAAGGTGTAACAAAAGATAAAGTGGCACTGGGGTTTAATAATGCATAACCATCAATAGAAAAGACTTGCAACATACCCATTACAACATCGAGGGAGTTCTCTTGCTCACCTCTAGATTGGAGAGCATAGAAGCGGTTCTTCTTAGAAGCATCGTGGTTGGAACCACTTGGAGGAACTTGATTACCCTCTTTCCCCTTGGTTGCACGAGTTGGACAATCTTTCAATTGATGCCCACTTTTACCACATCCATAGCACACACCCATACCGGCAAGACATTTCCCCTCATGCCTCTTATCACACTTGGCACAGATAGGTCTATCCATGGGAGATCTACTCTTATTGCCTCCTTGAGGCTTAGGGTTAGACAGTCTATCTTTGTTGGTCTTGGGAGCATTAGAGGGACTTTGATTAGAGAACCTCTTATTGAACCTTGGTCCACTTTAAGCCTCGATCTTACCCTTTGAAGAATTCCCATCATCGGGCCTTGGCCTCTTCACCTCCCTACTCTTCTTCCTAAGCCTTGATTACTCAACTTGTTGACCATGAACCATCAACCTTGAGATATCCATGTTGTCATGGAGCATTGCCACTCAACACTCTTCTTCAATAGCATCGGACACACCGGTGAAAAAATGACTCATTTCATCTCTTGGGTTAGACACCAAATATGGTGCATATTTGGACAACTTAGTAAATTTCAAGGAGTATTCTTGGACACTTATCCCTCCTTGACAGAGATTGATGAGCTCCTCAACCTTGGCTTCCCTCTTCTCACGAGAAAGAAACTTTCAAGAAATGCCTTCTTGAACACCTCCCAAGTTATGGGACCCGCTATTATAGACCTATTATCCTTTTCCATTGAGTAAACCATACTTGGGCTACATCTTTAAATTGATACCCCGCTAGTTCGGCTTTCTCAATAGAAGTCACTCCCATAGCATCCAAAATTTTGTAAACCTTCTCTAATAATTCTAGTGAGTCTTCATTCACCTTGGAACCCAAGAAAATAGGAGGATTCATCCTAGTGAAATATCTCAAACTTGAGGCCATAGTACTCACATTGGGCTCTATCTGGGGCCTAACCTCTTTGTTGGCTTGAGCCGCCATAGTTTGAGCTTGAGTGGTGACGGTTTAAGCTTGAAATGTAATGAGTTGTGTCAATGTTTGGAAAGCCACCCTTATCTCAACATTAGTCATGACCACTTCATCATTAGGAGATTAAGGGTCTTGAGGAGCTTGAGGGGGACCCTCCTCATTCACATTTTCCTCTTGTGCCCTCTTTGCATTACCTCCTTTTGTATTCATATCCTATATGCACAAGAAAAGGGTTAGGAGAAATGACTGTATAGAGTAAAACTCTGAGAACGATTAAAGATTAATGAAGAAAGTGAGAGCTCTTAAGCATCTTATAGCCTCTCATTCATAAGAGTGGTGCGCTTCACACTCATGAATAAGACTCTACTAGATGCAGTGTATGAAACATCAACCTAAATATTATTCCAAAAAACTTATGGTTTGATACCACGTTTGTCATGACCCGAGAGCACCCCCAAGTCGTAACATGGCATACTTGACCCTGAAGAGGTCTCATACAAGCCATGTATCATCATCATAACATAAGACATAGAAATAATGTGGAAAATTGAAAACTTTTACAATTGAAGTTCAATTTCATTTTCCATACAAGAAATCATAGGAATCTAGACATTTGTCTCATACACCATCTAAACCAAACAATACATAGTTTGGGACTTAGTCCTTATAAATCAACAGAAAGTCTCAATATATGAGATACGACATGACTAAGAAAATAGTTAATCTCGTCCTCTAACTTGAGGACTCACCAACTACTTGGAGATAGCAATCCAAGTCTTCTTCGAATGAGAGTGAAGTCACCTAGCCGGAACCTACACTCATTAAGTAGTAGAAGGAAGAAGGGGTTAGCACAAAATATTTACTAAGTATGGAAACATGCATAAAATCCTTAAACATGATAAAATTGACAATTTTAGTGAAAAGGATGCATTTATTGAGTTTGGAAGCCAACATGTATATCCAATGTGCAACACAAGCCACAATCACACTTATATTCATTTCAAGATAATATTAACACCTTAGCGACCCCAAGGAAGCACTTGTGCAATGTATTGTTGGCATCCCATAATACTAACCTTACTAAATACCCCTTTGGAGCTACCTTGGTCATGTACAACATCTTCAAACCTCATTAATATTATTGGTCACAATTAAGGAAATAGTCATGCATAATACTTTGAATATAAGGAAAGTCATTGACATCAACTAATCATTCAATATGCATGCATACATTGAATCTCATCATAATGCAAAGGAGCCACAGTACAACACCTTACTAAACCCACTTGTGCAATGTGGTAGTAAAGTCCCATACCCCCACTCCTACTAAGCAAATTCACTAAGAAGTTATAGCATGATTCGTGCCATATTCATTATCTTCATTATTTAGGGAAAGGTAGCCATAACCAACATAGACAATGTGAGCTACATGGAATCCGGTGTAGTGTAACCCCACTCCAAGAAAAGTGTTCTTCTTGCCTAAGGTAGAAATAAAATGTCCAGATATAAGGTGGATCCACTAGCTAAGGTCCTATGTTGGCACATAGTTCTAGGATAGGGAGATTGCTTCTAGAAACCCGCCCTATGGCATTTGCGGAGGGGCTTCCATCTCATGAGTTCCCTTGTGGATGAACCTCGCCATTGCATTGGCAAGAGGGCCTTTACCTCATTGTCCATATGCATTTAGTGCTAAGAAATATTTCCCAAATTATACATCATTAGTCTTTGAATTGTATTTACATGTGTGAAGGATGTGCTCTACCCCTCATTCAATACAATTCATAAAATCGGTCAAGGATTCGTTAAAGGTGAGAATGTACTATCAACTTTAAAAGCATAATTAGTATGTAAGGATAACTTCCACACCAATATCATATGTTCTCTTGAGAATGGACTTTCAATTAACACAATAGGATCAACATGATTTATGTACAATTCATTTATAATAATGTGTAAAGGTTCATATGAGAACTATACTTTCAATTAACACCATTTGATTACATCATAATCATATTTATGCATGAAGTATATTTGTGTGTGTAATTGTCATTGCAACAACCCAACAACAACAATATCAACATACTAGACAATACATATAATCTCAATTGTAAGGGTAAGGGAAGAACTACCTTTCAACAATACCAACTTTACACATTAGTCATAGGAGATTTAATTTCTAAATGAATCAATAGTTTAAACACATCTTTCATTCCTATGCACAAACCCTAGCAATTTACCTCTTTTTAAGGTCATGAATCATGTCTCACAATTACGCCCAAAGATATTACAATAGGCATGGATAGAACAAGATTCAAGAACTAAATTCATATAGTAGCAATTCATAATAATAATCTTGCATCAATACACCCATCATAATACTTGAAATTGGGGTCAAGGGGGTATTCATGGGTTCAAGGGGAATTTTTCAATGAAAATCACCATTAAACATCAAATCATCGATAGTATAATGAAATTAGCAAGATAAAATCATTTTTAGGAAGAACCCATGGGTAGAATAGAAACCCTAGTTTTTAAACAATATACCTATTTCGAAATTAGAGTTTGAAGGGCTTTATGGAGAAAAGTGTTCTATGAATCAAGGTCCTCATACCTTAATTGAAGCCTTGCCCACAAATTGGAAGGAAATCTTGGAGCTTGAACCCTAATCAGTTATTGGTGTTCTTCAATGGAGGAACTTCTAGAGAGAGAAATATTGAAAGGATATGGGTCTTCTTTTATTTCTTTTAAAAGTGATTAAAATGGAAGAAATTGACTCTAAAAAGTACTTATATTTAGTAGGAAAAGAGTAGAAAGTATTGGTTCATGTTTAGGAAAGATTTACTAAAAGAGCCTTCATTAAACTTAAATTTCTAGTCTTCCCACGCTGAAGTTCGCCCTTTGACACCCTTAACTCACCAAGGCACTTAGGTGACACGCCTAATGCACCTTGGTCTCGCCCAAAGTTACAGTGAACTCCATAAGTGGGCTGCTCACTAGGCGATGGGGAGGGGCAATGGGCGAATCGCTAACCCATTGGGCGACTTTCAACCATCTCACCCTTTGTTATAGTAGCTAGGACTTAATACGAGGCTGTTCACTAGGTGAGGAGAGCCCTTTGGTGTATCGCCAAGGCATATAGGCAAAGCTACTGCCCATCGCCGAGTGGACGAAAGGTAGGCATTATTTTACTTTATTTTTCTTAGGTAGTTTAGGGTCCCAGGCTTCACCCTAGACTCCCTCCTCATTCATTCAAGCTCTAAAACAGCTTAGTTTTTGACTTAAAGTTACTCTAACGCACATGGGGTGTTATAGTCAAACCTCCAACAAACTATTGATTTATGTACTACCCTATAATAGACAATGTCAGAGTATGTGTAGCCCTCTCGAGAAGCTCTGCCACATACTCAGAAACGGATAAGGAACCCTGCTGGCAACCTCCCAACTCAACTCTAGCTTCTGAACCACTCACTGTACCAAGACCCACACCAGTTTGTGGTGTACCTTTGAAGAGACCTTGAACTCCCATTACTGAGTATCAAAGAGTCAACAAAACTGCTAACTCTGTTGGAACCAGGTCTGCCCCTAGACCCTCTAACATCTACTGAACATCTCTGATGACAATCTTAAGTGTTATTCTATTCATCTAAGAGAAACTAGATTTAAAGAAGTAGTTTTAGAGGTTAATCAATGCAAAAACACATGATAGGGAATAAAAAATGTAATCTCCTAAGAATGCCCTAGAGCCTAGAGAAGATAAGATACAGGCATCTCTACACCGATCTGTAGAATTTTGTGGACCCTTCCTCTTATACAAACGGTATCAGTGAACTTAGAGTTCTGATACCAATCTATCACGATCCAAAAATTAAGGTTTTGATGGCACCTACTACGTCCCACTAATAGGTAAGTCAAACCTATAGCCCGAAACTAAAAGCATAGAGCTATTGCACTGAAGAAAAGATTTGTAGAAGAGAATCAATAATAATAAGAAGAAAAAATAAATGAGAGAATCAGATCAAAACAAAAACCAAACCAAGACCACTTATTGGTTCATATTTGAGTAACTAGTAAAAAAATAATAGTAGAATAACAATACAATAATACAAAACTCTCTTTGGAACTAAAATAAAGACTAGTCCTATTCCAAAATAGAGGGAGGATGAGGCAACTCCAAATTCCATGATCTCACCCAAATCTCTGAATCCAATAGCTGCTCTTCACGAGATCAAATTAGCGATGAGAAGTCGTACTATGATCTATAGGATGCATAAGTGTAGTATGAATACGAACGACTGATACTCAGTAGGCATTGGTCGACTGAGCTCAAAAGATAAAATAAAAATAAAATATGAAAAATGGAGCGTATATCTCATATAGCTAAGGGAACAACAAGAATATTAGAAGAACAAAAAACTAAAGTAAAGAACATCGAGTAAAGGAAACAAATAAAGGAATCAAGTGACAAACTTGGATGTCCTAGCCCATTAAACTAAATATGATAAGTCTCTACTAAGGGGGACAACTCGCCAAAGGTACACTAATAGGAAAAAACAACAAATACACATATCCACGAGGGATTAGCCAGGCCAACAACTGCATAGAAAGTATCAAATAGGGAAACAAGGGCAGTATCTATCTTCAACCAAGGAACCACCCTTCATACTACCAGAAGTAAGCAAATAGTCAAATAATAACCCTACCGAGCTCTTATATTCCGTGAGGGTACACAAAAGCAAACTAAATATGTATGTCCCCCATATGACCAACAGGTACAAATAATAATCAATTATAATGGTGAGAGGCAATGCATGATTAATGCAAGTTATGATATAAATTAAGTAGAACCAATTATGCTAAGATATAAACACCTACCCCTTACTCCTAAACAGCGAGGTAGGACCCACGAGCACCTATCTCTTCCTATTACATGGATCACACTGATAGAAGAATCCATAGGAGACTTAGGGGTGTGCATATATACCCCCTAACCTAGAAATTTCTCCTACGCTAGTGTGACTGGAGATAACCAACATAACCAAAGTAGTACATAAAGGGTCATCAACTCCTCGACTGGTAAAGTAAAAATGAGCGCATACCAAATACCTCAAAATTAATAAAAGTGAGTGCATACCAGATACATCTAAATATGTAAAAATAGGTACAGTCCATATGCCTCTAAACCACATATCCATTTGTAAAATAGTAAAGATAATACGACCCCCATAAAATATAAGTTTTAAAAGTAATCACGCATAACCAAACTTTCTCAAAAATATGCTGAGAACCAATGCATGCACTAGATCGTGCTACTAGTCATGTGAGCATGATAATATCTGTAAAATGCAAGCCATCACCAAAATCCAAACAACATAATCACAAATACAAATACGGTAAGTAGAAACTAAGTCCCTCTTACAATATAGGAACTAACTTGGGATCCAACTTGTCCTCGACCAAAGATTCAGGATCAAAATACCTCAACCAACTCAACATAGACAAAAAGAGAAGGAAACAACTCTAAACATGCATAAAGAGGGATCACATGGAACACAAGGAAAACCCCATCCACCCAAAGATACAACCAAAAGAGGCATAAGCATAGGTAACCCTATCTTAATAAAAAAACAAGCGTGAAAGGGAATCCAAAACTAAACCAAGGTATTAAAACCTTATCACATGAAAAAGTCTAACAAGAGAAAAATCCCACAAGTCACACGACATCATGGTCCCCACCATAGCAGAGGGAGCCCAACCTGAGAACAACTTCCAAGAAGAAGCTATAAAATATAAGGATCAACCAAATCTCAATCAAAAGTACTAATCACTCTGACTACCCACAAGGTACCCAAAAACAATTATAAAGAGATTAAAAGAACTAAAATAAGGCACAAACAAAGAATCCCAAACCTAAACTAAGGATTTCACAATTCCAACTAGCCTAAGGCTCGAGCTCGAATCAAATGATCAGGGTAAGGGAGATAAAACTAATCCTTGTACACACAATCCCAAATTACATGCAACAAATGCTAAACATCATCTAAAAAAGCTCAATAAAAGAACAAGTAGACTGTAGCTACCTCAAATGAGAACACGCGTGCTCCAAAACTGTTGAACTAGATCACTCCTTTTCAAATCACCTCTAATCACCACCACGCTAGAAATTCTTTTATCATAATACAAACATGGATGATTAGACATCAAAATTGCCTTACTTGAAAATTGACCCAAAAATCCAGTCAAAATAGAAATGTGGGACCCAGAGTGAGAAACCCAAAATTGACTCTATTAATAAGTTCTAGATGCTTTTTCGAGCTAGTGTCCCAAAATGGGTCTCAATTCAATGCTTGAAAAGGGAGAATAGAACCTATGAAAATTAAACAACAAGAAGAACAAAGAGAGGGCTGGGAAGCCCCCTTTGGAGGATAATTTACCTCAAGCAACAATTTTCATTCTCCCCAAACCAATCCCACATATAGCCACACCTATTTCAAAAGAAAAGCAACCTGAATTACCTAAAGTGGAGCTTCCTAGCTCAATTTATCAATGATTGAATAAGAAGGAAAAAAAATGGCTTATATCACGGTCATCTTTACAAAAGTGAACATTTTTTTCACAAAAGCGAACATCACCTAAGAAGCCAAATTTTCACGAAAGCTGAGCCCACCTAAGAGGCGCCCTTCGCTTAAGCAACCACTTGGTCTCTTAAGTGGCCTTTGCAAAACTGTAACACCTTCTATTAGAGAAAGTCTAGAAAGAAGACAAACGGGCATGTCAAGAACCATAAGGTGGACTATGGAACCCTCCATGGAGTCCTAGACAGGCCGTGTAGGGGACCACAGTCCGTTTGGGTGCTCGTGAGGAGCTTCCAGAACCTATTGATGAGTCAAGAATTTTGACTCATTTAGGGCTTTTTATTCAGCTATTTAGTGTCCTGAATATCTATTTTATGCTCATATTTGATGTTAATGTGTTAATAAGTAGAAATGGAGGCTTAAAGGCAAGGCAAGGGCATTACAAAGTGAAAAGGAGCGAAAAAGTTGAAAAGCTGAAGAAAAGAGAAGTTGAAGGTCGCAAAGGCCACTCGACGACTCGTCCAGTGAGCCTCCTGCTCTCCTAAAGCTCTAGAGAAGTGGCCCATGGACCAAACCAACTTTGTGAGCAAAAAGGTGATTTGGCAACGTGTCGAATAGATCAGCAACAATGATCTAGCTCACTAAAAGTTCCAGAACAAGTTGATGGAGGAGCTAAGCATAAATGCAAGAAGAAGAGCAACTCAACAGATCATCAAATGGGTCAGAGATCCCAAAGAACTTCACCAAGTTTACTCCATTCTGAGTTTTTGCAAACATATAAATTCAATTTTTGAATGAAGTTCCTAGTTCCGATATTGTGTATTCCTGAGTTTTTGAGACTTTTACATTCGTCGAGTGATCCTCTAGCTCTCCTATAGTTCCAATGAAGAAGCCCATGGACAAAACCAACTTGGTGACCAAAACAGTGATTGGGTGACGCGCCGAATGGATCGACAAAAGCAATCAAGCTCACCAAAAGTTCTAGAACAAGTTGATGTAGGAGCCAAGCAAAGAGGCGAGAAGAAGAAAAAATCAGTGGATCATCGAATGGGTCGGCGATCCCGACTAACTTCACCTAGTTGACTCTATGGTGAGTTTTTGGAAACATATAGATTTTTTTTAAAGAAGTTCCCCATTCTGATACTGTGTATCCCTGAGTTTAAGAGAGTTTTTACTATTTTACACATTATTTACCATTCTTAGAGAAATTTTTGTGATTAAGATTTGGAGATTGTAAGATTTTAGCTTGGATTTCAACATTTGGGTATTGTAGATCGTTAATGATTCATATTGAAAACTTTCTCCGAAATGATTTCTTGCTTCCAACTATGCTTAGCTAAAACCTCTTACCTTAGGGGTGTGATCATGTAGTCGAATGCATTAATTAGCTAATAGGTGTTATTAATTATTGATTTTTAATGTTGTTCTGAAGTGGGTTCACTTATTTGTTCATGTTTTAATTAATAAATTGAAGTTGCAAACACAGTTCTAGTTTAGCTCTCTATGCTTGCTTTAGAAAGGGGTAATAGAGTAGAATGACTGATTGATACTTGTATTGATTGCGTCTTTAAAATCTATCTTGAGAAAGTGGGTTTGATTATGCCTTTACAAACTCAGCTTGAAAGAATGGGTTAATTAAGGAATCGAGTGTTTTAATAATGATAAGCTTGTTGAGATTCGAGAGAACTCGCTTGAAACATAATAGTTGATCGAGAGATTGTTATTGTATTCAAAACTTTGCTTACCCATTACACAAAATTAGCATTCAAATGATCACATTCCTAAGGTCCACTCTAATTGTTTAATTCCCGTGTTAAGTGTTATTTGTCACAAATTGGTTACTAATCCCCCCATTTGATATTAATTGTTGAAACCTCGTGATTCATTTTATGTTATGAAACCTTTAATTCTACAAACGATTAGGACACATTTTTACTTCCTAATAGAATTCTTTACTTTATCACTCCCTGTGGGATCGACCCCAACTCTTAGTTGGGTTTACACTTGTTAGCGACAGCCTACACTTTGAATTAGATGTTGTATAGTTGAACATTATAAAAAATGGCGCCGTCACTGGGGAGTGGTGTTTAATATTCTTTTATAGTTGAACACTACCCATAGATAATCGACTAAGAGCATCCACTACCACATTAGCTTTAACGGGGTGGTAAAGAACACTCATGTCATAATCTTTCAATAACTCAAGACACCTTCTTTGGTGAAGATTCAACTTCCTTTGATTAAACACATATTGCGAACTCTTGTGGTCGGTAAACACATCTACATGCACACCGTACACATAATGCCTCCATATCTTTAAGGAAAAAACAACCGCCGCTAATTTAAGGTCATGGGTAGGATAATTCTTCTCATGAACTTTAAGTTGCCTTGAGGCACAGGTAATCACTTCTCCATTTTGCATAAGCACACAACCTAACCCAATTCATGAAGCATCACAATAAACCACAAAACCATTTCTCCCTTCCGGTAAGGTTAACACTGGAGCAGAAATAAGTCTATCTTTCAACTCTTGAAAATTCTTTTCACATAATTCAGACCATACAAACTTAGGCTTCATTTCAGTTAAAGCCGTCAAAAGAGAGGCAATGAAAGAAAACCCCTCAACAAACCTTTTATAATAACCAGCTAAACCAAGAAACTTCTAATATCCGAAGGAGTTAGAGGTCTAAGCCAACTCTTGACTGCATCCGTCTTCTTAGGATTTACCTCAATACCCTTACTTGAGACAATATGACCAAGGAAAGCTACGAACCTCAACAAAAATTTACATTTGCTAAACTTTGCAAAAAATCATTGGTCCTTAAGAATTTGCAATACGATCCTCAAATGATAAATATGCTCATTCTCACTTCTTGAGTAGATAAAATTATCAACAATGAACATAATCACGAACATGACTAGGTATTGCCTAAACACTCTATTAATCAAGTCCATAAATGCCGCCGGAGCATTAGTCAAACCAAACGGCATCCCTAGGAATTTATAATGACCATACCAAGTTCAGAAAACCTTCTTCAGAATGTCATTTTCTCTCACCCTCAATTGGTATTAACCCGATCAAAGATCAATCTTAGAGAAATAACTTACCCCTTGAAGTTGGTCAAATAAATCATCTATCCTCGAAAGAGGATACTTATTCTTAATAGTCACCTTGTTCAATTGATGATAGTCAATGCACATACG